>JANIPM010000007.1:20584081-20603921 GCA_027478405.1 Erythroxylum cassinoides
ATTATAAATCAATATTTATACTTACCAAATCAATTTTGAAGACAAATTATTCACCATTCAAATCATAATCACATTTATAAATTAATTAAGATCAACTATACCTGAAAAATGTCAAATGAGTGCATATACAGTCATTGTAATGTGTGCAATTATCAAATTCACGTGTATGTTTGCTAATATTATGCTTGAGCATGAAATGAATTTCCTAATTTCTCAATAATATCACTTATGTTTAGTATTCTAAGATTCTAATACTTAATATGGGGAAAACGAAATGTTACAGTAATTTAGGTTATTTTGTTAATATGATATTACTTAGGATTAAGTTGTATTATTTAGGTTAGATTAGATTAATTAGTTCTAATTTAGAATTTATCAGAAACAACCAAAACTAAAATTTTTATTTAAAATTAAATAAAGTTTAATTAAAATGTGTGGATCTCACATACTTGTGACATAATAAAACTCATATAAATATTAAAATAATACATATATGTCACCTCAATGATAATGTGGTACATATAAATCCCGCAATAATTCTATTCATTTAAAATTTAATTTGAATGTTTTATAAATATTATAACTTATTTTAAATACTATAAAACATTAAGATTTGACTTGTATTTTGATAAAAACAATTACGTTAAAATGCAATTTCATCTAAATAGAGGCGTAATTACATAGATCAGCAAAAATAACATTGTAATAATAATCAATCAAATTTGATAATATCTTAATATTCTAATAATTTCTTATTATTACCTCTTATTCTTAATATTTGATTCTAATTTATACTCGTTTCCTTTTTAGAAATTCATCAATTCTTAGTGAGTAAGTGCCTCTTTATTACGACTCAGTGTTTTACTTTAACCCTTGTCATAAGAGTAGAATCAAGATACCTCATATTGTGGGTGGATGGATCCTTGCGAACAGTAGTTAAGCTACTTAAACCCGAAAGGGCCATGTTCACGTCCATCCGATGCTCGCCTCTGTAGAACACGCAACTAATTCATTCACGTGTCATAAATCCAAGAAGCAAGAACAGAACATGGAGGAAGAATGTTTAGATTATGTTTTGGTACCATTGGGCCTGTTTATGATGGCTGCGTATCACCTTTGGCTTATTTACACTGTTGTTCGGTATCCAGCCTTCACTGTCATCGGAATCAACTCGCAATCCCGCCACCAATGGGTTCATGCTCTCATGGCTGTTAGTTCCCCCTGTCTCTCTCTCTTGCAAATATTTCCTTTTCTATGTTGTCAATTCTTAAGATCATTTGGAGCTTCTTCTCGGGTAAAGCTTTGGTTTTCAAATCTGGGATTTTCTTGCAGGTTATTGTAGACTGTCAATTGTCAATTTTAACTGCAATTAGTGACTGCGTTAAAGTGTTTCTTGGATGGTGGGAGGTTTTGGGTTACTTACTTCAGTACTTATGGTGTGTTCTTGGAAGCTTGCAAAATTGTGTTCTTAATTGGCTGGGGGCGCCTGCATCTCGTGGATTTAGGTTTAGGTTTAGGTGAGAGTTGAGAGGTGGGGTTTTATGTTCAGTTGAGAATTTGGGATTTGTTTTGTTTGCCACTTCATAATCATTTTTCACATCTAACAATGACTGAGGCAACATGGTAGGAAATATTTGGAGCTTCCCTTTTTCTTCAGACAAAAGTAAAGTAGTGATTCAATTGTATAGCAATTGCCTGCGGAATAACTATTAAAAACTGGATTACCTATAATGACTGCTTGCAATAATCAAAGGCCTAATGAATCACTAATGTACCTGTTCCTGCTCACAAGTCGAATAGCTTCTGTGAAGTGTGAATCTTTTGATGTACTGTCAGGATCCCTTGAAGAATGGTGTTCTGGCGGTTCAAACAATACGTAACAACATCATGGCGTCTACACTGTTGGCAACAACAGCAATCACCCTTAGTTCATTGATCAGTGTTTTTGTGAGCAGCACATCAAACTCTGGTAATAAAGTATCACAACTAGTTTATGGCAACAAGACTCCTCTTTTTTCTTCTATCAAGTACTTCACCATACTGCTGTGCTTTCTTGTTGCCTTTGTTTGCAACGTGCAGTCTATCAGATACTATGCCCATGTCAGTTTCTTGATCACTGTGCCTACATCCATAGGAGAAACCGATTCAATTGAGTATGTTGCAAGAAACTTGAATCGCGGTAGTTTGTTTTGGTCCCTCGGATTGCGAGCTTTCTATGTTTCATTTCCTCTATTCATGTGGATCTTTGGACCCATACCCATGTTTATATGCTGCTGCCTGATGACATTTATCCTATATTTCTTGGATACAACATCCAGTTTTACACGACATCTTCACAGTCACTCATTCAGAGCCAAAATGAAAGCTGATGATGAGGCCATTGTTCAGTTGTCACCGTAACTAAGTGCTGCTTAAACTGGAACACCGGATTTCAATCATCTTGAGGACTTATAACTATGAAGCATAGCAATTATATCCTTTATTTCGTAAATTTGTTTTCCACTGGCCTTTGCGATTTAAAATCTGGTGTATTTGCTGTTGACAGCTGCAACTATAAGCTATATAAGAAATATATGCGTAAGTGTTGTTAAAAGCTATAATTTATTATCATTAATTCAAAGGGCATAACATATTAGAGACTTTAACGATTGTTTTTGGGTTAATTTGAATTTTTTATTTTAATTATTATATTTATATAATATTATTTAAAAGGGAATAATTAAAATAAAAAATGTTTGAATTAACCTTAATTTTTTTAATAACAAGGTACGTACTTTCTTCACCCGTGTGTGCATGCTTGCAATCTACATGTTGTATTGTACGCACAATGTCAACTGCCACTCTCCAGCAATACGGGTCCATAGTTGGTCCTCACATGAACCAAATCCTTTATTTCATTTATTCAGCATCAATTCTGTTCTATTCATGCACAACTATAGATTTTAGTGGCCATAGATTTCAATAGGTCCCACTAAAATCTATGGTTGTGCATGAATGGAACACAGTTGGTGCTGGATAAATTGGACAGAGGATTTGGAGTTGTCTTCACATACTATTGTTTTGGCCTTTCGGCAGTGTAAGTAGTTTTCATTTATAGTTATTAATGCGCTTTCATTATCGTAGTTTCCGTTGAGCTTTTCCCATTTTAATTTCTTTCAATGTCAAGTCAGCAATCAATTTCTTGAAAAGTTATAAGTTGGGGGTCAGACTTAAAACTCCTCTTTTTTTTAGTAAAAGGAAAGTAAACGAAACATATTACACGACTAGTTTAAGGAAACAGACTCTCGACATATCCTCTAAAAGGATGAAGTGGCACCCAATGGGTGTAATATTAAAATAAGTGATTCCTAAATCAAAATGACCTGCATAGTTAGTGAGTCAGTCGGTACATTTGTTGCTCTTTCGATAAATATGTTGATGTATAACAGTCCAGTTCTGAGTAAACAGTTCGTTAATACCCATGACTATGGGATTGAGAGTCATTGATCGGTTAGCCGAGGAAGACAAGATATTGATCACTGCTATAGAATCCACTTCGAGTTCGATCCAACAATAACCCAGATTCTACGCGAGCATGAGCTCGATAAACACTTCCCAGAGTTCCGCAGACACTGATGAGCACTAGCTGAGATTCTGGATAAAGCCTCTAAACCAATTGCCTGCACTATCATGTATAAGGCCACTTGCTGTGGATGAAGACGAGGAATGTTTGCAAGCTCCATCCGTGTTTAATTTTACTTACCCAATAAGAGATTTGCTCCATCCGATAAGTTGTTCTTGACGAAGGTGATGGCCGATATCAACTCTACTTTGTCAAACGGCTAACTTGTGGATTTGATCTACATAAGACAAAATGAGATAAATTGGTGAGGACGGCCAGTGAAAATGTTCATCAAAGAGGGCCCTATTTCTCCATATCTACAAGAACCAACAAGTAGTACAAAAAAAAATCGACCAATCATGCCCAAGTACTCGTCGATGGTGTTGGAGATTTTTAATAAACCACTCCCAAGTCGACATAATGAAAAAGTCATAAGAAACAATTTGTGGAGGGAACGCGTTCCATACTTGGCGGGCTTTGATGCAGTCTTGCACTGCATGCAACGAGGATTCTTCGAGTCGACAGTAATAACATGCTCCGTCCGTAGTGAATTGCTTATGAATGCGTTATTGGTTAGTGAGTAACTGATCTTGTGTGAGAAGCCAGAGAAAGGAGCGAATGTGTTGTGGGCCCTTCCACTGCCAGATTGCCTTCCAAATTCCATTAGGGGAGGCGTCTTCGTGATCTATGAGCATGGAATAAATGGAAGTTATCGTGAATTGTCCAATGTCAGAAATTTCCCAGATCAACTTATCCTGCCTTAGGTAGGGCTTCGGGGGGAAAGTACCTGCTATTGACCTGCAAATTGACATCGGAAGACAAGATTGAAATGCGACCCAATTCCAAGTACTGTCAATGTCCACAAAGTATTGGACACTGAGGTTAATAGTTGAATCAGGGATTGGGGTTGTTGCATGGGTAATAAGAGATCCCACTCCCTCGACCTAAGGGTCTATCCAGAATCGAGTCTTAGTGCTATCACAGATCATTCATTTCATGCCCTGGAGAACTAGGTGCCATGTAGCCTTTATACTTTTCCAAATCATTGATCCGCCAGTTGCATTAAAAGAAGTGGGGAGATTGTTGACATTAAAGTTATATTTCGCAAAGAGAACTTTTACCCATAATGCATTAGGCTTGGCAATCAGTGTCCATCCTAATTTTGCTAAGAAGACATCATTGGTTTCACGAATTTTCCGAATGTCAAGACCCCCCATCTCTTTCATTTTGCAAACTTCCTCTCAGTTAACTAAATGAATCCTCTTTTTGCCATTAGACGAGCCCCACAAAAATTGTTGCATTAATTTCTCCAACTCATCACAAAGACTGCGGAGCAGCCAGACCGTCTGCATTATATAACTAAGAAGGGCCATTATGACTAATTGAGCCAAAGTGATACGTCCTGCAAAAGACAAAAGGTTGGTTGTTCAGCTTGATAAGCGTTGGCGAGCCTTATCAAGGATGTATTGATAGGTTCTTTTGCTTACTCTTTTGTGCAGTAGCGGCACTCCAAGATATCGTCTGAGATCATTCGTCTGTTTGAAACCCAGTATGCTGCTTAAATAGTGTGTCGTCGATGGAGGAATATTTTTGGAATAATAGCATATCGATTTGTCTTGGCTGACGCGTTGTCCTGAAGCAGCACATAAAGAATTTAAAGTATCCCGAATTATGTACACTTGATCAATTAAGGCTTCAGAGAAAAGGATGAGATCGTCAGCAAAAAGTAAGTGAGAAATAGGAGGTCCATTTCTGCTTAATTTGATAGGCTGCCATCGTCCTTATGTCACTGCTTAAGTAATTGAGTGACCTAGTCGTTCCATACACATGACAAAGAGGTAAGGCAATAAAGGGTCTCCTTGTTGAATACCTCTGGATTCCATACACAGGACAAAGAGGTAAGGCGATATGAGATCTCCCTGTCGAATACCTTTGGAGGGACTAAAGGTGTCGCTGAGTTCACCATTCCAATTCACTTGTAAGAAGATCGAAGAAATGCACTTCATAATGAGATTGATCAGAGACTTAGGAATCCCAATGTCGATTAGTGTATTTTGGATTAAATCCCATGACAGCCTATCGTAAACTTTTTCAAGATCCACCTTTAGAGCCATTATCCCATTCTGATCGGTTTTCTTTTTTTTTTATGTGGATGACTTCTTGGGTGATAATAATATTATCCGTAATCAAGCGCCCTGGGACAAAACTGCATTAGGTTGGAGCTACTAGATCGTCGAGGTAAGGTTTAAGCCTATTAACAATGATCTTGATAATGACTTTATAGATCATAGAACATAATGCAATTGGCCTGAACTGCATAATCGACGTGGGAGACGGAATCTTTGGTATAAGAACCATAATGGTGCGATTAAGATCAGATTTCCAAGTTTCATGTTAAAAATGCACTGTATAAATAAAGCCAGAGAAGGGCCGACAATGTCCCATTAGGATTAGTATAATAAAGCAGTTAAGTCATCAAATCCTGGTGCTTTGTTAGGAGCCATATTGAAGAAAGCCATCTTGATTTCGTCAGGACTAAGTAGACGGTTCAGATCAGCTATAGCTTGGTGAGGTAAGGGAGGGAATTGACCATGGATCTGCAGATATGTAGGATGTTATCTTTCGATCATATATATTTTCTCGAGGAAATTCTGCGCTAATCTTCTGATGCTCGTTGTATTTGAAATCACGCATCCATTTTCATCTTTCAAGGAACTAATCCTCGCTTGTCGTTGTCTGACCATTGTGATTGCATGATAGTATTTTGTATTCCTTTCACCCTAGCCTAACCACTAGCTTTTGGATCATTGGTGCCTGTAGAGTTCTTCTTGATAGAGGACCTGCTCTATTTCAGACCATAGATGTTCCTCGAGCTCTTGGAGAGAGGTCAAGTCTTCGTCTTCTAGTTTTTTTAATGCCTTCGAGTATTGCCATGAGTCTCTTTTTTTGAAGGAAAATGTTGCCAAACGTGGTAGAGTTCCAATGTTGTAATCTTTTTGAGAAATTTCTGATCACGCCACTAAAATCGGATCTAGTTGGGTTCCAATTCTCAGCTACAAATTGGCCAAAGTGAGCATGAGTTAACCAAGTTGACTAAAATCTAAAGGGCCTAAGTGTTAGAGGAGAATGCGCGCTGTTGTTAAGTGTGACTAAGAGAGGCCAATGATCTGATTTCAGGAAGGGTAAGTGAGTAACTGTTGTGTTTTGGAAGGCAGATTGTCAAGAATTAGGGCAGAAGACACAGTCTACTTTGGCGAGAATTTGTCCTCTCTCTCCGCCAAGTGAATCTTGGCCCTGAAAATCCAAGATCTTGAAGATGACAACCTTGCACACAGTCTCTAAATTGTGAATTGAAGATAGGTTTGAGTCGAGATCCTCCATGTTTATCAATGCTCTCAAATTCGGCATTGAAGTCCTCACCCAAAAGTCAAGGTTTAGAGGTAACCCTAGCAATTTTCCATAGATACGTCCATAAAAAATTTTATAACAAATACGTAGGGCTAGCATACATGACAGTGAAGTCAAACGACAATTGGTCCTATTCAATACTGGCATGCATAAATTGATGGTGAGCTATCAGAATTCAAACCACAATATCAGCTTTCCATAGTAGCCAGATACCACCCAAATAGCCTTCTGCTTCCACCCTGGGTAAGTATGCAAAACCCAAACTCCTAATAACCTTCATCGCTTATACCCTACTTATACGTGGCTCAATCAAAACAACAAGAAGCGGTTTATGGATTCAAATGTAGTTCTTGATGATTGACTTGAAGGTCCTACCTCTAACCCCTTGATAGTTCCATATGAATATCGACATAAAATCAGAATAAGAGTAAAAAAAACTATTCTACATGAGAGTTGATTGCATTATCAGTCGACTCCCGACACTGGTTTGTCATGTGTTCCTATGGAATCTCCTCCATCTGAGTATCAGACTTAAAATTGGTTTCAGTTATGGGCATCGATTCTTTTTTCGGATTAGGTGGTCGCGGTGGGGGTATCATGTGTTTTTTAATTAACGATGTCGAGGCAGTATGAAGACAGTCTTCATTGGGATCCTCCTCCATGTCTCCACAACCTAATTCCTCATGTATGGGCAGAGTGATAGATTGATCTTGTTCACCTCTGCATGTGATGGGATAGATAAGGCCACATGGTTTGTTATTTTTCGTTGAGTCTTTGGTGATTTTGACTTGGAAATAGTCAAGGGTTGATTCTGTCTCACATGGGCCATGGGTTGTAGCTGAATGGAGGCTTGCGGTGTCGTATTGGAGCTGTAGTTATAAGTCCCACTTTGTCCATTAAACGACGAACGTTTAGTCCTACTTTCCCTATGCGTCGTCTGGTTTAGGGATTTCTCTTCCGCTTGGTTCTTAAACATCATAGTGTGGGTTTTTGGTTGTTGAGTCTCCTCATCAATTTGAGGTTGATCCGTTATGTATTCCAACGGCTCTATTTCTGTCAGGGCCGTGTACCTCGAGCCCTTCAACCCCACGTGGTAGGAGCTATTCTTCTTGTCATGTCTGTGTGCCATTGGGTTGGGTGACGGTCGGCGAGGGCAATATTGAACTTGCATCCATGGCCCGTAATCCTCTTGTCAAAGGCCTCCTGAGGAAGATTCACCTCAGTTTTCTGGGTGGGTGGTCGTCTTCTATCCTCTGGTGTTGTGCGTTGTTTCAGGGTGCTCGATCGGTTGTGTGGGGCAAGCCATGGCTCCGTGTTCGACCAGCCCACAGGAGAAGCAGATTTAGGGCAAACCCTCGTATGCTACTTTGATGATTTCACCATCTAACTCGACATTGGAATGGAGGGGGGAGCTGAGGTCGATGTCGACGACAACCTTTGCAAATTTTCCCCGTTATGTTTATTGGGTGTTATCTATTTTGACCGTGCGTCCTACCAAATTCCCTAGGGTGGTGAGAATCGAAGGATGGTACTTGGCGACAGGGAGTTCGGGGAAACGAACCAAAGCTACCACATGCGTAATTTTGCCAATAGATGGATGAAATTTCGGGTACCATGGTTGAATGGAGAGGGCGTGACCAGATATTACCCACGACCCCTATGTGAGTGTCTGTATATAGTCGTCCTCCTCCACGAAATTGATGAGGTAAAAGTCATTGTCTATATCGACAATTTTCATAGGGCCCTTTGGTTTCCACATGATGAGCATGCGTGATTTGAGCATGTTAAATCCTAATTTTCGTCCTAGCAGTTAATCACAACAGCATTTGCCCAAACTTTGTCTAGTTTGTCTTTAAATGTGTTGGATAATTCTATACCCATGCCGAATTCTCCTTGTATTATAGTAATATCTTCCTTGACGATTTCTATTGGGTTCTCTTTAGGCCATTCCATTTCCCTTGCTCCTATGCCAGTGTCTGATTGGTCACTATAGCTGGGTTGGTTGCTCTGTAGAACAGGTGTGGCAGGAGGAGGTCTTCATCTCTTTCACGTATGTGAATTTTTTTTGCAGCATGACTATCGTAGCCAGTTGAGTTGAGAGCGTTTTGAAAATCCATAGCCAAAGTCATTTTCTGTTAAAATTGAGCAACTAAACTACAAAATAACGTTGAAGTTGGATCAACAAACAATACAAAAGAGCTTCTACTCAATGATACCTAAGAAAAACACTATCAAACCTATATGGATGAGGGATTTTATCTTTGCACAGGATATTTCCAGTTTGTTAGAATAAAAGATATAAGGGATACTTGGCATAAGTTATATATAACCAGGTGTATATATTCTATGAAGAATGAATGAGAATAGGAGAGTGTCTGCCTAGTAAAACCTTCTTCTTCCTTCAGGAAAGCAATCCCCCATTAAAAGGGATTATTTTTTAAAGTGATCTCCTAACATTGGTGCCCTCGTCGTACACCTTATGCCTCTTAAGCCTAACTAGGATCTTGAAGATCAAGAGGTTATTCTTTCAGAAAATCTCAGTGGCCCGCTTTCTACTTGGTTTGGTGATCTTCAAGCCGAAAGGGATGAAAAGCATAATATTCAGGCCAAAATGATTGATGCACTCCAAAAATAGGCCTTTGGCCATCCTCCTTCCATCACCAACCCTACCCCAGAGACATATCAAACTAATATCGTTTTTTAGAACATATCTCCCTCTTCTCACCCACATGTATTTCATCCTTCTTCCTCTACTACTTTCGAACGACGTTCTTCCAACTCTTCCTTCAATTCCTTTAAACCTCTTAAAATACACCTTCAACCATTTGAGGCTTTGACATCCTTAGATTGTATTTTTCAAGCTAAACAATATTTTTTTACTTGACCTTATTCCCTTCTACAAGATTGGTAATGCACTAAGTTGGTATAAATGGCTTATTACTAATCATCAATTCACTATCCAACTTTTATTCAGACTCTTGAACTTCGATTTGGCCCGTCTAATTTTGAAAACCATCAATCCATATTATTAAAAAACTTTGTCAGTATGATTTGGTTAAAGAATATCAAGCCTAATTTGAGAAAGTATGCAACTACATTATTGGTTTAACTCCTAAGGCCGATCCATTAATTGTTCTAGGTTCTATTTACATATTCCCATTTATCTCCAAGGCCATAAGTTCTCAATACCCTTCTACATTTTACCTATTCAAGGGGCTATCCTTATTTTAGGTATCCAATGACTTAATACGCTTGGGCCAGTACTTTCAGACTTTTCTGTGCCTACAATGTCCATTTGTGATAATAATTATCTCATCTCCTTTATTGGTCATTCAACTCTTACTTCTTATTTGATAACTTCTAATTATTTATGTCGACTTTTTGATACTAATGTGGCTGCCAACACACATTCTGTTTCAGTTTTTTCCTTGGGATTTTTACCGCATTATGCTTTTAGATTGTTTCTATGCATAACTTTTAAGTTTCTAAGATTTTTTTAGAGACACACTCATGCACACATCCTTGTGGCAATGTAAAACCTAATTTTGAAGTATAAAAGGCAATTAAGAAACGAAATGGAGAGAGTTTGACTTCTAAACACAATTCTAACTTTAGGATGACATAAACAAGATGATTAACTTAGAGATCAAAAAGAGCATTCTTCCATCAAAGTTTTAGTGGATCATGATTTTTTCTATGTTTATGAACTAAATTTATTTAGTACCCAGGTAGGATAAACCCTAAGTTGGGATGGACCTTGTGATTTGATTCTTTTAATGTAATTTGGTGTTGATTTATTGGATTCAATTATGTGTTTTAATTCTAGAATTAATATATCTATAATATTATTTCAGGTAATTAAGATTGAAAAATCTTTTTATCTTAGTATATTTACCATAATTGAAAGGAGTGCAAACCTAGAGATAAATAAACATAAATCTTCCGGATTATGGTGAAACCTAATAGTAAAATTTACGAATTAATTAATGCAATCTTAGGGATTTTAACTAGAAAGAGATTGCATTTAATCAACTAAGGATTAGTTGATAATAGTCTTGAGAAAGATATTATCATAAGATAAGAATTTTCACGATCCAATAAACTATAGATTGAATTGCATGATAAAGGTTTAGTAGCTTAAGAAATCTTAGGGAGATTCATTACCTAGGTACTTTTTATTTCATTTGATTAATCTTATTGCAATCTACGTTTTTGGTTGTTGTTGGTGTTAAACTTTAGTTTAGTTTTACTTAAACAATCATCATGTTTTCAGTTAGATAAAAGAAAAGAGGTTTTTGTGTTTTTTGTCAATTATTAGGAGTTGGGAGTCATTGTCATAGCCATTAAACATAGTGGAAGGATGGAGAGGACATTATTGTTAAAGGGGCATGGTATGCCATCACTTTTGATAACTTTGGAAGCTTGTAACAAAAAACATGGTGATATTTATTCGGAAGCTCAATCAATATCGATGACGTGTTATGAAATTTATGGGATAACCACCCCGGTCATAAATGTCAGGCACCAAGCTATATATGGGAGCATCTAATTTCCATAAAGATCTGGCCTCAAGATACGCTATATAAGAATGCTTGTAATCTAAAGTGGAGCAATTATTACAATTATATATGGAATGATTACGCTTCATCCAAATTTTACAATAATAATAATAATAGGAGTATCAAAGTCTTGAGGATTTCCATATGAAATTCATTGCTTCAAGTGAGGTTGCCCCCATAAAATCAAAGAACTAGGTGTTTTATCTGGATGCATCAAGCTAAATTTAGGAATTATATGAATAAAATAACTTTACAAAGTGGAGAGGAGCTAGAAGTAGAAGAAAATGAGGAAGCTACTGTTCAAGAAGAGAAGGAAGAAGGGAAGACAAAGAAGATAAAGGATGATGAAGAGGAGCATCCAAATATAAAGGTTATTGAGAAATTATTTACAATCATTTTAAGTAGGAGGGCTTCTATTTCCCACAAAATTAATTGTCATAGTCAATGGAAGATCTAGGGGGGTTTATTATTCCTTGTTATGGTAATATTTATTACTAAAAAAGATATCAGTGCATTTACTTTATGTTATTAATTTGATACCTTATGTCCTTATTATATCACAACATGTGGCTTATATATAGGCTATGACCCCTTACATGAGAAAATAGGTTAAAGTAAGCATCAAATTATAGATCTAGCTAAAGACATCAAACATGTGCTACATGATAGGCAACCTAAGAATTATGATAGTTTAATTAATTTGATTACTTTATAGTTTAGTTTTAGGATTTCTTTAATTTTTGACTTATTTTATATTAGGTTTATGAGTATCCAAATCTTATTTTGTTGGTGTGTTTTATTTAATTTTCTTAAGGTTAACTGAAAATTTTTAATTTTCCAAGAATTTAGAGGAACACATGATCATAGATATACACATGTCCATGCCTATGTCCACAAAAATTGTGCTAGTTTGTGTATGACATGATCATAGTGACTTACCCAGTTACAGGACACGATCATGTTCATACCTGTGAATTTTAAATTATTTCCCACAGCTACAATAACTTACATTGATTTTTGACGCACTCTGTCCCTCTACCTCACATTCATATGTACTTACATAGTAAAGGTTATAATCTTATACTCTGACTGTGTAAGTCTGTAAAGGCCTTAAAAACCCTAGTCCCCTTCTTCTTTTTCACCTTCTTCCTCTTCCACACTTTCTCCCCTTAAGGCAACCACCCTTCAACCTAACTTAGGGTTTTCATAATATTTGCAACACCCATTCTTGTCTTTCTTGCATTTTTCATCAGTTCACACTTAGATTTTGCGTGCACTTTGCATCTAAAGTTTGGAACTTCTCCAAATCACTGTTAAAGATTGGTTTCATCCCTTTTTTTGGAAAATGAATAAAATGTGCTAGCAAAACCTTGTTCAACATTACAATGAGTAGTAAGTCACTATCTATTTGTCAGTTTACATTATCAATGGAAAAGCTAATAAGGGATAAAACATTTCAGATCAGTTACAAATTAGTTATAAGACCATTATAACATATTAATTATAAGTTCCGTTTGTTCTTTATGTCAAGGGAGAGTCAATTTTGGGCATTTTTTGCAATGGCAACAGCTTTAGTCCAGTTGATTATCCTCACAGCTAACTGGTACTTGTCTCCTTCAATATTCTTATATAATTTGCTATTTCTTTCTTTCCAAATAGTGTAAATGGTGGTGGTGAGCACTGTTTAGAGTAACATTTCATTTTGTTTTCCATTTTTAGTGTGGTTTATGAACCAATTCAAAATTTCTTCCCATTCATATGTTCAATTGTCCACTACAATCATATGTAGAATTCTGCTCCAAACTACTTTCAAATATTTGCATAGAAAAAAGAGGTGATTTCTATATTCATCAACTTCCTTACATAATACACAAGTTGATTCATTTATGTAAGGTTTCAATTATGCGTTACATATTAGAAAATACACAACAAAAAATAAAACAAAACCTAGAATACACATAATCATACATGTGCCATTCGATGTAGTAAAAACATGAAATTAAGATATGTACCTTACTAACATCTTCGTTCTTCGTTATCTTCACCTCTTCAGGTTGTCGTAAACTACAACAACCAAAGGAGGATGTCTCTAATGATATCCACACGAAGAGAAAAGCCTAAAACCTCTTAGGAAGAAAGGTTAGAACGCACACAAAGTGCTAACATTGATGTACGTTCTTGAGAGAATAATTTAGAGAATAAGTGTGTGTAAGATGAAATCTTCACATAACTCACTAGTTTTCTTACAATACTATACACGAAAATGAGTTAGTTTCTACCAAATTTTGGCCTCCTTTAACCCCCATCATGAATGGAGGAATAATGGGAATTAAGTGGCCATGAATGCCACTTAATTTGGCTTGAAACATTTGCTGCAAAATTTGGAAGCTTTCCAAGCTGACAACCATGCAATACTTGCTTTCTTTCATTCCTTTGCAATGCTTCTTGCTACGATCATTTCGTGATATAATCCCAAAATATTCTCTCATATCTTAGATCACTATCCAAACCTATTTTACTCATTCTTCGCATCTCCAATGCGTGTGATCCATTAGTTCATGGTTATGTTGGTCACTTGAATTAACACTTAATTCAAGCAAGTCATAACTGTCATCTAGTAATACATCATGACCCTAATTGACCTGAAACTCAGCGGTTTGACTATGAACCCTTCCATAGACAATGTTCCCGTGCAATTCATCTTTTCATTATTTATACCCCACTTGGTTCTAAGCATAGTTAAAATGTCAACTCCCAATAGACTGACTACGTCACATCTGGCCCAAGTGATGTTAGTTCTTATCCCCAAGGCTCATTACTCAATTCGATATGTCAATAGAGACTATCTTTATGACATTTCCACTTTGACTAGAGATTTCTGAGTAATGACTCCGACAAGAGGTCCTGGGTATCATCTCCTTCTATCAGAAGTGATGAATCCTTTATTGACTACTCAGTTACCTTCGAATACGTCAATTTGTACCCAATTACCAAGCTATGAGCAACCTCTGAGAGACAATGGGGAATGGAGTCAAAGTACAAGATCAATATCCAAGATATCCTTAAGCACCTCAAGTCTAAGGATATTTGCACCATTGCTATGATGAGAATAAATTTGACACTAAAA
The DNA here is from genome assembly GCA_027478405.1 of Erythroxylum cassinoides. Classification (NCBI taxonomy): domain Eukaryota; kingdom Viridiplantae; phylum Streptophyta; class Magnoliopsida; order Malpighiales; family Erythroxylaceae; genus Erythroxylum; species Erythroxylum cassinoides. Next base: position 20,598,777 of record JANIPM010000007.1, read on the forward strand.
TAAATTGTCCATATGATTGTCTCATGGCAGGTTTAATAGCTAGTTTCAAAACTTACTGAAAGTTAGAATATTAGAATTTTGAGTCAAATCATTTTAGAATTTATGAGGTGCATTTCATTCACATGCACAACATAAGCATATACACACATGAATGTTGATTTAGAAAATATTACAAAGAAAGTATATGCACTTATTGACATGTTCCGGGGTATGAAAGGTTTAAAATGATGAAGATTTGATTGTGTATTGCTTATGTCTTGAATTTTCGTTTGATGGACTATAATTAGTAATTTGGAGTTAATTGTTACAATTGGAAAATTGATGAATTAAAATGTACATTTAGTCTAGGCAAAATGTCAAGTGGTAACATAAGTTGACATATAGAAAATTAGGATGACTAAGCTTATAAAATGAGTGGCTTTTGGCATAGAAAATTAAGTGACCAATGGCAGTAGTGATTGAGTGACAAATGACTTAGCCCTACAACAGTCAGCACATGTTCCCAGATCATCTTAATCTAGAATCGAAAAATAATTTCCTTGATCAATCTCTCAACTCCAGTTCTAAAAATGTGGCTTAAACTTTTATGCCACACCATATATGACTTCTCATTCATTAAGGTTCTCCATTTCATAACTTGTTTAGCAAGAAACAAAGAAGCATATATCTAAGTCGGGGTAAGACACATTCTATATAAACCATATGATAAGAAAGTTGTACCATTATGATTTTCATTCAACAACAACTATATAACAGAAGCATTAAATAGAAAACATTAACCCTCTTTGTCCAAAATTGATCAAAATATCACATATGAAATGTGTAATGTAAAACCTAAATGAACCTTACAACAAGGTTCAGTAGATACATTCCCCATAGATATTACTTCTACTTCTTCATTGCTGTGAACCATCAGTTTCTCCTTCCCTTTATTTTTCTTTATCCTGGATATGAACCCCTACATCGTGGAAGCACCTTGATCAGATGCTCTACTACATAGCCACCAAATATTTAATGTGACCGTCGCAAATTAGATTAATAAATTAATAAGCCAAGGAGTTACCTGATGGTCACAATCTTTCCTTCTAGCCCTTATACTGCTGGCTTCTTTATGTCCCTAGGACCCTTACCAATACTAGTTTGACCAACATCAGCATGTGGAGAAGATTTGAACTTTCTACCTTTGAACTTAACAGACTTCATCTTTACTTTCCCTTTAGTTGCTTCGAGGGTTGTAGGAGTAGGAAACTTGAGTTTCCCCTCCTTAACAATGCAATGGGTTATCAAAGTGTTGAAGTCCCATTCCTCATCCAGCGAGTAATATGTCATCAACAAATTACTAAACTCTGGAGAAAGTGTGTTTAGAGTTTGGTGAACAATGAAGACATCAACGAGAGGAATGTTTAGCATCTTCAATCTACTGTGAAGATGAATCATTCTCGATATGTACTTCATTACTCCACCTTATCTTGTATACCTCATGGAGAATAATTCTTTCATCAAGGCACTTGTCTCGACATTAGGTGAGACTGTGTACCTTTGGAAGACATTTCTAAGAAATTCCTTCACTATGCCTATGTTCGAAAGTCCACTAAGCAGATGGTTAGGTATGGATCTATTAATAGTCATGTGGCATAATCTGTTAGACTGATCTCAAGTTTTATAGGCTGCTTTATGAGATCTAGAGCCTATGGATGTAGGTGGAGATGGCCTATTCGTCCATATGGCCATATCAACCTTAGCTATCTCCATAGCATTCAATACATCCTCCATCCACTTCTTTATATTGAAACCAGTCAGGGTTTCAATGGTGACACTGATTTTGTTGACAAAAAAGGTGATTGTAAAATAATATTGATTAGATCAACACAAATGTAGGACAACAACGATACTCATAGCGATTAAACAGTATCTTTTTTGAGAATATGTTCACACATATTATGAAACACCTGTGGGCTGAATGCATAATATATGTAACTAGACCTCCACATAAAAACGATTAGAGTACAAACCATTAACTCTCACAACACTACCACTTGTGGGTGAATAGATCATTCAAGCAACGAATTTCCTCTATTCAATGCCTTTATGCACATCTCAAAATCTCATGTAAGACCAACACTTGTGGGCAAAATAACTAAACGTAAGACCAGAGACATCCCTTAACGTGTAAACAGAATAATTCAAAATATTGACTCGAAAGGCCACTGTGGTGGCTAAATCCTCATCAGCACTCAAAAAGTCTACAAACACAAGGGATACATTTTTATGTTATCCCTACATCCTTTATGGGCTTATGATGTGTGACAATATAACATCAATAAATGCAAAAACTTGAATGCATAGTCTCATTGTTACACACTCATGCTGAAGACATTATCTAAAAATTTCATTTGAGACTTTTGTAAAAGAAAAATCTCAGTAGAGCGACTATCGTGCATCACTAGACAGTGAACCGATCACCTGAAACACGAGAACCTCATGTATCTCCCTTATGGCAAGTTCATTGCATAAAAATTCACTCAAAAATAGCTTCAGAATGTCTCAATTCTTTTTTCGAGTAACTATCATGTGATCCCAGACACTAAACATAAGACCCGAGACACAAAAACTTGAAGTATCTTCCTCATGTGATGTCTGAAACATGAAAATTCACTCGAAATTGGATTCAGAACACCTTAATTCCTTTTCCTAGAGTTAAACTTTAATTTATTACTAATGTAATAAATCCAAAAAAATGAAAATTTTCACTTTATAAATTTTTCGCACCTAGAAACTAACCCCTGGGTACCCTTACAGGAAATATAAAATTTTATGTATTTTTTTAATTACGTAATGTCAATGCCAGCTGTGAGTGAAGAGCACGCCACCCAGCAACACCCCTTAATAGTGTTCAACGCATGCACTCATGAGCTATTATCGGCTAGCGAGTGTGTTGCATATGCAACACGTGGCGTGACGCTGTCCACCCACATGTTGACCACATGCCTGGCGCGTGTGTATGGCCCCACGGGTGATACTGTTCACCCGTCTGGAGCGTGTCACACACATGCCCAACGTCTTCGTCACCCTCGCCAAAAATTGGCACATAAGTTTCGGGCCAATTTTTCTAGCTTCTGGGCTTGTTTTCACCTCGATTCTCAAGGCTAAACACATACCACTTTTATGCAATAAAAAGCAAGAAAAATCGAGAAATAGAAGTTAAATATTTGAAAATCTTATGAAAAAAACCAAAAAATCTTCATTTTTTAACTACTCAATCACGTCACCGCTTTGATACCACACATAATACATAACGGTACCTTAGCTATGTATTCCGGATCGAACATAAAAGGGCAAGAAATGAAGAAATGCAAAAAATGCCTGATTTCAATTCCATAACTTCAAACGAGCTTTCCGAAGCCAAAACGAAAGCGAATCCACTATCGCCTTCATGAAAACTGTTCTCCAAGACTTAGTAAGGTCTTTCTACAATTTTCTCAAAGCGTAAACTATATTAACGGATCAGAGAATCCTTATGCTTATAATTGATATGAGCAACTGCAGGAGACCTTAACTTTTATATATAACTTCCACATCGAACTTTCCCATTACGGGCCCAATATGGGCTTGGTTCATACTGATTGGGATCTATTTTACTCGAACTTTGACCCATTGATTTATATCATTTATTAGGTTACTTTATTATCTTTATTTCAATCAAATTACATAACTTAATCAATAAATTATTTAAAAACTGAAAAATGCAATCAAACATTGTCCAACTTTATAGGAAATTATTAAAAAATCTAATAATTGAGACTAATTTAAAAGTGGTATTCCAGAATGAAAATGTTTACAATTTGAATTCTAAGTCAATGTGTGAATATAACATGGTATAAAAAAACTTGGATCATATATCAATCATCCATTTCAAGGAAAAGAATATATTGTAACATAAAAGATTGAATGACTTGGTCTTTGTTTGGTGTAATTTAAAGCCTCAAGAAAGGTATATTATTATCATTACTAAGTTGAATATATTTTTTTGTAAGTTATTAATAATTTAATTTTATTTATTTACTAGGTCTCTTAATAGGACAAGTAGTTTCGTAAATCTAATTTCCTTTAACCATATCGATCTTTTAATGAATTGGGTTTATGAGGAAACGAGTTTAATAGATAAGAATGATTTGGAAGAGAAGCATTAACATATCATTTGGTGCAATGAATTTAAATAATAGTAACAATGAGGTTCCTTTTAATGATAAGGATTTTACATCAAATAAGAACTGAGACCAATGCAATTTAAGTAGATATTCGATTGAATAAAGCTTCAGGATTTCACTTTTTCTCTTCTGTTAATTTCACTTTTATTTGATGCCTATGTTAAATTGTATATATAATGTAAATATAGAACTTTTAATTGTAAATATTTTTATTTCAAATTTCACTTTTGATTAGCTATATTCCTTGGCGCGACCTCTTGTTGTAATATTTGTGGAGTCATAAAATTTTATTATTCTTTTTATTTAAGGATGCTTCGTTAAATGTGCATCCTTACTAAAGAGAAAAAAATCAAGAATGCAATAGTAAGAGACAAATTAAGGATGATTAATATTGATGAAAAATTAAAGAGACGAGGCTTAGTTGGTTCGAACATGTTAAGAGTAAACATTGTGAAGCTCTACTGAGAAGATGCAAGAAGATTACACTTAAGGACTATAAGACGAAAAAAAAAGAAGGCCTAAGAAGAACTACGAGAAAGTGATCATGAATAATATAGCTATATTAAAACTAACTGAAATGTAATCCTCAATAAAAAAAACTTTGGTGGATTAGAATACAAGTAAAAGATCTCACATAAAGAGATTCTTCTCTTTCTCATAGATTTTTAAATATTTTCTTTCGGGTGTTATGTCTTGTATTTAGCTCAAATATTTAATATGTAGTATTTTCTTCTGAGTTATTTAGTCTAAACATTTCCTTACCTAGCCTAAACATTTTGTTGCAATAACTTGTTTATTTATTTGTATTCTTTCTTGTTTGTATATTTATTTACGTATTTTATCTTTTATTTTTATTTTTAGCTTGTTCTATATTTATTGTATTATTTATTTTTATATTTTTATTTGCACTTATTTATTTATATTTATTATCCTTTAT
>JANIPM010000007.1:20614433-20637177 GCA_027478405.1 Erythroxylum cassinoides
ATTTGAGAGTACTCATATTTTTTACCCTAAACACTTGAGTGCATTAAGTGAAATCTTGGTGAGGATGTAAAGATGTGTGCTTTTGATTTCAAAAAGGTTATTGGTGGAATTATTATTGTTATTGACTTGCAAAGGTCAGTTTTAAGATAACTTGATTATAATTATATGGTAAGTTGATAAATATGATATGATAATTTAGAGTGTGGGTGGACAAGTTAGGTTAATAAGGGATGGATGTTTGTAATATTGATAATTTAAATTATGATTTCTTGAGGACAAGCAAAAGCTTAAGTGTTGAGATGTTTGATAAATAATTATTTGACTATATTTATATACTTATATTTAATATGTTTTATTTGTTATTTAATAGTTTTATAGTATTTTTGGTACTTAGTTCGCTTCAAGTGTATTTGTAGGTGAAAGTACCTTCTTGGATCAAAAGGAGAGGAATTCAGATGAAATCGAGGCATGAATGAAGATATGAAGCAACTACAACCTACAAGACCATGTACAATGACTGTGTAACTCTCTGTAAATGTGTGGAGGTTTGAAGAATATTGTTTCTAGTCGTATGAAGTTACATGCTCGTGTATGTTAATATACATGGTCAAGTATATTGCCTGTGTAAGTCTCTATGCCATGTGAAATCACAAATTTAGGTATGCTTGGAGATACACAGTCACTACACAACTGTGTATATCCTAAAAATCCTAGTTTTTACTATAAAAGGGCGTGATCAGAGGAAAAGTAGGAGGAGGCAAGTTTTAGCGCATTTTGAGTACATTTTTTAATAGAGGACAAGGAAAACATGAAGAATACATCACAAGATCTGATAGAGAGCTTCATTCAATTCAAATTGCAAGAAGATTCATTAGAGATAAAAGGGAGATTTAGAATATGATTTCTTTTTTTCTATTTTTCCTTCTAAAAATTTGTTATTTATTTCATTTTCTATGAGTTGGAACTAAATTTCTTTAGTGCCTAGATGTGATGAACAACAAGTTAGGATAACAATATGATTTGATCTTCTATTTAATGTAGCTTTATTGATTGGTTTATTCAGATTCAATTATGTGTTATATTCTTGTTTTAATATGACATGAATATTAGTTCATGATTTGATTTCATATGATTAAGATTAAGTGTGAATAAATTTACCATAATTGGAAGGAGTTGCATGGAAACCTAGAGATAGATCGAAATAAATCCTCTAGATTAGGGTAAAACCTAATAATGAAATTCAAAATAAATCAATAATGCAATCTTAGGAGTTTTAACTAGAAAGAGATTTTTGTTAATCAATTGAGAGATTAGTTTTTAATAGTCTTGAGAAAGATATTAACATAAAATAGGAATTTTCACAGTCCAATAATCAGTAATTCAATTGCATGATAAAGGGTTGATATTTAAGAATTCTTAGAGGGATTCATCACCTAGATACTATTTGTTTGATATCTACTTTTCATAGTATTTTCCTCTATCTGAATTTGTTAAGTTTCAATCTTAGTTTAATTTAATTAAATCCATAATTTGATTCGATTGTTAGATAATAGGAAAAGGGTAAATATTAGTACTTATAATCCTCATGAGATTAACTTGTTCTTGTCTATGCTAGCTATAGCTATACCATGCACTTGATGTATAAAATTGATAAATTCTTATAAGCATATAATAAGTCAATCACTACAATTATTTCCACCACTCTTTCAAGTAGTTTGTTAAGCACCTCCATAACTAATATCCCCCTGCCTAATTCCGTTAACTCCTTTTATAAGCTTTGAAGGTTATCTATTAATTAAAATGTTAAAAGATGCAATTGATCACTACCTAATCCCCTCAAATAAAACATTAGGGAATTTAAGAGCTTGCATGATGTTGTTGACAAATAATCAATCCACTATGTCATACGTTTTTTAAAATTCAACTTTTATATCACAATTTTTATAGGATCCCTTCCTTATGTAATGCTTGAATAAATCCTGAACTAGAAATATATAGTCTCTAATTCTCTTTCTTAGTATGTATGCTCCTTAAGTGTCTTCTATATGATTTTGAAGTACTAATTTGAGTCTTCTAGCTAAAACTTTAAAGATGACTTTGTACATGATATTACAACAAGGAATTGGGAGATAATCTCTCATGGTTATGTGTTCTATTCCTTTTGTAATGAGGCATATAAAGATGCGATTGATTTCTCTTAGCATCGTGCCTTTTTCAAAGAGATCCATAATTGCATCTTTCATGAAATAACTAGTTATTGACTAGGTTTTGAAGAAAAAATTGACATTCATACCATCAGGTCCAGGAGCATTAAATGGATGTAGTGATTTCAAGCCGCTGAAGACTTCTTGATTAGTGACTTGGCTTGAGAGTAATTGAGTTTCTTGCATAAATATTTGGTCTTAGAGTGTTTCTTTGATTATTCTAACAGAGGAATAAGCTAACTAGGGGGTTCCTAGGTTATCAGTGAAATACTCTTTTGTTTCTTCCAAGAATTGAGATTAATTGAAGATAGAGGAACCATTGGAAGTCAGAGGTATGATCTTACTGTAGAATCTCTATCAACTACAACTATATGAAAAAAAAGTTGAGTTCTTATCTCCTTCTTTCATCCAGTTAACTCTATAAATTTGCCTCATTAAGGAGTAATCCACATTAATGGCTCGAGTATAACAAAGTATGGCTTACTTTTCTTTATCTTATAGGAATGGGACGTAAGGAATGAATGTAAAGCAGACTATGCTTTCTTCAAAGCTTCTTAGCTGAGTAAAGGAGATGACTTTATTAAAATTATACAAGGCTTTGAGCTCTTCCCTGACTTTAGACATTTTCCTGCTGAAGATGAATTGCTTAATGCCTAGAGTATTGAAGCTTAGGCCTCTTTGAATACATTCTTCAAAACCTAAAAGATCAATTAAAAAGTTATTAAATGTAAAAGGTGATTTACCTTTGGGACTATAATATTGTATAATGATAGGAGCATGATCAAATAGAGAGGTGTTTGGATAATTTACTTTAGTGTGAGGTAAGGCTTGGAACCACTCTAGGTTGATGAGGCTTTTATCAAGTTTCTTCCTTATAAATGTATGATCTTTATATTTGTTACTCCATGTGAAAAAATCTCCTACAAAAGGCAGATCAGTTACTTGAATGTTATTCATTCAATCTTTTGGCTCCTCAAAGAATACTCTAGATGATATGCATCCTTTTGATTTATTAAGAAGAATTGTTGCACTAAAGTCCCTCGGTAATAACCAAGGTATCTTGATCTTGGTGATAATTCCTTTATTTGTTAGCATAAAGGAGATCTTTGATAGGAATAATTTAACGCATAAATGAAAGACAAACAAACCACTAGAGTCATGTCCTTGAGTTTCACTTAAAAGTGTATCATCTAATCCATTTCTATGGTGCTCAAAATCTCAACTTCACCTTCATTGAATAATACTAGGATAAGTAATGTAAATGTTCACTAACTTCTATGATTTGGGTAAAAAACACCTAATTATGTTACAGTAGTCTTGTTTGTTTCAGATTCTAGAATGCCTTGCATTGAAGCTTTATTGTCCAAAATGAAATCTTTAATCAAAAGTTTTTTGGCTAGGGAACTCATTCTCCTAATATTATATGATGTTATTGTCATTATTTCAGGCCACTAGAAGAAGCTTTCTTCTTCCTTTTGGAATTTCCGTTGCTAATTATTTTGAAATCATTCCTATTTTCCAATCTTTTAAGTGTACCAATATCATCAATCTATTTGATAGGGCATTCTATATCACTATTTATAATGACATTGGTGAGATCAGGAGATTTGACTTCAATCACCTTATTTGGACTACTTGTCTCAGGATTTATGATTTCTTCTATGGCATTCCTTGGTTCATTATCTACTCTAGTTAACTTTCTATTATTTTCTAGAGGACTAGTAACTTATATAGGAGTTGAAGTTTGTTTAATTGTAGCAGTATAGTAGTTATTGTTTATAGGCATTTGATAGTTGTTCTTTTCCCCATCAAGTAGTTCTTACAAGAATCCTGATTTGAAGAGTTTTCCTATAGGCTTCCATATCTTAATAGGTGGTTTCTAGGCATATGTGATCTTTACCAAATCCTCAACCATCTCCATGTTGTCATTCAGCCTCGGGATGGGTATTTCTTCAAGTAGATCTTACATGGCTTCCAATTACATAAACTCTTACATAATTGATCATGTTGGTTTCTGCTATTGCTTTATCTAAACATAGAGGCCTCCATACATAGATGGTAATATGGCTCAACCCTGATGTAGTCTAATATTCCATCGAGATCTCACATATGCACATCCATATAGGAATATTGGATTGCCTAATGTCTTCATTTCTGTTTCCAGATCTCCATTTGTGTAAGAAGATTGGCTACTTTGTGCATGCTAGGGCCCTGATTCTAGGAATTTTTTTAGCTAAGCTACCACACAAGAACCTAAAAAAGAAGACGTCTTTATTGTTCACCATAATATCCTTTAAGCCAAGCTACTTCTAATGTATGTTCACCCAATTCTTTATAATTGACCAATTCTTTATGACTGAAAATGCTACTCTCTTATCCATGAAGCAACCTAGAAGTATGGAGTTTCACATGTCCATTCCAACCTTTAAGGTGTTGATAAGGGGAGAAATAATTAGGCGTTCACTTGTTCTGTCTAATAGGTAATAGGTAAACTTATAGTCAGCATTGGAGTCACCAACTATCTGAGTCTAGGTCCTCATAGTGGTCATTAGAATGTTTGCATTAGCAGGGACTTTTGGGATGCTGATAGGACTGAGAGAATGAGAGGGTTAGTGAGATTGGGAAAGGATGTGTGAGCAAGAGAGTGAACAATAAGAGGTAAGAAATGATAAGTATGTTTTGCATTTCTACAAATGGAAAGAAATAGTCTCAAGCAATAGGAGCAATGTAGGAGGGGCAAGAAAACAAAGAAAAGAATGAGGCAAAATGAGGGAGAAGGCAGAAGTTTAGGAAGCTAAAGTAGTATAAGAATCCATAGTCTGAAGGCATGCAAGCCATGCACACACAGAGGAAAGGTAATCTATTTTCGTTATTAATTTAATGAATATAATTAATTATTTGATATGGAACATTTTATTTTATTTTAAAATAATTTAAAATAAAAATCTTTTTAAAAATAAAAATTATTTCAATTTTGAAATTTATTTTAATAATAAAAATGTTATATAATTTTCCATATTTAAACAATAAAATTTATTTTTAAAATTAATTAGCAAAAATATATTGAAAATAATAATTAGACATTATTACTCTACAATAAAAATTGTAATAACAAAAATCATAATATCCTAAAATAACAACTCCTATTTGCTAATAAACATTATTAAGTAAAAAGGTTATTGAATACTTTATATTCCATTAATATAAAATTAAAAATAATCATTTAAATTAAAACAATTGTACATGACATATATGAATTACGATTGATTTTTTATTTAATATTTTAGTAAATATGTCATAACATATAGAGAAAATTCAGAAAAGATGGTAAGGATGAGGGCCAGGGGAGTGAAAAAGGAGAAGAAATTGGGAAAGAGGGACAAGGCGGATAGTAATAGAGGAAAAGCCATAAGGTTACCGAAGATAGAAGAAGACATGGTGGAATAAGAGATTATAACTATGCAGCCACTATACTCAAGAGCAAGCGGCATACAATTGGATCGTGTCTCTGAATGCACTGCTTATAGGAACATGCTTTTATCTATTATTTGATGTGCTGAATTTCAATCTGTCGTAACACTAAGAACAAGATTATAGTAGTCTTGACAAATTGCGTTAATTTTGTATCATCATCATCATCACATCCAGTCTGAAATTTCGCAGTAAAGTGGAGTCGGAAGAGGTCTGATAGTATATGTTACATTATCCCATCCTAGCAAAAGAAAATGCACACCCGTGAAGGGGACACTTATCATAGAACTATTTGTGTTTCATTGTAAAAGCATGCCAACAAAACTCATTACGTATAATCATACCTCTCTTTCTAACTTGAACATTTGGCCATATGCAACACTGTCCCACCTATCTGAATGTTATATAATAAACTACATTATACATTAATAGAAAGAGATAGAACAAGGGAGAAAGGAAGCATGATTGGCTTGGTGTTGCTAACAAGCAACCATGGCAGCTCTCACCCACCGACTAAACGTGAGGGTTAGGAGCCATATCTGTGGCATGTTATTGGTGTTACACATCCTCACTCATTCTCATGTGCTGCTTTTGTGTTTTGTTGGTTCTACAAGCTATAAGCTGGCACAGCTGCCTGAATGTAATTTCCCATCTACCTTTTATACCATCTCAGTTATCTACTGTCGTTAATGATAACTCTACCAATAAATAAACAACAATGAACTGTTTCACATGTCCAGCGTGTTATGTCGTATGATTGTGTGCTTCCAACAAGTCAATTGATAAGGCCAAACTCTGTCATGCAATCCAGCGATTAAGGATAGAATCAATACAGTCAACTGTGTATATATTAAAATTATAAAGATGAGATTTGGCATGCAAATTTGATTTGATATACCTGTTTGGTAAGTAAACTTCTTTGTGTTAGAGACTTCATATACGCTCAACCATTCTCACACGAATCCCTCTATGTTCCAACTAATCTGTATCACATCAAATCAGAAGGTGGCTGCTGAATTAGTAGACTAAATACTAAAGAGTGGAATCCAACATGTTTTTGCTTGTTTTTGGTGAATTCTATACAGAAGCAAGCTACCAGTGAAGTATCTAATATAGGTGGCCAATTATGAGTGCAGTCTTGACTGAAGTAAAACTGTAGAATGAGAAGCTAAGGTTAGATGAGACTACAACATAAACGTAACAGAAATACTTGTGACTTGCAAGACATGAAAGCCAACTGAATGCACCAGACTGAATAACGAAAAATTTTAGCTGTTCATTTGCTTTTCAAGCAAGTTTGCGTAGCTATCAGCTATTTGGTGAAAAAATAACCTAACTGCTGTACTCATAGTATATAGAATCAGTGCAATATCTACAATTAATCCAAATTTCGAGTTCGAAGCATCATATTTCGCAGTGTTCCAAATTTCGAGTTCGAAGCATCATATTTCGCAGTGTTGTATGCTAACATGTTCATCTTTATCCTTTGCAGCGTGACAAGTACAACACATTGTTAGTTAATCGAATTAAACAGCTACAATTGAGTGACGGTAGAAGGATTCGAGCTGTATTTGTTAACTTGCAATGACTTCTTTCACTTTGGAATAACATAATCACCTAACATACGACTGGCAACAGCAAGAAAAATCAATTTGAATCAAAAGAGTTGATGACATGCAGCAGACTAATTGTTAATTTTGAAGAAGTGGTTGTACTTCTAGAGAGAAACTTCTAAGAAATATATTGGCATTGAGCTACACCAAATTGTTATGTAACATGTGAAAGTCATTGAACATCATGGACAGAGTAGATACCATCTACATACATATATATATATATCAACATATGGAGCAAAGTTACACAGTTGTGCTCTATCATATGTAACATAGTGACTCTGGGATAGGGCACAACTTGAAGCTAAGTTACACAGTTGTGCTCTATTAAATGTAACAAATGAAAAGAATTATAATTTGATCAGTTTACCATTTCTTTACAAAGAGATAATGTCTTGATTTCATTGGCTTGCTTATGGCAGTACTCCTTCAAGCATCAATTAGCCAATTATCATCATGTACTGATTATTTTCTCTCCTAGCAAAAGGATGCCAACCTACATGGAGTAAGGGAATCTCCGCTTCATGTCAACTAAATAATGTATCTTACTCCCTCATATTCTTCAATTTAGACCGGTTCTACAAAATCTGCACACACCCAACATCACGGTTTCAAAGTGACAAAATTTATGCCTTCAGCAGTTTGCCTCATCATAATCTTGGCTGAAAAACAACTTTCAAGGCTTTTCTTTCATGTTTTCGTGGAATGAGGGCAACAATTTCTTCTCTGAGATAATGCATGTTTATCAATCCCGAGCTTGAAACACATGATACAAGTTAAAATGCAAACTGCCATAGCTGAGAACATAAGCGAGGAATCATGTTTGCTAGACTGCCGCAACAGAACTGATGTATTGACAGTAACTGATGCAAACCTTTCCTGCGATTGCCTTCGCCTGCAAATTCACTAACAATTAAAGATGTACAAGGACAGGGTGACACACACCATGCAATTATAACGTAATTCAATAGTCTCCAACATGTCCTGTATCAGTTCTTTGATCATTAGTTTAACACAATCTTGTTCCTGTTTAAAGTTTAAAAGATAATCATAAAGAACACTTAAGATCACAGGCAACTCCTTTATGTTCTCATTCATTCATTTTCTTCTAGTGAAGTTCTCAAAACATGATGAAGGAGTTATATACCCCAACAAGTTTTTAATTGACTTCCACAGAGATGCAACACGACTGACTCCATGTCCTGGGGCGGGCTCTTTCCTTGCTCCGTCAGCATTAGGATCAGATATCCCTGAAAATGCGCAGTTATAAAATGATAACTTCAAACCCATAGTAACCACCATGTATGGAAATGATTACAAAAACATACAAGACACATCCAGTGAAGAAGTTAGTCATAAACATGTCATGCATGCACAAGAGCGCGGATCAACTTACAATAATATTTGGGGATCCTAACAAGCATCATCATGAAAAGAAAAACACTTATTATGGGAACTATCACATCCTTGACAGCGAGATGGAATTTAGGACTACAGGGAAGAGTATAAAAAAGAAGATCAAGTATTTACTGTTATGGTTTGAGCCCCAAAAGTAAAAATCACCCTATTTAGATCCCTCAAACCTTCAGGTATTCATCATAAGGTAATTCAAAATCCAAATCAGTTATCATTAATTTCCTTTATGCACCCAACTTCTTGTATGCAGACAATTCCATCGCTGACACACCCACATATGCACAAATATGATACATTAACAAAAGGACTGTATATGCTATATGCTGCATCATCTATGGATATAGTTTCATGGAGACTCAAAGAAGAGAAAAATGGACAATACCATAGTTGCTGGAAGCAACCGCATGTTCTTTTCTGTAGGAGCTAAGTGAAGCCAACTCCTTTACAAGAGAGCGTTCCTCATCACTGTCATATGCCCAGAGTAAGCTCATAAACATATCAGCAAAAATAATGAGAAAAGAACCTAAGCAAGCAGGCAGCACCTTCCCACCAGACATGCATGTCCAATTTTAAACAGCAGTGGCATTCACTTCCCATAAGTATCAAAATTTTAAACTTTTCATCATCATGCAAGTGAAAAACTAACCAAAGTATGCTACGAATTAATTTTGTCTCTAATCAACAATATAATGTCAGATATTCAAAACAGAAGACCACAACATGACTGTCAAAGTTTATGCCCAGACAACCATTATATGCCAAGGAGACCAAGAGTCCAAAACTGACCTTCATCCAAATATTGACAACTGCAAACAGCATAACCAAATGATTTAAACTTGAAAGAACTGATTAGAGCAACTCAAAATTTCCTACATTCGCCATGTGAAAAATATTCAGCCAAACAATTTGAACATCAGATTTATTCAATGCTAAAGATGACTTGTATCTCAATTACATAAAGTATGTCTACAATACATGGACATTGCCCTTTGCTTGTATATACTAGTCCCTTAATTGGAAGGAACATTCAATCCACTAAACTGCTCATTTTAGCAAAATATAGTTTCACGATAATATCAATATAAGTCAATTTATATCTGCAGCTGTAGAAACAAAAACCACAGTGAACAGTTTGGATTCAGGAGTCCATGTCCTTAACTCATCAGCAAAGACTAAATCATCAAAGCAAATGGGGGACATGCATTAATTTAAGCAAATGCAAATGGAGATTATCGAAATGCCTTTCATATGCAGTGCACAGAAGCTGACTACAATGAGACGGGAGACAGGATCTGATTACTAACTCTAATGTGTTGACATATGGGCATAAGCATACACATATATAGACGCGTAAAAAGATATGAATTATCATAAGCCCAACAGAAAAGAATTCTTTTGTGAAGGAAGTTATCCTCAGACCTGATTACTTTTGGGATCACGACGTTTACAGTGAAGTGATGGTCACCACGAATATTAGGTTTATTAACATCAGGGACCCCCATCTTTGACAATGTTACTGTGTCTCCAGGCTGAGTTCCAGAAGGAATTTGAAGATCTTTCAAACCCTCTACAGTTTCTACCTGATATTGTTCAAATACAATTAAAATGCCTTACTAAAAGCCCTAAAAGGCCCATGGGCTGTAGTTCACTGGAAACTTCAAAGGAAACTGTGCATCAAATCAATATCACAGCAAAATGTGTAAAGGGTACAGAAGACAAAAGATAATGCTTAACCATGTTAAGCCAAATATGCAGCATCAACAATTGAAATATGGAGCAAATACACACAGAAAAAGAATATGAAAATGCAGCAAAGAGAGTTTAGTTTTCAGAAGTTATCAGAGTTTAAATACAATTATAATGATCTACTTTCCCTCAAGTAGCATATACAGTTAACTGATAATTTTATGCAAGTGATGGGAATAACTGCAACCCATCTTTAACACCAAAAGAAATAAGTTCCTCAAAGACTGGCATTTCTGATCCCAGAAAGGAAGATCTTTGTAAATTTGTTTCATAAATATAAAGGACCTAGATGAAACAGTCTCTTTAGATAATGTAGTGGCTGTTGCTAAATGATAGGGTTAAAACTCTTTAGATTGACGACCCATTTATGAGCATTTTCAATTCACAGGAATACGAGTGTTTATGGTTCTCATAAAGACTAAACTGAAAGGCCCCTTTGTTCCTCTATTTACTTGGTAGGCCTCAACACATTTCACCACCTTCTTACCATCACAATTCTTCTCCTTTTCGTTAGATCAATGTTGACGCACATATTTCAATTAACAAGAAGACTAGAGTCCAGGTCCTAAAAGCTTTACAAGAGCAACTGTAATAACAACAAAAACAAATTGTAGCTAGAATTATCCAAAAGAACACGATAATGGAGGTCCAGTGAGTGGTATCATCATACCAAAACAGAAAAAAAAAACCGAAAAATCTCCAGAAAGCAAAGAAGGAAGAGAATGTCAGTTATTAGATAGGACGCAGTAGTAAGTTAAATATGATATTCTATTTTACATATGTTATCCTAGTTGTTTAGGACTTATAGAATTTTTATTAGAATAGGATTTAAATTTGTTAGAAATTCTTTCCTACTAAAATAGGGTTTTAAGACTCTCTCTATATATATGTGCGTATTCAACTCTTCATCAATAATAAGCAATCTGGAATTCTTCTACAAACTTGAGTTTTTTACTAGAAGGTGTGCTGCTCTCTTCTAAGAGTGATTCTTAGACCCTAGGAGTGATTCCTAGTTTCCTACTTTCCATTCTTTGTGCTCCTTACTAAATTTAGCAAACCTAACCTACATTCTAGCCATCTCAAACCTATATTCTAGCCATATTAAACCATAAAATCATAAGCCTAAATTTTCAACAATCAAACCTTAAAATTTCAGCTATATAAAATCTGAAATTTCAGCATTCCTAGCAAAAATTCGGCCTTGAAGCTTGATATTCCAGCAGCCTATTACCAGTCATATTTCTCAATTTTGTGCTTTCAGCTACTAGTTAATAATTCTACTATTTGTCCTACATCACCTTGTTTTGGGAAAACAACTTCAATTGATGCACTCATAAAAGAAGTCTCTGGAAAAGTTGAAACAAATTGAAGAGTTTGTCTTTTTCGTCACAATATTACAGATTAAAATTACCTTTAATACAGCACCCAGTATTGCGTGAGTATAATCAATATTGACCTTTGAATAAAGATTGAGTCCATCTCTCCAGATTCCATGCTTTTCATTTATACGGAGGATGATAAACAGATCACCAGCAACCCCTCTGTCAGATAAATGAATACAAGAAAGAAATTTGTGACCTTTTCTGCTAACATATGGGCTTCCCTTGCATTCCAGCAATCAAATCATAGTAAATGTAAACAATTTGTGGAATGCAAGCACATATTTCAAACATGCACAGCTGACAACAACCTCCATTTTATTTCATCATAGGTAGTTAAAGTGAAAGAAACCCCATATGGGAAGTACACCATTGGGACGCACATCAACTATACTTCAAATAGCATAATCATGAATCAAACAAAACCTTCAAAGAACTAACCACATGCGAAAGAGATTTCTGAGAGCAACCAACACTGGTGATAAAAAGCTTTATTTATTTCTTTTTTAACTGCCTCCAATAAAAAAAAATCCTATCAAACTATGGATGGATGGATAGGATATACCAGCAGCACTGGAATTAAAAAAAAAGTTGGATAAACCACACAGATTCCAAAGAAAGCAGTAGAAAAACAGAGCAATGATACAGTATAATCAAAACCAAACTTTCTCTTTCTAGAGATAAAGCCTTAGGATTTTATTACACAGATATTTTAACCTGCAAACACAAGAGCCTCATAAACTAGGATACAATGTGCTAGAAAGCATTTAGTGTTAATAAAAATGGGAAAGATATTCAACCTTTCAAACAAGGCTGTTGTCTAAGCAAAGAATCTAAAGGTAATTACAATTGAAATATACAACAGCAAACAATTTATCTACGCTTCATAGGCTTCATATTCTCTCAATTAAAAGTGCTGTTTAAGTCACAGAAGATAATAAAAAACACCACCATTTCAAAGATAAATGGGAAAAATATATATGTACGGTATATTCAAATGCAAAAATGTTAATCATTCCCACCTTTTCTTGTCAAAATTACCCTCCCCTTGAATTTGCATAGTTGCTCCATTATCCACGCCAGCAGGGATGACCACTTTCATACTTCTTTTGGACCTTACTTTGCCATTGCCTCCACAACTTCGACAGTGATCAGTGATTATCTTGCCAACTCCATTACATTTTAAGCATGTAGACACCTATGTAATCCACAGTATCATCTATAAAATATCTTGAAGTTTCAATATAGTGTTGATAGACCAAGTAATACACAGCATACATAGAGAATTGTCATGAATGGAAGGAAATACCAAAATACATACAGCAGGAAGAAGTTTAAGAGGAAAGCATTTAACGAAGTCAAACTGTGTCTAGCTTATGGCTTCAGATAACATCCATGGAGTCAAAAACAAAAGATTCCGACTTCTTATGTAGATAATTTGTGAACCTTTCTGCGGCAATTTCTTTCAGTTTTCCTGCTGTTAGATCTTTATCATCAATTTCCCACTTTCCACTAGATAAGGAAAATGAAGAAGTTAGAGGATACACGATACAAGTCTATGATCAACTCTTTCTCCTTACCCAGTGCAGAGCTACTCAAGCAGTTTAAATTTCCTGCTGAATGCCTAAATGCCAAAACATGCATTGTGCCTAGAAGTGGCACTCTCTTTTCAGATTTGGGGTTCAGCTCTTGAAGAAGTTGAATATCCATAAGCACTTGCCTTTTCCTATAAGATGTCAATGCACTCAATCTAAAGACTTTTTTTTGATAAAGTTTTATGTAAGAGGTGGACTAGAAGAATATTACCTGCCCTTTCATTTTTATGAAACCCACTCAAGAATCTGATATTTTGGGAGAACAGTACAAACTGGAAAAACAGTTGGATCCAGCCAAAGTTTGATCTCATGCTGGATTAGTCTCCAAGACAACCATTTCCATCTCGTCTTAGCATCTTGTATGAAGGTTTCGATCCATGTATTTTCCTATTTCTAAATGTTAATGTCTCAGTATATTTGCTTAAGTTGTTGCTTTGGAAATTAGCTATAGACCGCTGTTTATAGTCTTTGGTGCTGTGATGATCTCTACCAAGCCTTCCTAATAACTGATTTATGCTTTTAGCTCTTCCCTCAAAACTTGTTGACTATAGCAACTTGGTTGAATCATTGGTCAGATAGCTAGACACGGGAATTTTGGAACTGATAGTGCTTGCCACTAGGTAGTTGTTATTTAAATTATTGGCTTTCGACTTTTAGAATATATCCTCAATTCTTTTCTTTAGTCTTCTTTAATTACTCATCAGGCCAACTTTGTTGTTGAAGTTTTAGATTTGCTTCTTTAGCTCCAAATTCATTTATTGTTCTCATATGCTGCTTTTTTTTTTTTTCCTGAAGTCTTGTACATGCACAACAAAAAGAAAGAAAGAACATTGTGTACAGAAGAATAAATTTGGTTTAGGGAGGCAGGGTTGTTATGTTCATCATTCAAATTATATTTCAGAATCAGCTGAAGATAAAATAATTATTTGAGTTTCTTTCTTGCCTAAACCTCTCTGTGAAGTCCACATTATGCTATCAAATAAATAAAGAAGAAAACATAACATTCAAGAAACCCAAATAGCATCCATCCAGATAAATGATACATACATAATAGACTAAAATATATCCCCTTCACATCCTCAAACGATCAACAAAAAAAGGATAAAAGGATTCAGAATGAAATGCAGTAAATCCATCAAGCATGTCAACTTACCTGCGATATCATTCCAAATGGTGTTTTTTGAGTTCTCATTACCCCTCCTTTACCACCACAATCAGCACATAATTTAATGCAATGACTAGATTTTGCACCAGTTCCACTGCAGTTATCACACGTCTCGAAAGAGGAAAATTCAATTTCTCTCTTTGCTCCAAAAACTGATTCTTCAAAGCTCAAATATAGTTCATGCCTGAGTCATTGAGAAACAAAAAATTCTAATTTTCCAATTAGCAAACTACATAATTGCAAGACACATGACAAGGGAGAAAAATGTAATGATATGCTACATCAATCTGATAAAGTGCATGACATTATAGTGTGTACCTCTATTATTTAAAGGAATAATGGAAGAGTTCATGTCATTTGAGTGAGGTGCTATTTCAAAAATCATAATAAGTAGTCTATCTATCAAATTCATCTAATAGAAACTCTAATGCAATGGCAAGTTCCAGACTTGGCATAGGTAAGCCAAAAACCCAAGTCCAGGTGTACAAATTTCTATTAGAACTTCAAGTTTTCCAATCACCCTTTCATGTCTCATGTTACATCATTGCATGAAGGTGCGAATGCATCATGAAAGAATTTTTGTCAGAATTTTAAGGATACACAAAATTGTGTTTATGATACAAGTAACAATGTGTGTGTGTGTGTGTGTGTGTGTGTTTATATGATGTCTCATGTCACATCGTTACATGAGGGTGCAAAAGCATCATGAAAGAATTTTTGTCAGACATTTTAAGGATACAAATAACTGTGTTTCAAATACAACTAATATATATATGTATGGATGTATAAAAGCACAATATTTCATGCATCTAGGGATGAAGCTAAACAAGTATCTCAACTTAGGAGAGGGTTAACTCTAAACTATAGTGGACATATAAAAAATATCATATATTGACATGCTTTTCTTTACCCAAGTTCATCCAAACTAATCAAAGAAATACAAACAGTTTAGGTAAGTTAAAATAGATGTTGAAAGCAAGCTCATGATTGTTACCGAATATCAAGATCATGATTTCTCATATTTCTCAAGTTGAAATTAATATTGCCTTCTTCATTTCTTCCTCCAAAGAATCCATCAGTACCGCCAAAAAATGCATTATATATTTCAAAAGGATCCACCTGAATGTTAACATTAAAATTGGGAATTAGGAATTGAGAACAGAGAAACACTGATGTTTGTTGACAATGAATTGAAACTTGATCCTCTACGCCCATATATTTCAAAAAAAGAGAACCCTCACTTAATGACCATTTGACCCAATTAACTTTATATTAATGAGAGAATTAGTATGGTAAATAGGAAATTTCTACACAAGCACACGGTTGAAAGCATAAAGTTGATGTAAGATCTTACACCCAGTGGACCACTACTGGACTGATCATACTCTGCCTGCAGGCCCCCCTCACCAAAGCGATCATATAAAGATCTCTTCTCGTCATCTGATAGCACCTACACTAAAACTTGATCAACATATGGAAGTAATAGAAACAAAGAACTAGAAGGTGATTGTGTAGAGAACTACGCTTAAATGAGTTGCCAATAAATACTTCACACCTAATTCTTATTTGTTAAACGGAGGTTTGATATTATTATTCAGGAGTGTCTGTTCCTATATTGGAATAATTCAGGTAACAATCTTATTTCAGAATATCAGTGAGAATGAGAGTATATATTACGGTCATTATCCAAGTTAAAAACAATTCTGTCTATTGTCTCTTCTTCTCTCCTAAAGGAAACATATTCTCTTTTACAAATATGGGGCAGCGAAATCACAGATGATCCAACGCTTTCTGTTTCTATTTTCTGTTTTTTACCTCATATGCTGCACTTATTTCTTTAAACTTGTCTTCTGCGCCGGGGCCCTTGTTAAGGTCAGGATGGTACTGTTGACAAAGGATATAAGATATCAAGAATCAATCACATTCCAAATGTATTCTCAATAATACCCAAAAGACGAAAACTAACGAACCTTACGAGCGAGCTTTCTGTAGGATGATTTGATTTCCTGCAAAGTGGCGTTCCTGCTAACATTTAGAGTAGAATAGTAATCATTTGCAGATGCAGCAGCTTTGATAGCACCGTCCAAATGACGTTTTCGTTTCCCGTAGTTGGAAATGCCGTTAATGCTCAGAAACCCACCACTCGTTGCTAGAAAATTGGAACTTGAAGAGCCAAAATTCGAGGAGCTTATAGCACCATGAATTCGGCGTTCTCTAGCGGAGTCTAGGATTGGAGGGAAACAGACTGTTGGGGTTAGACTGATAATTGGCATTTGTCGGGGGAGAGCGGGAGACAGTGTAGGGCTTTATTACAGTAGCTGGAGTTGATGACGGTGTAGTGAAGGGTTTAAAGTGGGGCATCGGTGTAGCGATGGCAGAAGTCCGATCCTCCCTCCAAGATTACTCTATCCTATTTTATTTATTTGAACCTTAACAATTTATTTATACGGGGCTATATAAAACTTACATAAATAGAAACGAGATTCATATAAATAGATGACTAAGATTCAACAGACAAGATAGAACAGAGTAATTTTGGACCGAGAATCCTGACTCTAAAAGTAAAAGACAGTAGAATTTTACGAGAGGAATGAATTTGTATGCACTTTTCTTACAAAATTTGGTAGTATTTGCTAATTACATTTTTTAAAATTAAAGTCAAATAAGACTTTATATCACATCCAATTTGAAATACCGCAATAAACTCTATTAATGTCTTAAGGAAGGGCAACAACTATTACCAATTTCATGCACAATAAGTTGCTCCCATATCCATGAAATTAGGTTTATCTTCACTTGGTTCACTATACTCTCAATTCCTTAGAATATTCTTATGTTCTTTTCATTCTAGATGACATAAATTATGAACCCTAATATGATTATTTTGTAAGTTTTATTCCTAAGATGATTAGTGAGTCAATATAAAGCAAGTCTATCAAGAACTTCCTAATATTTTAAGCTACTGACACTTTAAAGGCATTTTGTTTAGATAGTGTTCTAAATGTCCTTGGAGAATTGATAAGAAAAGCATTAGTTCATAATGTGCACATATTAAGACTATTGAGGAAGTTAAGCCCTTATGTAGTTGAAAGCTTCGTATTAGAAATAATCCATAGTAAAGTTAATATTTTAGGAAGCATTCTTTCCCCCCCAAATGATCTCTATCTATAGATGCTTGTGTTACCATGGTCTCAGCAAATTCTTGCATGATTTTAAGGCTAAAGTTCCTTAGATGATATCTTAACCATTGGTAGGAATCTTCCATTTCATTATTAGCTTGGTAATTATACACTATGTTCTTGAACATATCAATGAACTCTTCCCACTATTTGTTGTTATGAATAATAGACCTAATTTTGAAATTTTGAGAAAATTGATGGACGAAAGACTGCATTATAAATGAGTTTGTCAATGAATCATTTATGCCCTAGTTATTAAACCATAATGAAGCAAGCTTCCAATTCCCTGTCTTATACTAGATGTTTGAGAATAAAAAGTCCCTCATTTTTAGTAATTTAGCCATAAACCAGGAGGTTATTAACTTCTATTTCCCCTTAAATATTTCCTTTCAAGAAGTAGGTGTGTATCTATTTCACCTATAATGTCGGATTGGAAAAAATTCTCTAGAATTTTTTAATCATAAGAGCTTTATTAGTAATTATCCTCAATCTACCAACTTGTTTATAAGAACAAACTTCATCCCATTTAACCTATTCCATCAACTTGTTGCCATCTTCCCCTCCCTATAGAAATCTCCTTAATAGCTTGTCTATATCCTAGATATACCTTCTAAGAGAAATATATGTAAGGACCAAAAATTATGAATAAAGCTTAAGGCTGAGTTAATCAAATGAAGGCGATCCGTAAATGAAAGTGATTTATTGCACTAGTTGTTTACCCTTTTATGTATCCTTTATAATAAAGAATGAGTCCCTATACAACAATCTTCTAGGAGATATAGATAGTCCCAAATAGGTGAAAGAAGGGTACTTACATTACAAATATAAAATAAGGGAAAACCAACTCGAAAAGGGTTTTCTACTGGCTGAAGTTTTTTATCGTTGTTGAATGCAAACCCTAACATGTCTTTAAATAATTTAAGAGAGAAAATTAGCAAGCTTAATGAGTTGCTACCTGCTCTATAAAAGAACAATATATCATCAAAAAATATAGCTATTTTGTATGAAAATAGAAGTTAGGATAATTTTTAATGCTAAAAGTTATTATTCTTATGAAGGTCTCCATATATAAAATTAATACCCTAACCACTATGGAAGAGCTTAGCAGGAGTATCATCAACTAGGACACTAAATGAGGTGGTCTAGATGTATTGATGAATCCATTCTATGATAATTATTACGAATATAAAAGCTTCAAGCATATAAATTATGAAGGTCTAACTTACAGAATCAAAAGCCTTTTGGAAATCTAGTTGACAATATAAATTTAGGGGAATTCATCTTGTTATAACCCCTAAACAGTTCCTAAGTTAGAAGTATGTTGCCACCCATTAGCTTCCTTGAATAAAGGCCCCTTGTGATCATTTATAAGAACCCCTAAGGTTTGCTTCAATCTTAAGGCAAGGATCTATACATTGATCTTATACAAAGTATTACAACATGAAATAGGTCTGAGGTCAAGTGTTGA
This sequence comes from Erythroxylum cassinoides, assembly GCA_027478405.1. NCBI lineage: Eukaryota > Viridiplantae > Streptophyta > Magnoliopsida > Malpighiales > Erythroxylaceae > Erythroxylum > Erythroxylum cassinoides. Next base: position 20,633,670 of record JANIPM010000007.1, read on the forward strand.
ATTTGCATTAGGTGTTTTTGGGATAAGGGTAGTGAAAGTTTTGTTAAGTTGTTTGAGCATTCTTTTTTTCTAAACAAACTCCAGAGTTGCATTAATGACTAACCTCTCAGTCCAAGGCCATGATTTTTGGAAGAAAAGGCCATAAAGTCCATTAGGACTAGGAAATTTTCTTGGTTTAATATTAAAGAAAAAATTTTCCACTTTAACTTAACTAATTGGTTTACTTAATAATTCAATTTTAGCATCTGAAAATTAGTTAGAAATGAAGCATTTTAGAATGTTAAGGAATGAGGAGCTTGCACTTTGGATCGTAATGTCTTTTGAAAAAGTGGACACCCCTTAACTGATCTCTTCTTAGGTAGTAACTATTCCACCATCCTACTTTAATAGGTATGAGATTTTATTGACATTCTTCCTTAAATTAACAGAGTTATGAAAGAAATGTTATGTTTTTGTCTCTCTAGTTTTTTGTTTTAATACATAATTATAGACTTCTAAAATTGCATAGTAGGCATTTGGAATCCTTTTCCTTTTTTAATAAGTTATCCTTTCTAAGATTATAGTTAAAATAGTGGTGGGAGCAAGTTAGCTTTAGTATCATTAATATTCATGTGAATGTCCCTATATCTATAGTGATTGAGAAGCTTTATCTCTCTTTTCACTATCTCCAATTTCCATGTACAAATAAATGACTTATGTCTCTCGAACTTATGCAATAGTCTTTTCTGGATTGCTTTTTCAAACCCTTCTACTTGTGTAATCAAGAACCTTTTGAACTTGTGAAGAAACTAGCTATGAACATGAATCTTTCTAAGAGTTAGTTTTTCTTATCCTATGATATGAACCATTTGACCCATCAAATGGAAGTTATTTCGAGACTTAAGAAAGGTAATCTTCCCATACAGTATTTTGGGGTACCTAATTTAAAAGGAAGGTTGTCTAGGAGGGGTTGTTATCACTTATTGGAGAAAATTGATGTTAGCATATTAATAATTGGACTTATAAAAACCTTTTCTATGCTGGTAGACTTCAATTGGTGATTTCTATCCTTTCTACTTTTCAAGTGTACTGGTCTACTCATTTCATTCTTCCTTCTTCCACCCTTAAGGATATATAGTCTAAACTTAGGAATTTTTTGTAGGATGGGAAGGTGGATTATAAATCTCATGCTAAGGTCAAATGAAGTGACCTTTGTAGACCGAAAAGGGAGGGAGGATTAGGGATTAAACATTTGTCATCTTGGAACAATGTTTTATTAGGGAAAAGAATTTTCTGTTTTATGACAGTAAAGCTATGTGGGTTAAGTAGGTGCTTACTATAATTTTGAGAAGGGAAAATTTCTGGAGTGCCCAACCTACTAATAATAGTTCATGGAGTTGGAAAAGTTCTTATTTGTCAGGGATAAAATTAAGATCTAATTCAGATTTAGGATAGGAAATGAGAATTCTACTTTATTATGGCAGGATCCTTAGCATCTTAGAAGAATCTTAAAGGACCTCTCTACTTCGAGAGTGATCAATGGGTCGAAACTACCTATGACAGCAAGAGTTTCCATAGTAATCAGAAATAATGAGTGGTGCTAGCAAGAGGCAACTTTTGAGACCATAAGTAACCTGGAGCCCCTACTGTATCAACCAAATTGTTCTAAACCTAATTGCTTGGAATGGTTAGCTAGCCCGTCAAAAAAGTATACTAATGTTTCAACCTACAATTTCTTGAGACCTCCGATTCAAAGTGTTTCTTGGCATAAACTGGTTTGGTTTAAAAGTAATAGCCTTAGGTGTTCCTTCATACTATGGCTGACTTTCCTTAAAAAGTTGCAAACATGGGATAAACTTCTCTACGTTCACACCCCCAATCACTGTTCATTGTGTACCTTAGATAATGAGACTATTGAACACTTGATCTTTGAATGTTCTTTCTCTAAAACCATGTGGGCACACTGTCTCAACCACTTCCAAATACACCTTCCCAACCTAACAAACCTTCACTCCATTTCCAATTGGTTCAACCAACCATCTAATTTCCAAACCCGTGACACTAACATTTTTCCCATCCTCCTTTCTGTTACTGTCTATAACCTTTGGACTAAAAGAAATTCTCGAACCTTCAAAGATGAAGCCTTAGATGTGGGGAGCTTAAACACTAGAGTGATCTTCCAAGTTATGAAACATCTCAGCTCAAACACCGAGAGAAGTTAATTGTTGGAGTACTTATTTTCTAATAATTTTTCTACATGTTTTGATTTCAGGTTTGGAAAAGGAAGGGAACCTAACCTCTTATTGGTATCTAAAGCAAGAGAGAAGTCAGTACCAGAAAATGTCCTTGTATCCAATCAGTAAAGCATGGAGTTGGAAGGCTATGACCTTTCCCTGAAACATATAAGATGATGTCTATGAAGGTGTTCATTAACTCTAACAGTAGGAGAACCATCTCCTACGGGTGGTACCCAGAAGACCCATTATGGCATATTAATGGAAGTGTGTGAGAGGTGGGTAAATTTTGACAGTGAACAAGGAAACTAGAAGGACATCATATGACTCTTCATCTAAAGTTGTGCTGGATGTTGATTTGGTTTCTAAATGAATGATGGTAGAATAATGTTGCTGTAAATTATTTGTTGGAAAACTTGTGTTGTTGGTTAGATGAGCTAGCTCTATAGGGCCATCTTAGGAGGAAGGTTGTATAGGAGTACGGTTGCTTGTGTTTTGTCATAAGGAAGTGTTTTAGCTCCCTTATGTATTCACATAAGGTTATTCCTTTTGGTAGACAAGAGATTACTGCTCAGGAAATCTCCATTGGTGTACATAACATTTCTTATTTATATAAAAATTTACTGATTTACCAAAAAAAAAAGTTGCCTCTAGATCTTAAATCCATGACCGTGATGTCAGTGGCATAACCCTTTAGATCATTATTGTAGTCTTTCAAGTTGAGTTACCATCAACTTTAAAAAAATGAATTATGTTATTAAAGTCATCGATAGTTTTGTATAGCCCAACCATAAAAGAGTGGATATTCCTTAGGTTGTTCCATAGTTCTCTATTCTGACATATTGAGCCTAACATTACCTTATAGCAAGTTTACTTCTATATGTATTAGTTGAGAACTAAAGATAAATTAAAAGAATCCTTTTCCTTTATTTAATTCTAATTATGAGTTACAATTTAAAATCATAAAGAGTTGTTAAAAAGAGATATTTCATTAAATTAATAATTTTAAATTTTAAGAAACTTCAAGGATAAAATATGATATATTTGATTTTATTATAATTATAATTAGATATTGAATTTAATTATAATTAGGAGATTTAATTTTAATAAGAAATAAGAGTAAAGGAGTTGGCACTTCTGTTTATTCCTCTCAAATATTGAGTTCTTTTTCTCTACTTCGTGGATAATATTAGACGTTGGAAGCTTAGATAGTCCATGGTTAACACCTCCTGAAAAATTTTCGCGCAGACCCAGGCACATATGCCCCGATAAACATCTACGCCTGCTGATTCTGG
>JANIPM010000007.1:20660920-20674984 GCA_027478405.1 Erythroxylum cassinoides
CATGCTTTACCATCCAAAATTCAATATTTTGTGACCTCCCAAAATGGTATGTTAGTGATGGAATGACCTGACTTGCCTTCCAAACTCTAATTTAATGACAAAAATACCCTCAAAAAATTAATAAAATTACAACCTCAGTCTAGCAAATACGTACGCAGCTACATGTTACTACGTCCATTGTATTTCTCCTTCAACTGACTTCTTCCATTGATGAACGTTTTCCTCCACAGCTACTATGCTCTTGATAAAGCTAGCATTGCAAATGATCATAAATTTTAAATATATTATTAATATACACTGCGAAATGTAGAAATAGATTTACAACACCAAAAATAATTATCAACCATAACAAGACACATGAATAAATGTCTAACGAAGAATACAGTGTGATGAGGGTTAATAAAAAAGAATAAGAAAGTTGATTGTTTATATAGGAAAATGAGAAAACTATATTTTGGGTATCCTACAATTTGAATACTTTGGGATTATTAAAATAGTTTCATGTAAACTATGTATATTTTATTACAAGGGTAATTTTGGAAAAAATATTACAAGTCATTCCATTTCATTCATTTTTAATATCACTTCTAAACAATAGTTATAGAAATCCCTCTCTTATTTTATTTAAACTTTCAAATAATGAAGTGACTCAGTGTATTTCATTCCATTCCACTCTATTTTATCCAATTCCATTAATTGCTATACCATTTTATTCCATCGCAAACTCCCAAACATACTACTACGACGACGACGACGTAAACTTCCCTCTAATGTGTACCTGTATATTTATACTTGCAGAGAGGAGTTTGGATCATAGAGGACACCACTTGCACCTGACTCGGAGCGCACGGGGCTAGATCCTAGAGCATCTATTATGATTTTATTTTGTAGGAAAAGATAGAAAAACTTGGAAAACCCAATTCCAAGTCTTGATCCCCTCCGTCGACCAATGGACCGCCATCACCACCAACAATGGTGGCCACTTCCCACTCACGCGCCGCCGCCCCAAGCCAACGTTTGCTCTGTTTGCTCTATTGCGCACTTCCCCTTCTGCCCACCTCCCTACCTGTATCCTCCTTACAACCACAACCATAGTTTCAATCCACCCTCGGAACACCCCAGACCCCACCCTTGTTTCTCCAGCCCGTTTCCGGAAACCCCTAATTTTGGTTATACCGGAGGATTTGGGCAGTCAATGTACGGTTATAACAATAACGGCGATAATTCGAGTCATAACGGTTATGTTGGGGAAGTTGAACGTTATCGGAGCTACAAGAGGCCTAGGATTGACGAGATTCCGCATCAATCCATGGCTTCATCCGATGATGAACGCAGATTGAAGCTGATTCGCGATCATGGCGCATCACAAAGTGGTCGTGATGTTGGTACTAGTATAAATGGCGATATATACAGTCCATTTCAACCGGACGTTGCAGGCGAATCGCAGAGCATATGTTACGGGAACCAGCTGAACGAGCCGTTTCAGTGGCGAAATCATCAACATTCGCAATCATATGCAGTTAACCAATTTCCAAGATCTCAATTTGAATCCCCTGGCCGGTTTTTGGATGCGAGACAGCCACCTGCTCCTGCTCCTCCTATTCCTGTTTCGCCGCCGCCACTGCCGCCACCTCCTCCACCTCCAATAGAACCCTCGGTGCAGCCTCAGTCGGAGTTCAAGGGCTACTCTTCGCCGCCAAAACCATCGTTTTCTTTGTTTCCTGTTCGAATCAGCTCAACAGCAAGCAATCCTTATTTGCATAGTAACCCACATCAGGATTCCTTATCTGGGGTAATGCTTTGTGATGTGATTAATTGGAATATATTAATGTCTATGGGTTCGTTATACATTCTTCACCTGAAATTTTGATGGAATGGCAGATCCCCTCAATGCAGTATCTTGGGGAGGGCCAAACTAATTTGTCAAAGCAATTTTCGCCGGATAAGCATGACATTGTTACTGCTTCCCGCCTCTTTAAGTTGCCTCATCGGGCCACACGTCCTGATCACATAGTGATCATCCTCCGGGGTCTGCCAGGTAATGTGCGTTACACCTTTATTTGTTTGAGGTATGGACTGCAAAATTATTCTGGAGATGTGTAGGAATTTCTTCTTAATTTGAAGTTAAGGAATCATGAGATTAATTATTCAAGAGTTTAAGATTTTAAGTTAGGTTGTTATGGAAAGCCATTTCGGTTATTTTTATATTTGAATTAGTTTACAATATTCATTTTGCCTCTAGAAGCTTACAAATTCTTAGGTAGCTGAAAACTGGTTCAAGAGAAGTAATCATGTGAGAAGCTGATATGGTGCAAAGATGGTAATGTGGTTGATATTTGCCTTGTTGTAATCACACATCATTTGTCATTCTTTCAGGTAGTGGTAAGAGCTACCTAGCAAAAATGATGCGTGATCTTGAAATTGAAAATGGTGGCAGCGCCCCTCGAATTCATTCTATGGATGATTATTTCATGACTGAAGTTGAAAAGGTTTGTAAGTTGTGATAAGGTTCATTGTATTTACTTTTTATTGCCTAGGCTGACATGTGTACATAAAAAGGTTGAGGAAAGTGATGCTTCAAAGTCATCAGGCTCAATCAGAGGCAAGAAACCAACAAAGAAGACAGTCATGGAGTATTGTTATGAGCCTGAAATGGAGGAGGTAAAGCCTATAACTAGGTTTACTACCCTCAAGAAATTATAAACAAAGACACTTAACTGAATCCAGCTAGATATGAATACCAATTTCTACATTATGTAAACACCTCGGAGCATCAAAACATGCTTTCTTTGTATAGCATTCCCCAAACCTTGAATTTGTTGCACCTATGCAACAGGCTTATCGGGATAGCATGTTGAAAGCTTTCAAGAAGACCCTTGAGGAGGGAGCCTTTACACTTGTGATTGGTATGGAAGTTTTTATTTGGAATGACTGTGTCACATAATAACTTTCTTGTACTTGATCTGTTTGATATAAGTTTAGTTGTTTCATTATGTTAGTCACCTCTAGGATATTGGGAGCCCTTGACATGATAAGTTGCTTTGACCTGAAGTAAGACTTGCATTTACGCTTATGGTTTTGAATCTGCCTTGTGACATGCTTCTTTTGATTTGGGGTAGTACTCAACTCTGTTGAGCTAGATTCTTGATGATGCTAGTTGTACTGTGAAGTCGAGTACCACATCCTTAAACTGTGAGCTTGGATCAATTCAACTGAAAAATATGAAATATCTCCATTAAACTTTGCCAGGATTCTTTTATTCTTATCAAGAAGATTTCCCTTCATAGATTTAAAAAGCGATCAAAGGTTCTAGGTGTAGTCTCGTGTTAAGCCATTCACCCATTCACCTAGTTGATGTCGTCTAATGATAGATTTAGTGGTGATGCAGTGCTTCTGCACTGCTTTCATTTTCACTAACAACAGATGCAGTTATGTTCGACAATTGACCCTTTTGTGCTGGTATGTTGCCTCGTCTTAGTGGATGACCGCAATCTGCGGGTAGCTGATTTTGCTCAGTTTTGGGCTATTGGAAAGGTATACCCTCACATCTTTCTCTAAGAACATGTGCGAGTATGTGTTCTCATTTTCCATTTTCCTAGGAATATACTGGTCTCTGCGGGTCCTTCTGTCCACCACGTAGTTCTCTCAGTTGTGTAAACAATATGATGCAGTCTTTTTGTTCTTATCTCTTTCTTTTTCATTTTTGTTGGGCTGGGTTGTGAAGTTATGGCTAGGGGCATTACGGTTTATCATCTTGGTATTTGTCAATACCTTTTAACGTATCATTCAAAACTTCTTTTTTTGCTCATTATTGTGTTATAGGATCTTTTCTTTTTCTCTCTTTTATTCAGTTCTTCGGAATTTGAACTTTGCTGATGTGATTAAATTAAGCTTTCAGATGGAACATCATGCAGCTTCATCTCTCTGTCTCTGTTCCCCTTAAATGATGCCATTTGTAGTGCTTTTTTCCTTGTAGGCTGTAGTTATATCTTTATGTCTGCTTTTAAGTCCTTACTTCTTGTGGTTTTGTTGTCAAACCATCTTTGCTAGATATGTAATAGGGGACATTGATTAATATTGATGTCGTCAAATGTCTTGCAATGAAATAGATAATGTTGATAATTACTGTTGGTACTTAATTTTTCTATAATTGTTAAACATACTAGGACTGTTGTCTGGTGGTGGAATGATATGATTACTAGATTTTGTGCTTTTCGATGAGCTGTAAAATTACAGTGGGGTCATTTTATTATCTAAATTGTTGTTGATATGGTGTCTCATGTCATTATGATATCTGATTTTGTTATGCATGTGTTTTACCTCTTTTTTTTCCAGACTATGAAAATTTGCTTACTAATATAATATGTTCCTAGATGGTAAAAGAGGATCCATTTGATTGTTGTCTCTTGCACTTGAGTTTGTTTCTTCTGGACCTCTGGGCTGTTTCACAATTTTGTTTATAACCAGTTTTTTTCATAAGATGTGATGAACTATTTATTTAATCTACCATGTCGGTGGTTTCAAGTCTTCTAAGAAACTATCCATGGCATATTCAAACAACAACAACACCCACTAGAAATCACATTCTAAGAAACTATCCATGGCATGTTCAGATGATGTAAATTAATCTTTAAGAGATTGTACTACCATTAATCAGTCAAGTGATATTCAATAACAGTTGTTATCCTAAAGCTTATGGTTGGTTGGTCCTTTGCGAATAATATGTCCAAATTTCATTTTGCATGGCATGCCTTTGTGCTGCTATTTTGTTGAGCCTGGAAAATAATGTGATTTCACTCATCTTTAGATTGTGTCCATAAGCGAGCTCTTTTCGTGGCATGCTTAGTTTTGTCCTGTGTTCTGAATTTCTTAGTGAAGCAGAGTTGCTTTATATTCACTAGGTTCAGGTACTGAAAATGCAAGGATCTTTTGGTTTTGGATAATAATCGATATCCTAGAAATATTAGCTTATTGTCTCCATCTAGAAACAATATTCTTTTTTTTTTTGGGATGTCACCTTTTTCTGTTGGTGATGATGATGAAGATTTATGAATATTTTAGTTACTCCCTGAGGATTTACTTATGATTTTGTTACACCCTGTTAAATACACTTAAATTGCTTTCTAATTGATCCTTATTTTCCTTTTCAGAGATCAGGCTATGAAGTTTACATCTCTGAAGCTTCATACAAGGACCCTGCGGTGAGTATGCATGATTCAGAGTCCACATACCATAAGTTCAGATTGGTTTGTCTTTTTTGTTAGGCGTCCTCTTGATAATTAAACAAACTTGAGGAAGAGACAATAGTAAAGAAAAATAGTAACACCTATTTGCCTTGTGTTGAGCATGCATTACCAAAAAGCTTCAGACCATAATCTTAGATGTGGTATTATGTTTTGTTACATTCCTTTTGATATGGAAATGAATAACTTGATGGCATAGCAATTCTAGAAGCAAAAATAACAACGGTGAGAAATCTCATCCCCAATATCAACAGATGGCGCTGATATCACCACTAACTTGAATTTCTTTCGGCAACATGCTACGTGGACAGAACTATGCATTTGATACTCTTTGATATCGAATAGTAGTCCTCGTGGAAAATTAACTTGCATTTTGTATAAATAAGGATATAATTCTCACATTAACTAGTCTAAAAAATGGCTCAGGGCTGTGCAGCTAGAAATGTACATGGTTTTACCCTGGACGAAATACAAAAGATGGCTGACCAGTGGGAAGAAGCTCCATCATTATACTTGCAGCTTGATGTCAGGGTTTGTCCTGAATTCTCATTTTTTACTTTGGGTTAAAAGGAGCAATGTTAGGCCAAGAAAGAAGTAAAATGTTTAAACCTCATCGAGCTTAAACCTTAGTCACCTTAGTTCTTTAGTGTTTTGAAATTCAAGAAACTCAGGGATTCTACTTACTAATTTGCTCTTTTCATGCATGGCCTGATTCTGTACTGACTTGACAGTCATTATTCAATGGTGATGACCTGAAGGAAAGTGGCATTCAGGAGGTAATAAATTGATTCTTGCACGGAAATCCTTTTATTGAAATTGACTTCACTTTCAGTCACTTTTGGATATTTATGCACTGTCTTAGCTATCTTCATTCATTTTGTTTGGGTACCACCTCATGATGATCATTTCTAAGGTCAGTAACATGATGCTTTGGGGATCAATGTTGTAAGCTATTCTCTTTGTAGTGATAGTTGCAGAAAAACTTGAAGATCAAAAGCCCCATAAGAAAGAACCTATTAGAAATATTTGCTACATCTTTTCTCTCTATTTTCCTTTTCTATGAGAGGTTTTTCACGTACTTGAAATTACAACACTTCTGAAGCCAGCTTGAGCGTTATGAGTTTCTACTTTTTTCTTGTTGGTGATTAACATTTCATTTGTTGCTACCTCTTTCCTAGGAATGATTGGTGCTTAGAAACTTCTATAACTTCTGATTTATATCAAAATGGGATTCATCAAATTGTAATCATTTCCGTCAATTACTTACTCTAATTTGGTTAATCCTGTCCATTAATTACTTGGAAAATCTTGTAGTTGTTTTTCTCAGTTGATTTCACTTCGTTTCTCTTGTCAAAATGGCAGGTTGATATGGACACCGAAGATGGAATCTCAGACAACAATGTCTCTAGTTTGCAGGAAATAAAGCCTGAGAAGGTCATAGTTTCACCTGAAAAAGATGAAGCAAATTATGGTATGTATTAAATATCTGCATTTCCCTGCTTCCATGCGGTAATTAAAATGAACTGTTGTTAAGTTCATTTTGTTTCCTTGCATGTATGAACATCAACGGTCATTTTTTGCATGCATGATCAAATTGAAAAAAGATTATGTTAATGTCAGCAAAAGATTGTGATGTAATTGTATCGGTGATCATTTATTGGAAGATTATAAATTTTAGCCCAGTCCTTAGGAGGAAAGGTGCCTTCACAATATATTTGATGATTCACCAGGAATGAACTTAAGGAAGTTCTCACCAGAGTTGTTGTTGCAACTCAAATATATTGTTGCTTGTTTTCAAACACTGCTATGATGAATCATTAGAGATATTGTCTCTGGAATTTTTTCCATATACGCTTTTAATATCTGTCTTGTGCACTTAGCTTTTTCCCAATCATGTAGTGGCCTACAATGTGTTTTATGGTGGCCTTGTCCATGAACTTCTCAACTAATGTATTTAGGATCTCAGGAATATGCTTAATTTTCTTCTACTTCTCCAGCATCTTCCTACTTTCCTGACTCTTTGGTGGAAGGGAAGTAAGTTATTTTCTGCTGTAAATGACCCCATGAACTCCTTTTAGGAACATTTTTATTTCGTTGTGTATGAGGATGTATAACGGATGAAAAAGTGAACAAGATTTAGTCAGTAACTGCTGCAGTGAGGAAAATCATATTTCTGCTTTCCAGTCTGTACTTGAACCATCAACTTAATTCTTATGGCCTACTGGTTATGTTTTTTAAAATTCTCCTGAGAATATGTAACTGCAGTCCAATATATTCAGATCCTCATATTTAGTTTATTTTAGTTGCTTCAGAAGGTGAGAAAATATGGAGCACAGAAGCTGAGCAACATAGAGATCAAGTGAAAGACTTGGGTAAAAGTAAATGGTCAGATGATGTAGATGAAGATGACATTAAAAGGTCCAGAACTCTGACGCATGGTTCAAATGCTCTTTCTGGGTTGTTTCAAGTAAATAGGAAGCAGGGAAAATCAGTTCGTTGGAGTGACCAGGTAACTGTTACTGCGGTGCTCTTGTTTTGTAATATTAAGGAGTTATCTTTATCCTTTACCAGCTTATAGCTTTCTGTTTAACGATATCGGAATGTATCTTGAAGGTTGGAGATACTGGATTCTCTATAGGTGCAGTAAAGAAGACAAATGTGCTCTCTTTGGTCATTGGACCAGGAGCTGGATACAACTTGGTAAATTATGCAACTATCCTATGAAGTGAACATTTTGGTTTAATTATTTGGATCTTTCTTGGAGGTTTGTGTTGAACTGCAGTCCATCATAAACGTTGCAGTATTTTTACCTGCAGCGGAAATCACTTTTTCTACTAGGCATGCTATTTTCTGACGGGATCTTGCTTCTTTTTACTTCTCAAAATTTTAATAACAAAAAGTAGGTTGACGAGTTTTCATGGTGCACAACAGATGTTCATATTCATGCACACACATAAAGCACACAAACATAATATAAGCAATGTGAACATCTCTACCTGAAATTTTTTATATTAAGCATGGTTGCTACATGGCAGAAATCCAACCCTTTACTAGAAGAAGAGAGCAAAAAGTTGGCCCAAGCCGTTGGCAAGTCAAGCATGCAGAGCATTTTCCAGGAGCAATTGCGTGCAGAGTGTGAGTCTTTTAAAGCCGTTTTCGATAGAAGGAAACAACGGATTGGACTTGAATTGGACGAGGAATAAGCTTTGTATTTAGATGTAGGTCACAATATTCTCTGGAGTAGTATTGGGACAGAATCTTCCACACTCAATAGTATTCTTTATAGGGTTCTTGTTGTACGTAGCAAATTGAGCCCCCTCTTAAATGTAATCCTTTAGTTTTTTGGAGAAATAAGATGATATTTTCTGCGGTAATCCTGAAGAGGCGATTGCTTCATGGAGTAATTGCTCAGTCTCTACTAACTTTCGATGAACCTCTGATAATACCATACTAATCCCCAAAACCCTTTCAATAGTTTCAAGTTTGTAGAAACTTATCAGTTTGATGACTGCTTCCACTATTTTAGAATCAGTAGAAACTCCATGAATATCAATTGCTTGACCCAAATACTCTTATCCAATTTCTTGTAAAGACACCTCCTAACTTTGGCATATAAAGAATGATACCTGAACACTTGCAAGTTTTCCTTTACATGCTTCAAGAGTAGTCATGCACCAAAATATCATTGAAAAATATCAACAATGATTTCCTTAGGTAAGCATGAAATATGGAAGCCACTAAACTCCCAAATAGTACATTTGTTAGGCTATAAGGCATAGCACAAGTTATAAATTTTGTTTTATGAATTTCATCCTCATTCTTTCTAATATGATGATAACCAGCTAGTAAATCCAATTCAAAGTACCACCTCAATCTACCTAATTCATCCAATAACTCCTTAATCAATGGTATAAGAAATTCATCTTTCACCATGATTTGATGCTTTATAATCCATACAAAACCTCCAAATGTTGTCATTTTTCCTCACCAACATCACTAAAGATGAAAATGGACTCATATTATGCTGTATGATTCCTTGTATCAATATTTATTGCATTATTTCATCTACTACATCCTTTTGTAATCTTGAATACCTATAAGGTCTCATATTAATAGCAATAAGTCCATCCTTCAAGATAATCATATAATCATGCAATCTTTTGAGAGGCAATCCCTTAGGTTTAACATAGACATTCTCAAAATCCTTGATTAATAGTTAAGCCCTCTAATCTCGATCTTCTTAATCCTTCTTATCTATAAGGGATTCGTCTAAATATTGTTAACATTTAGGAGAACATCCTCAATCTATTAATGCATCATTTTGCATAAAAACAACTGAGAATTAGACTTAGCTTTCTTTAATACCTTCATTTTTCTTCTTTTTGTATCACTGTGACACCCCTTTTTAAACCACTACATAATTCCTACCATTTACCTTGCCATTTAAATCTCAAGATTTGATTTTTATAATTGTTAATGACATAATTTAAGGATGATAACTATTGCACTTAAAAGACTATACCCACTCTGCCAATGTCAATAACTAATGCATCAATTGTGAAATATGCCCACTTATAGAACAATAAAAGTTCTTGCAAACCTTCTAACATTTCTTCTTTAATCCACCTCCAATGGTTATCAACATTGGCTCAATTTCCTCTACCTCATTGGCCTTTTTAGCATAGCTTTAAAGTTAATAAAGTTGTCTGTGCTGCCTCAATCTATTAATACATGTAATGACGTTCTGTTCCAATTCCTAATTACTCTTAACTGATGATATTCAAGTTAAGTCACTCATAATACTGCTTAAAGTAAAATAATGCCTTATTTCTAACACTTTTTTGGTTCTTCCTCCTCTTCTCTTTCTCCATTTTCATCTGCTACGTACATATAAACTTGCTTCCTCTTGCATTTATGCTCTAGTCGAAATTTTTAATCACATCAAACATAGAGACCTTCAGGTTTATTGATCATCTGATTCCTTACTATTTTGTGGTTCTTGTGGATCTCTCTTTTCCATATTTCATCATCCTACTTGAAGATGACATTGATAGCACTTCTCAGTTATCTTTCTAACCAGTAACTATTATATTAACTATACCCCCATTTTTAGGTTTATATGCCTACTCGTTGATACTCGATTAACTATAATAGTTTGAAGACACTATTCTTATTTCTTAGTAGGATCATATACTTGATATAAATTTTATTATTCAACAAATAACTATCAAAATCCTAAAAATTATCCTAAAATACTATATCAAAAAAGAGAGTTATAAGGATAAAAAAATGAACTCAAAAATAAAGAAATAAAGCTACCTAAAAGAAAAAAAAAGACTAGATTAATAAAAATAAGGTTTTCCTAATATTCTAGTCCCTAACAATGGTGCCAAAAATTTGAAAATTATTATGTTATATTTTTAATCATAAGCGTACAATGCAGCTATAGCTAGCACTAGAGAATATGGGTCAATCTCACAAGGATTAGAATTATTAGTATTTATTGTCTTTCTATTATCTAGGGTAACAAATTATGGTGGTGATGATTAATGAAATTCAAAATTAAAACAATAAACTAAAATAAACCAACACAACTGACTAACTAATAAACCTATAATTTTTTTTAAAAAATTAGAATCGGGACTTCAAATCCCCTTAAGACTTCTCATGTAATCATAATTTCACTAATCAATTTAATTTATAGTTCACTGGATCGTGAAAATTCCTCAATTATGCTAATACGTTTATCAAGATTATTAACGGCTAATCCTTAGTTAATTAACCGAAATCTCTTTCTAATTAAAATGCCTAAGATTAAATTAATCGATGCGTGAATTTCATTGTTAGTTTTGACTATAATCTAGAAGATTTATGTTAACCTATCTCTAGGTCTGCATATAACTCCTTTCAATTATAGTAGAGTTATTCATATAAAATGAATTTTTCATCTCAATTGCATAAAATCATATATGAAATAATACACTAACAATATTAATTCAAGAATAATTAAGAATACATAGTTGAATCTTAATGAAACTAAAGAATGGATTAAGTTAAGATAAGTTCAGCATAAGGTTTATTTCAGGGTTCATTTAATCCAAGTACCAACAAAAGTTTAATTCATAATCATATCATCAAGACTAAAGGAAAAATAAAAAACTAAAAAAATCATGATGATGTCTCCTTTAATCTTCATTAAGTCCACTTTAAATTGATGAAAATCTACTTAAAGTATTTCCTTACTTGATCTTTATTCTCTTTATCATTCTAGGATGTCATTTCATATTTCCTATGCCTCCCTTGAGCGTCTTCCAAACCTCTTACAAATTCTCCCTTCAACTTGTCTTCGTTTTGCCCTTTTATAGCTTGAAATTAGGGTTTCTAGAGTGGATATATGACCATGTCCCTGAATCTTACTTCAATTCTTCAAAATCATGCAGAAACAAAATCTACAAGGTTACACAATTATGGAAATGATCATGTCCACCTCCATATGATCTTTTTCCCTCAAAGACAATTTTAATCTTTCATTTTTCTGCTTCATTTTCATTCAAATTTTGCTCATTTTAACTCATGAAGGCAATTAGGACCTAAAAATATAATATGACTAATTAAGTACTAAAAACAATTAAAAAACTCTCAAATAAACAAACAAAATGCTCTAAATATGGAATTCTTAACATTTATTAAACTTGCCCACATTTAATCATTTTCTTATCCTCAAGAAATTCAACTTCATTAATCTCAAACAAATCAAAGGGAAAGAGAAAGAATAAGGAATTTATAATTCTTCTTCTCTCCAATTTTTTTCTCCTCCTTCTCTCTTCAAATTTGATTGCTTTACCCTTGCAACCTATCTTTTTTTTTTTAATTTTCATTCCCGCCATTTTTAGTTGCTACTAACGACGAGTTTTCTTCATCTATGGAGGGCCTTTTCAAGGCAGCTATGGTTTGTTCGAAGGATAGTGAAGCTGCTCGAATATCCCCAGAAGACTTCCCTACATTATCCTATGCGGTAAATTAAAAGGAACGAGCAGAAAGTGTTGCGAAGCACAGTGGGATTACTAATTCCAATAACTCCAACAACCAGATCTCCCCCACACCGCTTACAAATGCATGGCAAAAGTGAAATTTTTTTAATCAACCTAGGATTTAAATGAAACACCACACGAAGGTCATGAAAGATGGGATCGTTTGTCCACCCATTGAGTTATTAAAAGCAGGAGAGAGGGCATAGTTGTCATACTTGGTTGGCTCATTCTGGAGTAAACGGCTGACTTTTACCGTAATTAATGCATGGGCTAATGCAAGGTGGGGTAAGAAAGGATTAGAAAAAACACTACTAATGGAGGATGGAATGATTGTCTTTAAGTTTGCAATTAACAGTAACTTGGATGAAATTCTGGAATTGGGGCCATGACATATTAGAGGCCAACCAATGTTTATGCAGAAATGGAAACCTGAGGTTGAGTTCAGAAATGAATGTGTGGAAGTTCTTTCCATTTGGATTCAGTTCCATAATTTGCCTTTGAAGTTCTGGACGGATGAACGGTTAAGCCTTGACACAAGTTCTCTTGGAAAACCTCTCGACATGGATGCTCAAACCTCGAGTATGGCTAGACTTAGGTATGCCAAGATATACGTGGAAGTCAATAGAAATGCCAATTTGCCTGAGACTTTTGTTAGATTTGAGAATCAGAAACTAACTAACATAAAGTAGAATAGAAAAGAGATAATGCAAGATGCAATTTA
The DNA here is from genome assembly GCA_027478405.1 of Erythroxylum cassinoides. Lineage (NCBI taxonomy): Eukaryota > Viridiplantae > Streptophyta > Magnoliopsida > Malpighiales > Erythroxylaceae > Erythroxylum > Erythroxylum cassinoides. The sequence goes on from JANIPM010000007.1 coordinate 20,673,916, forward strand.
TTGATGGGATATTTTACATTAAAGTTAATATATAGGCAATGAAAGGTAAAGATTAACTAAACAATCAAAAATTTAAAAGTTTAAATCCTAATAGATAACAACTTTATCTTAACAGATAAAATTTTATCTTCTAACAAATAATAGATCTTATCTTTACTACTCTATCTTAGTACTGCTAAATTTTATCTTTAAACAAAGACTACATTTTTAACTTTGAATCCTTCTCCAACAACTTTTTCTATTTAGAGATTCGATGTTGACGGAGAGCTGGCTTCTGCTGAGGTTAAGCTTTCTTATCCTTGGAAACCACATAGTACTTTGAAGAAGTGGATCCCTTCAGTACGTACATTTCAAACAAGGGGACAAGAGGAACTACTGGGGTTGGAATCCAAATAAAAAGTGCATGAGAGTCTAGAGGATGAAATGCAACTAAATATATGGCTACATTTTGAACAATAGAATAAATCAATGGATAATATCAAAGCTGGTGAAGAAGGGACCTTAACTGCTAATGTTGATAATGTTGATGATGCCAATGTGCATCATAATATCGATAATGATTCTCAGGACAATAGGGTATAGGAGTTGAACTCTTTAAATTTCAATGTGGGGGAGGTTGAATTTAATGAACAGGAGACAATAATACTACTATAAATGACAATCAAGAGGGATTACTTAGCAGTGATCAAATGTTGGTAGTTGGTCATCAGGATACGGTGACTAAGGATCAATCTATAGATAGTTTGGAGCATAATGACTCGATTGCAGAGTCACATGACATTAGGGAACAACAACAAAATGATCAATCTAGACAGGAGACTAAAGTGGAAACCTCTCATGATTATCTAAATAAATGTAGGAGACGATCATCTCGACGCAAAGATAAATCTAAAGGACTTTTCCCTTAGATGACTATACTTGTGTGGAATACAAGTGTTGGACCCCGATTTTTAAGTGGAATTTAGAAATAAGAAATGATATAAAATAAGTGTTATATATATATATGTTGTATGTATGCTTTAAGGAAACTTATGAGAAAAGCATTATTGGATGTTGATGTATTTGATAA
>JANIPM010000007.1:20778271-20793590 GCA_027478405.1 Erythroxylum cassinoides
TATATTTTTACTTCTTATTTATTATATACCGGTTTTATAATAATTTAATACCTGTTGTATATGATAAAGTCGCTATTGGATACTTTAGATTGTTTGCAACTTCTTTTATTCTAATAATTCGATTATTTTGTGATTGGATTACACCCACGTTGTAATTTTATTTTTTTATTTTTAAGGTAATAATTTTTTATTTTTAAGTTTATTTTAATTTTAAAATTAAATCGAAAAATTTAAAAAGAAGAATATTTCTTAAAATTAGATTATCTTCATAACTAAGATTATACAAAACAAAATCAAGAAGAATCTTATCTAGAGCAACTGAGTGTTACATTAAATTAAAATATAGACTACACTATCTTATTATTCTTTTTGGAGGAAGACAGAAGAGAAGATTTAGAAGAGGAAAACTCGAAGAGAAAGGAAAATTAAACAACACAAAAGAAAATGTTGAAGAAATATATAAAGTAAACTTTAAATTATTATTTTATTGCTAGTTATAATTTTTTACTTTTCTTATGATATAACTGTCATTTTAAAAATTCTTATAATTTAGAAATTATCCAAAAAAAATCAATGTCTTTATTGTTATTATTAATATTAATGTATGAATTTACAATGAAGAATCTATATAAAAAGATAATAAGATAAGAGAAATTAAGGAAGTGGGACATGACTTTAGATGATATGGGCAAGTTTGACAATCACTGAATTGTATTAACTGTTAGCTCATTCTATCAGCTGCTAGCTAATAATTGACTAATATAACTAATTTGACCAACAGATAACATCAACTGTTTATTTAAAAATAATTGATAAAATTAAATGTTTAATATTAATTATTTACGTATAAAATAACATATGAAGGCATCACTTTTAAAAAATTATAAAGATATTGTTATTATATCTTAATATTTTTGAATATTTTCATAAAAATTTAAATAAACCAAAAGCAGTCAATGTCATTGCTAAAGCAAATGTTTGTAATAATTTAAGAACGACATCTAACTGTTATTAAACTAGAAGCAATATTATTATGAATAGTTGTTATCTCATAAGTTTTCGATTTTTTAACGCCTTCTTGTGCAAAGTTAACTTCAACATTTTCAAATACATTTAGAGGTATAAATTTAGAATCTTGATTAATGATTTTAAAAGTCAGGTCGCCAATTATGTTTCTTTTAATACAGTTATGCAACACAAAAGTTGCATAAATTACTCTATTTTATCTATCAATAAATACTTAAGGCATTTTCTACAATATCTTTCGTCGAATCTTAAGAATATCAAAAGTCCTCTTAATACAACTTCTTAATAACGAATGGGCAAACTTTTTTGGATCTTCTTTGATTTGCACCATAAAAATTCAATTGATGATACCTTATCATTGACTTAAGGTGCATTGTAATCTATTGTAAGTCCTACTTATAACATCACCATTTCAAATAAGATAAAACTAAGGATTAGAGGAAATATTTAAATCAATTAATTAGATATAATAATGTTTAAATTGTCATAATAGCCCCATTATCATCATCTTACTAGAAGATTAAAAAGAAATATATCATCATCGTCACACTTAATCCGAAGTCCTACAATGAAACGAAATCTGAAGAGGTCTGATAGTACACAGCCTTATCCTTACATGATAAAGAAGTTGTTTTCAGAATTAAAAAAATAGAATTTCCAAAAAAACATAAAAAGGGATATAGAGCTATAGAAACTTATCATTAAAAAATATAATTTAATTTTCATGTAAAAAGAAGGTCTAATAATTATAATAAATAAAAAAGCAGAAATAGAAACAATATTATAATCAGGAAATAATTCATTCCCCAATAATAGTTTGATACAGCCAAAATCCTCTCTATTTCAGGACTTCTCTTTTGTTGTATCGTTAATTCAATTCTATAAGTGATCAAACTCTATGGTTTTGATTCGTTTGCCATTTCTAGTCGATCGAGTGTCTCACATACATACTGATTTCGATTTCGAAGACTGATCAGTTGTTGATACTCTGCTCTCTAGCTCTTTTGAATTGCCTATTCGGAGGCGAGGTATGGGTTTTCTTGAATTCTGTATGTTCATTTTAGCTGAACTGTGTAAGTCTTTACTTTGGTTTATGGGTGTTTCTGTTCTTCCTTTGACGATGTTGCTGATGTGCAGTCTTGGAACTTTTGGTTGTTCCTGTGTTTGGTTGGTCGGCCCTTTAAGTGGTTCAATTGTCTAAATGCATGAAGCATGACTTTAGATGTTATAGGATTCCTGGATCATGATTATGACGCAATTGGTTTCCAAAATTTTGCTACAATGTCCCTTCTAATTCCATTATTGTCATAAGTTAGTATCTGGGAAATATGAGGATTTGTGAACCTTTTTCATAAAGCAGATTTGGTGACCATACTATGCATGGTCTATAAAGAGGAAAAGATTGCATCCTGATAAGCTTATATGCATTACGTACAGACAGAGACTTTCCTAATCTTTGTCATTTCCCCGTGTTTCACTGTTGTCATATTAGGAAACGTATTGATGACATTCTTGTTTTGTTGGAGTGGTAGCAACCCGGAGGCTATCAGTCCTCTTCCTTAATTACTTTCCAATTGTTCCTTCTGAATTTCTAGTAGTGATTGTTACCTTTATTAACTCTTACAACAATTGGGCTCTCAATACTCCTATCGAATCTTTTGCAGTTCTCCTTTAGGAATGTGTTGCATTTGCTATTGTTTTTACTTTTCTATGCTTATGAGGCAAGTATAAGCTATTGCTTTTTTGTTAATGCAGATGGTTAATGCTTTTAAATTGCTATGATATTGTTGCAACTGCTGATACTTGATCACTAAGGGAGGTTCATATTCAACATGCCTTCTCTTCAACTGTTGCAATTTACCGAACATGGGCGAAGCATCCTGGCTTCAAGAAGGTTCAACTTTTTTGATGCATTTTATTTTTTCTATTTGTGATTGTTATATTTCTGGAAAGTATGTTTTCTTTAGCCAGTCTCTTAATTTAATTGTTTTCTACTATGAAATTGTTACTTGCATTCACGTCTTGCTTAATTCCATTTCAATTTAAAACTTGTTAAGAGATTCTGTTTTGGATAGATTATTGTCTTGGTCAATTTGAGTGATCAATTGTCAACAAGTTTCTTGATTATATTTACTTGGGTATTCAAATATAAGGGATTCGAAGGTTGGATCCTTCATTATTAATACACTTATCATCAACTGTGTTAACTTCATAGCATTCAGATTAGTATAGGAGATTCAGTGGCAATAAATTTCAATTCTAGAGAATTTTTGAACATGCATTAGTTGGTAGCTATAATGTGTAAATGATATTCTAAGTTAATTAGTAATTTGGAATAACTGCGGTGAAATAATTTATGAATAAGCTTCTTTTCATTGATTTAAAGTGTTTCGAGCTGCTGATAAACTCTGATCAGCTCTGCATTATTTATAAAAAAAATCCAAAGTTGAAACTTGATAACTGATTGTACCTTTTTTATTTAAACAGAAAATATATACTCTTTGCCGCAAGTATTTTGGTTGTTAGTGGGACTGCTGCTTATGTCTAATCTTGAAATAGCAAAAAGAGATCGGGTTCGATTTGTCTTTACAATGAGCTTAGAGATGATGAGGAATTGGCCAGATTGGTTGTGGAGGATAATAAAATTAATAATGCAACTAAAAAGAAGGAGGCTTGAAGTCAGTTAAAGTTCTAGTAGTAGTGCTTCTGTCTGAGATGGGCAGAATGGGTACTGGCAACCTTTTGTCCATGGTGGCCCTTGTTGTAAGTGTATCTTCTGTGTGAATTCATATGTTATGGAAATTTACAAACTTATCTTTCCATTGTTGAACTTTTTTTCATCTTTTATTTTTCTATAGATTCTAAAATCATGATACATTGGATTAACAGGACATGTTTAAAAGATAAATGCTAGGTTTGTTATAACAAATACAATTATAATTTAATAATTTAATTTCCAAAAAAAATTACATAATTTTTATTATACTTCCACCTATGGCTTTAAAGGTTTTAGGTGCAATTGCTCAAAAACAAAAATTATCATTCGTCTATTGACTATAATTTTATCAAAGTGTTATGCATTTGATCTGTAAAGTGTTACGCATTTTAGTTCTTTATTTTTGGAGGTTTAACACTTGAGTAAGTATCAATATTATACAATTTTTGCCTCCTGATATACTGCGTAAAGAGAGTCATGAGTATGTTTAAATAAAGAATCTTTTCTGTTCGAATATGATTCAGGAATTGGGGAACTGTTCATCATTTCTGTGCAGAACTACAAAAAATTCTCATGGATGTGTTTTTGTCTGCTTATATTGGATCAACTTATTTGCATTCAATTTTTTATCTTCTTTGAATTTTTTTTCTATATAATTTTTTCGTTACATTTTACCATAATTTTCTTTCACAGGTTGTTTGTAGAATTAACATTTTGTGAATCTTTATGTTATTACAGGAGAAGCTCTTCGAATTGTTGTTGCAGAAACTGGATGGCCAAGTGCTGGAAATGGAGACAAAACAGCCATTCCTATTCCTCAAGCTCAAGTGAACAATGTAATAGTTCGACTTAATTCACAGTCGGGTATACCCAAGAAGCTAGGAATTCCCTTAGAAGCTAACATATATAACATTTTCAATGAAAACTAGAAGCCTGCTGGAGTTGAATAGAATTTCAGACTTTTTCTATCCAAGCATGTCTCCAGTTTACTCTGTCAAACTTCTTGTTTAGGATACTGGTAGCATCTAATCCTACAAAAATAGTGAAGCTAATGGTTTTTTGTACATATCAAAAGGAATTGCCAATTAATAAGAAGAGTAAAAGACCATTTTGTTTAATCAAAGTTATATTTCAGTTATGTATCTCAGAGCAAACAAACTGATACTAGGCTTTATAAATGTGTCAATGGATAATCCGTAGATGAGAGATATAAAGAAACAGATGAAGTGATCGAAAAATTGACAAAAGCAATTTCCTTTCACTATAAGAAATCAAGAAATTAAGGGGACAAAAAACATCCAAGAAAATAAAACACAAGAGGAAGTTAAGACAAACTTCTCATTTGATATTTCTTGCATTTTAAAATTGCAGAAACTTGGTAAATTGTTGTTTACATATATTATATACTAACAAATTAAGGAAAGGAGTGGGAAGGGTATGGGAAGGCAGAAAAAATGGAACAAATTGAAAATGCAACAGAATCAAGAATAGTTTGTTTGTAAATGTACTTCTAAGAAGTCATGGAAAAGCATGATAGCATCGTTAAGCTTCATCTTAGATGATTCTACCAGCATTCTCACTTTTTAAAATTTTTAAAATTTGACTTTCATGGGTCCCTCACGTCGATTTGGTTGTATATTTATCACCTAAAACAAATTGTCAGAAATCAAAATTGTTGGTGATGAAGAAGAAAAGTCGAGGCATTGATATGTGTTGCAAAGGAATAGAGAAGCATAATCATCTAGTTATTCTTATCTCCTGCTACTGTTCAAGCTCATAAGCCATCTGAATACTCAAATTTAAGGTAGGATGGAACATCTCATCCAATACAGTTTTCCAAAGAGTTTCTTTGTTTATTTTCCACAACAAGAATACTGTTGTTCTTACAACTATTTTCTGTATAAGAGATTAAATAATAACTTAGATTATAATGTCGCAATATAAAATGGATAATTTTACAATTCCAGCAGTCCTTAGGATTTTAACATAATACAAACCCCCCAAAAATACAATTCAATAAAAATTGAGTTCATATTAAGTGACCATAGCTTAAAATTTAAAGATCATCCCAACCAAGAAAACTTATTGGCACCAATAGCACACATATCATGAAGTCTCTGTAACTACTTATGCATAAGCGTAAATTTGGCTTATGTATAATACTGAAATGAAATCCAATACACAAAAATTTCTTCTCCAAAACACTTTAGTCCCTAGTAAGAGCAATTATAAATGGAAATTCTTACCTCCATGTGTATGTAGTTGTCCTACCACAGTCACCAAAAACTTGGGACACAGTCACCAAAAACTTAAAGAACCTTACACGATGTATTATGTTATCGAACAACACCATGTACTTAGTTGATTTCGGGGCATCTAAAACACCAAGAGCAAAACAAAACCCCCATAGTTCATTACACTATTTTCAAGTGAAAAAAGATACTCAAGCACGTCGATATTCACCAAGTAAATAGTCACTACTTAAATTACTCAACCCATTTGCGAACAAGTTTAGAGGGGGATAATAACTAATTAAACACAAAAATTCAAGGTATTGGGCTTGCAGTTTTTGATAGAAGAAGTAGATAAACAGTCTAAGAGGCCATAAGAAGAAGACGAAGAATGGAGCAAGTTGGCAAAAGCTAATATTTATTAGAAAAAGATATAATAGCCACAGTGGGTAAAAGAGCCCCGAATCTTGCAGTTACACCGGTGATAGTGTCGCCTTCAACGCCATTATCCTATGTCTGAACCTTAAGCTCAAAAATTCATCAACCAACAAACAAGATAAGAGGAAAAATCATAAGTCCATCATCTATAACACAACCCATCGAAGAAACACATATAAAGTCAATCACTTGACAGCAACCCATTTCAAATTGCACCCAAAAACCACAAATTTCCAATCACCTAACAAAAAGAAGTGCAATTCCAAGAATGAAAAAAGAGTCAAAAACAAAATGATTACCAAGTTGTACTCGTGGTCGCAGCTAGGTAACTTGGGAGTGTCATCATCGTATGATGCATCGACAAGAATTACAAGACTGATGAGGAACAACACACAAAACAATGCCCCCAATTGGAGCCTACTTCGAGAATGAGTCATCATATCTAAGACCCAAAATGGAAGGGGGAAAAAGCAAAGAGAAATAAGGAAGGAGGTAGCACCCGCAAAACAAGATTGAGATTGAGGAGAAGATAGACTCAAATGATGGGAGAGAGTGATAGATACAGATAGGAGCACATAAGTTTTCTCCTTCAACCTTCGGCATTAGATCACCTATGAAGTAAAGCAGATATAGATAGGGGCACATAATAGTTGAGAGCAAGATCGAAGACGTAAAGTGGGAAGCAAAAACAAAAGAAGGAGGGGACATTGGCTCGGTTTAGGTGTGCGTGAAATGGAGACAAAATGTTGGTTTAAACAAAAACGTCGACGTTTTTGTTGTGGCACAGAATAGGTACAGGCTTAGTGGCACAGACGATCTAATGCCAGATGCATACACCATCTATGGTGCATGTGTTACACTTGACCTTACCTACGTGCACCATCTACTTGGCTAGTGATGTAAACTTCCTTTAGACTACTAGAACCATTAGGTGTGTTTGTGCCATATGTGCCTGACGATTTTCTCTCCTTTCTCAGTAGTCGCTAGAAAATGATGATATCCGATGACTTTTAGGTGATTTTTTACCTTTCAAAGCTTATTTTCAACCAATTTTTTATTGCTATACCCATTCAATATGAATTCAAGCAACCATATGCAATTAAAAAATGTAAATACATATTGGTTTCTTCGAGGTCTTTATGGAAAAATTAAAAATTCTCCATTTTTATTCACACAATTACATAACTGCTCTGATATCACGTGTAATGCATAACACGAGCCTTAGTTACGCACCCAGGATCAAATGTGAGAGTGAATAAATGAAGAAACTGCAAAAATACCTGTTTTGTTTTCCATAACTTCAAATGAGCTTTTCAACACCAAAACTTTCGCACTTTCTCGTCGACCTTTACAAAAGTTGATCAATTGGATGTCATTAATGTCTTTCTATGATTTTTTAACGCGTGATACTCTTAATGGGTCAGAGAATTTGAATGTTCATGACGTACTTAAACAGAAGTAGGAGACTTTAGCTTATATATATTAACCATATTGAACCTCCCCATCACAAGCCCAATGCATGTCTGCTCACACTGATTAAGGTCCATTTTCTTAGTGGGACTTTAAACCAAATCCTTTATGACGTCAATTTATTATCTTTAACTAGATCATATTCAATTAGGTTAATCGTAAATTTATTAAAATTGTAAAATTGTAAATAATTGTTATCTAACCTTAGGAAAATTACTAAATGAGTCTTTAAGACTAGAGACTAGAGTAAGGATGATAGGAGGAGATAAAAAATTTTTCTATAGATATTGGGCTACACCAATACTCTTTATTGAGTTCTTTTTTTATTTGTAATAGTGATGGATGAACTCATTAAGAAGATCTAAAGAGATGTGCCTTAGTATATGTTGATTGCTGACGATATTGTCTTAATGGATGAGGCAAAAGAGGGTGTCAATATCAAGCTAAAATGTCATAGGGATACGTTAGAGTCGAGGGATTTTAAATTGAACAGAACTAAGATTAAGTATTTAGAGTGTATCTTTTTAGGCCATAAGATGGATCTTGATACAGAGGTAAAGATTATTTCAAAAGTTATATCACAGAAAGAAAGTTTTAAGTACCTAGGGTATATTATTCAAAGCAATGAAGAGATCGACAAAGATATAGTCCACTGTATTAGATCAAGATGATTTAAATGGAGAAGTGCATAGAGAGTTTTGTGTGACAAGATGATTTAAATGAGCTTTTTTATGTCGAAACTTCTAAATTTTTCGACAACCTTTATGAAAGTTAATCAATCGGATGCCATTAATGTCTTTCTCTAACTTTCTTAACGCGTAAAAATCTTAACAGATCAGAAAACCCTAATGTTCATGACTTATTTAAGCTGAAACAAGAGACCTTAGCATATATATATAAGAATATGCCTCCCCATCATAGACCTAATGCATGTTTGCTACATTGATTATGGTCCATTTTCTTTATTAGACTTTAGCCCATTAAACAAAATCCTTTATCGAGTTACTTTATCATCTGAAACCGGATCAAATTCAATTCACTTAATTATAAGTTTATTAAAATCATAAAATTGTAATTAATTATTGTCCAACCATAGGAAAATTAGTAACATGAGGCCTAAAGAAAATGCTATTGTTAAGAGTTTATTTTGTTTTACAAGTATATATTAAAGTAGCTCTTTAGAATTTAGCGAGCTCTTCCTTTATTGAAATAAGCAAGAATAATAGAAAAAGTTTTAATTTCAAAAAGAAAAAATATTTAGCAAGAGATAGACTTCATATATTTAGAATATCACAATATGTATATTTATATATACAAGACAACTCTTTGTGCCTATAATTTTAAGCCTGTGGAGCAACCTTATTTGTAGGCTAAACACCATAGAATACCAAGTGATTAAAAGAAGGAAACGAGTTGTAAATCACAACCATCTCTCCAGACTTGGTGGAAAAGCCAACTCGACGGGAAGGATACAATTTCTAGGCTGTTTTAAGGTGATGTTTTTAGATGAGAAAGGAATAGAGGATTCAACAACTGAGCGGTGCTTGGCTTATATAATCTTTTTTGCTTTAATCTTTAAAATACCTTATTAATTGACTTAATTTCTTCTCTCCTTCTAACTTAATTCAAAATTTGTAGATAACTTCGTAATTACAAATTAAATTTAAGTGATGCAAGGGAAAGCAATACATTTCACATTCTTTTAATATAGGAGAGGGTTTTCTTACAAAATTTTCTTGTTGCTTTTAGTATCATTAAGTATTTTACCATTACAAAAATGAAGAGATTGTTGGATTAACGAAGATTTTATTTATAATATTGATGATAATAAAATAAATTATTATTAATTATTTTTATGATTGTAATTCAGTTTTTAAAGAATCAATTAATATCTGAAAAATAATTAAAATGTTAAGATAAAGTAATATGAAGAATTAATTGAATCATTTTAACATTAATGATCAAATGATTAAATATTAAAGTAAAATTATGTGAAGAACAAGTCAAGACTATAATATTAAACATGAATTAAAAGATCAAGAATAAACCATGTAAAGAGAAATATAATTTTTTCAATGTAACATTTTCCTTGTTAAGTCAATACATGTAGGCTTATTTTCATAACATTTCATATTTACATCTTTTCAAATTTCCAAATTAAAAATTTATTAAGGTTTTTTTCTCGAATATTTATTTATCATATACTGGGAACTTTTAAAAGTGTTAAAGTTTAGTTTTTCAAATTGATTGATCGGTCATTAGTTATTTCTTTATCTGTAATGGAAAGCTTCCTTTACATTAATAAATCTAACAGTCATTATTGCTTTGTCTACGTTATCCCATAGTCGAGTTCAATAACAGGCCAAAGTTTGTTGTTCAGTTTCTGCAATCAGTAACTTTACAGGAATGATATATAATTGGAATGTTTGTGATTCATGATAAAATAGCATATTCTTTTCTTTTTCATACTTTCTTTCATGTCTTCGAAATTACTTTTAATTAAGGAGGAAATATCATTAATAGGCTTAAACTATAAGCGTCATTACAAAAAATCTTTGTTTAGACCAGTGAGTACAATATTAAACACAGAGAAATTAGTCATTAAGAGAAAATATCTCAACTATGAATACATCTTTCCCCTCCTTGACTAAGAGTCATAGTTGGTATCTGTTACAGGGTTAATTTTGAGGCTCTCCAACTCTTAGTTAAATGCCCTATAATGATGATAAATTCTACCTAATTGATCTAGCCAAAATCTCACTTTGAAGTAAAAACGAAAGTAACGCCACTTCACCACTGTCCTCTTCCTCGGCCATCAATGCATGCAACTCAGTTTTCTTTGGACACCCCCTTGCATAATGTGGTCCACTACAAATAAAACAAGTAACAATTCGTTGAGTAGAATTTTGAGTAGTTTGCATGCTTTTACCTTTTTCATTTTTCCCCAAGAATTTTTCTCCACCAACTTTACCATTCCCATTATCATTGAGTAGAATTTTTCCTTGTCTTTATTTGGTCATATATCCAACAAAGGATTAGCAGCTGAAATGGCACTTGGGAGGTCTTGAACTCCTTGTCTCCGTAGTTCAATTTGTGCCCAAGTTTGAAGCCTTTATAGAAAACTAAGGAGCTTATCTTCTTCCGCCATATTCTTAATGTCTAGCATTAAAAGACTAAAATCTTTGACATAATTTCGAATTGAACCATCCTATTTCAACATTCACAAATTCGCTTGTGCCGCCCACGAAGTGTTGCAAGGTAGAAATTGCTCCTTCAACTCGTGAACAAATGTCTCCCATGTATCTATTCCAGGACGTCTAGCATTTAAATTACCGTCGAGTCTCCCACGCCACCATAATTTCGCATCTTTAGCCAAATACATGTTGGCCAAATGAATTTTGTCACATTCTGGTATCTTGATTGCTTCAAAATATTGTTGTATATCCCAAATGAAAATTTCTAGAATTTTAGCATGTCTTACCCTATCGAAATGCTTAGGATATGGAACTTTTAAATGTGTCTATGTGCCACGACCATCTGTGGCACCATAGTTTCGGATGAGAGCCAGGGCATCCTCTAGTAGTATCCCTTTAAAGATTTCGTCTTTGTTTCATTGATGAGCTAATTTCTTCATTTAAATTGTGAGAAATTAGAATTTCTCTAATCCAGCATATAATTATATGAGCTAAGGCATACATATCTATTAAAATTCCTTTGAAGATTCTATTGTTCCTCTTATCTCTAACCAACATGATAAAATAAATTGTCTTTTTCGCAGGTTATGTTTTGTGAAGAGTGTCAATAATCGTCCAACCACTTCCTACTTCTTTGTAGTCTGCGGTTGTCTCCGTACAGGTAAGTCATCGAACTAATTAATGTCTACCATCTTTTTGTGCTTAATAGTACAAGTCTTTATGTTTGGGTTTTATGTGAATGCAAAGGAGGTGTTGATTTTGTGTTGTTATTTGCAATATTCTTAGAACTTGTACTGATTAATCGAGAAGTAATAACTTGTAAACTCATATAAAATTCACAATGATTTGAGGCATAATAAACTCGTAGGATGGTATATAGGCTCAGCTCCTATGAGACTTATCGGTGAAATATTCCACAAGCATAGGATTCACAGCGAGAAGTCTCTTTCTCGATTCACAGGTGTAAACAATATCATGTACTTTAGTGTTTCTTTGAATTGATTTATCATTATGATGTATAGAATGAGAATTACATTTAATAATCCAGTTATTTACTTTTAATTGTATAGCTAGATGGATAAAAGTTGGATGTTTCATTGCAAACGGTCCATTGAATACGTAAAAGGAGTTAAGAGTTTCATGCAATTTGTAAAAGATCAAATGAGTGATGAATTTTGTATTCATTGTCCATTCATCGATTACTTAAATGTCAACTTTCAAAGTCAAGATGTCATATATAATCACTTGCTAATATGAGGTGTTGATAAATTCTATACTCCATGGCTTTATCATGGTGAACATAAGGACGAAATTTGTAGTAGAAGTGTTGGTACAAGTTATGAGTGATAGTAACAATAATGATGTAGAAGAGTGTGATATTAATGATGATGGTGATGATCGGATTGGCGAGATGTTAGAGGATTGTGAGAATTATATGGAGACTATAAATGAAACTGTTCTGTCTAACATAATATATAGTATTAAAGAAGATAACTTTGGCAAGTTATTGAAAGTTGCTCCAAAAGAATTATATCCAGGGTGCTCAAATTTCTCACAACAATCTTTTGTTGTCAAGTTATTGCATTTTAAGGTCTATAATAAATGGAGTAACAAGTCTTTTGACATGTTAATTGACTTGCTTAATGATGCATTACCAAGATATTGAATCGTAGTTAAAGTATATCAAGAGATTGAATCAGAGTTGAATAATGAATCCGTTCTAATAGAAGATGCAGATATATCATCATCCCATAGGAGAGATGTTGATCCCAAAATAGTACAAGTGGATGAAGTAAAAGCCAATCTTATCGGAAAAAGAGACAAAGACTATTTTACGGATGAATTAAATGAAAATGACGATACTTTGGCTAAATATATGAGTGATGAAGAGTCCAATCATAATGTAATTAATGATGATGATTTTCAAGATCTTGATCATGATGATTGAAGGCAAATAAATTGTTTTTATTTTTTTAATGTATTGTTGATGTTTGAGTTATCCTAATCCCTTTTGTCGATATTTCACTCATTTTAATGCATATTGTTGATGTTTTACTTATGTTTATGCAGAATGTTGGTGTTTGATTTATGTTTATGGGAATGTTGTTGTTTGACTTAGATTATGAGGAATGTTGGTGTTAAAGTTATGTTTATGCAGAACGTTGGTGTCTGAGTTACTCTATGCGAAATGTTTTTGTTTGAGTTATGTTTATATGGAATGTTGGTGTTTGACTTATGTTATGCGAAATGTTGGTGTTTGAGTTATTTTTATGTAGAATGTTGGTGTTTTACTTATGTTATGCGGAATGTTGGTGTTTGAATTATGTGGAATGTTGTTGTTTTAGTTATGTTCATTCGAATTATGTTTTTTTGTAGAATGTTCATGTTTAACTTATATTAATGCGAAATGTTCATGTTTAAATTATATTAATGCGGAATGTTCATGTCTAACTTATGTTTATGCATAATGTTGATATTTGAGTTATAGATATTCAATATAATGGCACCGGGTAGAAACAAGGGAAAGAATGTGAGAACTATTGAAATTGTTCCTCCCCCATAATAACCACATCAATTCGACCCTATCTAAAAAAAAGACTTCAACCAGTAATGAAGCCAATCAACAACAGCCTCTTTCTACCTCAATTGCTGCTGAAAGATCTTCATTTTTGTTAATATTTATAACCTATAATTAGACTAATGATCAAAAATATATTTACATGTTTTTTGTGATTTTTCTTATCATTATTCTTTTGTTGTCAGGTTTTAATACCAGTATCAGAAAAAGAGGTAGAGTTATCACTAAAGGTTCTGATTTGCAACGCATGAATGTTGCAATGAATAGTAAGTTATCTATGCATATTGGTACTTGGAAAGGTCGTCCTATTGACAAGATGGAATCGACAAAATTATCTAGTAAGTTAGGGGTCATTGTTAGGATTGAGTTGCGTTGCCTTCAGCATGTCAAACAATTGAAGGAAGATAACTTGTTACAAAATGCCTTGGATAAAGTTTCAGTTATTTTTCAATTTATTTAGTTATATGCAATTTGTTTTACTTATTTAAAGATTAATTTAACTTTTACTTATTGTTTTATGAAGTTGAATATCGTCGATATCTAGAATCCTGAAATTTCAAGTTATGTGACTTCACTATTAAAACAAAAAGCCAATGATCATTATTATTGACTACATAAATACTACAAAATTTTCCTTCAGATGAGGAGACATGTTCCTAAACGGGTGACACTAGAAAATTAGAGCCAAACGTGTGATTATTGGGCCTCCGCCAATGTTAAAGTTTATCTTCTTTCACTTCACATTTGCTTCCGTTAATTTTGTTATACAATTTAATGACTATTTATTTCTTTATTTAGGAAAAGTATGAGAAAGTCACGGTTAACAGAGGAAAAAAGGAAAACTTCTCACAACACTAGCTCTAAATCATTTGTTGTCATATGAAATGAATTTGTAAATTTTTTGTTTAGAAGTTATAATTATATCAGTAAATACAATATTATTTATTGTGTTTTTAATTCTTTTTTTATACAACAGAGTTAGAATGAATTACATGGATAAGAGTGTGATAGGATTATACTCTACAAACTAACATACTACAAGGAAGGTGAAGGCTGGACATCTAAAGAAGCGCAGAACAATTATGTAAGTACAAAAATTTGTTTAATTTTAAAGTTTATATATGTACGTAGTGCTAAATAATAATATTTTAATTAAATATTATTTTTTAAAAGATTTTAGAGTAAGATGCGGGAGTTATTGCAAGCCTCATTGTCTGAAAAAAATGAGCCAAATGTAGATGACATTTGCAGCAATGTGTTTGGTACAAGATCGGCTATATCAAAAGTCTTAGGTTTGGCCCTAAGCTAATTAGTTCATCCTTTTCAAAACCACCATATATTGCTCATCTTCAAGAGGAGAACCAATCTCTAAAGTTAAATTAAAATGTAATGAACAAAAGTTAGATCGTAATGAACGAAAATTGGCCAGGCCTGAAAAGATGGTCAAACAAATACTAGGCTTAAATTATGTAAATTCTAGTGATGATGAAAATTAGTCTTAGTTTATACATAACTATTTTGTTAACATTGGTAATTAACATTTAATGACATTTGATTTTGTATATAAATGCTTCTAATTTTTAATTATATTTTTTGTTTAATTAATTATAAATCAAAAAATCTAAATATTACAAACAATGAGATGGATTAAAAATGCTAAAAATTT
>JANIPM010000007.1:20888288-20903315 GCA_027478405.1 Erythroxylum cassinoides
AAGGCTTTTGGATTGAACTTGGACGTTAGGTGAATGCTAGAAAATCTAATCTTCTTGAAAGATTGCGTTTTTGGCTCTCAAATAAAATGCTCTGTGCTTACTGCTTTGTTTGGTTTCTATGTTACATTGGGTTATGCTTATATCTGATTTTGTAATTCTTGTTTAATTGTTTTGAGATGCGTTTTTTTTGGCTTTAGTTTAACCGGTGTAAGGAAATTGAGGAACTAGTGAGGGAAAGGAAAATTATAGGGGAGAGGGTTTAGAGAAAATTAAGGGAAGGTTAGGGACTGTATGTAGTAAAGATGGCAGAACCTCTAAAGATTGAATTGGTTTTTTACTTGAAAAATTATGGTTCTTTACTTCTTTTACAATCACAGTACCTCCTTTCCTATTTGCAGGAGATTCTCAATCATACAAAAAGCATTAATTGGATGAAACTGTTTTCTTTTTCTTTTCTTTTTTTGAGAGAATAAGAGATTGTTGCAATTGATACCTATGCAAGCATTATATGCCATGAGCAATGAGACCTGTGAGGGAGTGTTTGCAGTGCAGATATGTCCATTCCTTCTAAAGTGATTGCTTCAGTTTTTGGGACAGTGTAAGTTAGGGCTTTGAAGATGATATTCTTGTGGAAAGGTGAATGTTTTATTTCCTTAGGACCTAAAAATTTTAGCATTAGTAATTGGATTTGAGTTGCATATCGAATGTGGTTTATACTTTTCAATAATTATTACTATATAATGGTGAGATGGGCTGCTGAACTGTGCAGTTAAATTCTCTTTTTGTTTTTGATCATTCTGTCTTTTTATTCGATAATGCACAGAGGGAGACATGGAGGCACATACTTCTTCTTTCATTCCAAAGTCTGGGTGTAGTTTATGGTCGACTGAGTACAGCTCCCCTTTATGTTTTTAGCACAATTGAATTAAAGGAATTCAACTCAAAAGAGACTGTATATGGATACCTCTCCTTCATCTTCTGGACTCTGACCACCATTTCTTTACTAAAGTATGCATTTTTAGTGCTAAGCACTGACGAAGATGGAGAGGGTAATTGCCTTAATACCTGCTAAAAGATTAATTTTGACAAATGCAGTGTTTAGCATTATTTTAACATACTACTCCTTCCAGGTGGTCCTTTTGCTTTGTACTCAATATTGTGTAGATGTGCTAAATTTGGTCTTCTTCCGAGGGATGGAAATGCTAATGAAGTTATGAATCACGAGGAAAATAGTTCTTCCAGGAGCAAGATTAGATCAAGGGCCAAAAGGGTCATTGAAAACCACAAAACTTTCAAAAAGTTTCTGCTCTTATCAGCATTACTTGGTGCTTGCATGATTATTGGAGATGCGGTCCTTACTCCATCAATTTCTGGTTTGTATACATGTTCATTTCTTAAGACATAGTCTGTTTCTTCCTTTTACGGTTTACTTAGTTGCTAACACCTATACCCATACCAGTGTTGTCAGCATCATCAAGTCTTCATAGATCACTTGCAGAAATAAAATGTAAGAAATAGCCTTAAGATTGACCGATGATTGCTAGACGATAAATTCTTTTTCCGTATAATCACATAACTCCTTTGTTAGCAACATCACTTGATGAAATTGTGTTGCTCCCTCCAGATTCATCGTCGCCAAAGACACAGAAGTCCATATCACATGTTCTAAAAACATGTAAGTAACAAGTCCATACATAGCTGAACCTTCTTTACTTTCATTTCTTTCTATAAATTGCCAACTTTATCTTTATAAATATCATCCTTAACTGATCAATGTGCTCTGCTGCAGATGTAAAGAACAACAAATCTAAGATATCTTTATGCATAGTGTGCTTGTATGACTGTTAGTTTTCTCTACAGTGAACTGCTAAGCTAATTCTTTTTTGGAGGTTGGCATGTGGATTCATTGGAATTTCTCAAATTGACGCCAAAAATTCCAAGATTTATTCATATTGAATAATAAAGGGAAAAGTGTGGCTTCCCTATCTTTCTCTCCCTGCTTTCCATCAAGTGGGGTTAACTAAGGATAATTCACCAAATTTGGCATGTAACTTTCTAATAAAAACAAGTTTACCTTGAAATGAATGAGGAACATATAGATCTCAGAATGGGGGCTTATTTGGGATTTTGGAACATGTAGAAGCCTCAGTTTTCTTCTCAAATTTTCAAACATTAGCATTGAACTATTGGGAAGTCACTAACTCTTTATGATTATGTTATGTACCTTAGTATAGGATCTAGTCACAGGTTGAGACGTAAGAAAAGCCACCCCTGTTGCCCTGACCATTTTCTCCTTTTCTTTGAAGAACGTATGCAACACAAGGAAGAGACAGATCCTTGACAGCGTCTCATACATTTATTGTTTTTCTCATCTAGCGACTACTTGTTTTGATAAAAGTCTGCTTGCCTAATTATTAACCATCATAGCCTTTAAATAGGCTAAAGGGATATATCAATTAGGACTCCTAATTAGTTATAAAGTTTGAAAATATAATTCCAATAAAAATAGGAAACATAATTTGTAAAATCCCTAAAATGCGAAAGAAAATCAAACAAAACAAAATAAAACCAGACTTGTTAATGGTTGTCATGTCAGCCACTTTTCTTGTACTGCGAGTAAATTTTTTCTACAAAGACATCCTCAACATTACTCCCCTCCCTGACTTTGAGTTTGTCCTCAAGCTCAAACTCTAGATAAACCTCTTGAAGAGTGGCCAAATCTTCCCATGTAGAATTTTCGACCAAAATGTCCACCTAACGCACCAACACCTCCTGTCTACCTATGTTAAGCCTAGATTGGACAATAGAGTGAGGAATAGGCACCAATTAGCCATCATGGAAGACTGGTAGTGCAGCTATTTGACTTGGAAATCACCCTTAAACTTCTTTGATAAGGACACACAAAAAACATCCTGGATATGACTCTTCTCTAGTAGCTCCAAACTTTAGACTGTTGTATAGATTTTCTACAATACTTTATAAGGACCAAAATATTTTGGAGACAACTTGTAAAGTCCTTTCTTCCCTACCGAAAGTTGTCAATAAATGTGAAACTTCAACCACAAATCACCCTCTTCAAAATAGATCTCTCGATGATTAGCATCATATGTAAGCTTCATTTGCTATGGGGCTTGCACTTAACACTCCCTTGTTGATTGTAACTGTATCCCTCTACTAAAGAGCATGATCCACTGCCTCCACTCTAGTGAAACCAGCCAGATAATTGAGCAAACTCAGAGGATTCGTTCCATACACCACCTAAAATGGTGTAGCTTGCAAGGAAGAGTGAAAAGATGTGGTGTGACAATACTTTGCCTACAAAACCCATTTCACCAATTGTCTTGGCCTATTGTCCGTAAAGCAATGGAGTACATCTCAATGATGCTATTTACAATTTCGGTCTGGCCATTCAACTGTGGGTGATAAGTTGAAGAAAAGGCCAACTTTGTTCCTAACAAATGGAAAAATTCCTTCCAAAAGAGACTCATAAACACTTTTTCTCAATCGGAAACAATTGTCTTAGGTAACCCATACAAATGAAAGTCTTTTGTAAAAAATACATGAGCCACAAATAGAGTAGTGAAAGGGTGAGCAAGTGGAACAAAGTGAGCATATTTGGAAAATTTGTTTACAACCACCATCAAAACTAACTTCCCTTGAACCTTGGGTAATGCTTCAATAAAATCTAACGAAATATCATACCCACACTTGTTGGTGCACCATAAGAGGCTATAGGAGCTCTACAGGATGTAAGTTCTCCCACTTATTGCATTGACACACTAGACAACTTTGTACAAATTCAGTCACTGCTAATTTCATTCATTCCCAAAAGAAATCTTTGTGCACCCTCTTCAGGGTCTTTTGGACCCCTTCATAGGTCATATTATGGATGCCTGAGAGGATAGTTTGCATTGGGGGAGAAGTGGGCAATAAATAGACCTTTTCCTTAAAAAAGATCAAGTCATCTCTCACTTCCCAAACAGCTTCAGCCTCCCCTTTCTCTATGTTGTCCCACAGCTATTTCAAGCTATCTGAGGCTTCCGCTTCTTGCCAAAGGGCATAAAAAATGTCAGGTTATGGCGTAAAAATAGAAAAGAGTTGGCCATCCTCCTCATCACGTTGGGAAAGTGTATCAGTAGCTAGGTTGAGTCGTTCCGCCTTGTAGTCTACGTTGAAAACAAAACCCATAAATTTACTAATGCAATGTTGTTGAGGTGAAGAGGTTAACTTTTGTTCTGTAAACTTGAAAGAAGAAGTAATTTTATTATATGTTGAGGATGTATAGAGTAGTGCTTTATATACAGAAAGTTATTAGCCTAATATAGAATAATACTCCCCCTCAAGTTGGAGCATAGATATTAATCATGCCCAACTTGTTACAAATATAGTTGATCCGAACTCCATTCAAAGCTTTTGTAAAAATATCTCCAAGTTGTTCTCCGGTCTTGAGATATCTTGTATAGATTAAGTTTTGTTGGATCTTTTCTCGAACAAAGTGACAATCAATCTCTATGTGTTTATTTTGTCCATGAAATACAGGATTAGATGCAATATGTAGAGCAGCTTGATTATCACCCCAAAGTGTGACTGGTTTTGAGACTTTAAGGCCAATTTCAGAAAGAAGTTGGTATAGCCATATGATCTCACTCGTGGCTTATGCCATTGCTTGATATTCAGATTCTGCACTTGATCTGGACACAACATTTTGCTTATTGCTTTTCCATGAGTCTAAATTCCCTCCAACAAACACGCAATATCCAGTTGTGGACTTTCTATCAACTTTGGAACTGACCCAATCAGCATCTGAAAAACATTCGATACAAGTGTGCCCATGATTGTTGTATAGTATCTCTAGACTAGGAGCTCCCTTTAGGTAACATAGGATTTGCTCTAGGATAGCCTAGCGATGAATAGTTGGAGACGATATAAATTGACTTGCAATGCTAACTAGATATGCAACATCAGGACGAGTCACTGTTAAATAATTTAGTTTGCCAACTAATCTTCTGTATTTCTTGGGATCTTCAAACAAGTCTCCTTCTTTAGAGAGCTATAGATTCGGAGTCATTGGAGTACTGCATGGCTTAACTCCCAATTTTCTAGTCTTAGTTAGTAAATCTACAATGTACTTTCTTTGTGACAGAACACTACCTTTCTAGCTTCTCATCACCTTCACTCCCAGAAAATATTTCAAGGGCCCTAAGTCCTTGGTTTGAAACTAGCTGTGAAGAAAAGACTTTAAAGATGAGATGCCCACATGATCACTTCCAATAATAACAATATCATCCACATAGACAACAAGAAGAATAATTCCAGATGCAGAGTGTACTAATTCAAATGGGGAACTGACACTTTTATTGACGATAGTGCTTAGCAAATTTGGAAAATTCCTCAGCAGATACAATAATAGTCTTCTTAGTAGATAAGCTAGGTGCATCAGTAGTTGCAATGTAGGCGGAATGTGATTTCTGAGGTTTATTCTGTAGCTTCCAATAGGTGTATTTAGTGTGACCGGGCTCATGACAATATCGACAGACGATTCCTCTTGCATCTTGATTCTTATTGCTCCAATTTCCACTACTTAGATTGTGATGTTTATGAGATGATTTTTCAGAGTCGAATTCATGAGTTTGACTCATAAGAGCACTAGAATTCTGAGTATTAGGAGGAGCTTATTAATTAATGTCTGTGCGAAGTATCCAAGTAAATACCTCGTGTAGGGAGGAAAGTTCGGTACTTGACAGAATCTGAGATTTAGCAACATCAAACTGAGAATTTAAACCAGCCAAAAAACTCATAACAGCCATCTGTTCCCGTTGAACTTGTTGGACCTTGATATCAGGACTAAATGGGAGTAGAACATTTAATTCCTCGTAAATCATTTTAAAATTCATAAAATATGACTGAAGAGATTGATCATGTTGCTCAACTCTATAAAAACCTTTGCATACTTCATAAATTGTAGATATGTTTCCTTTGCCAGAGTATAAGAATTCCAAATAATCCATTAATTCCTTAACATACAGTGATTGATGAGACAGATGACTTCAATATCAATAGAATTTCGAATCTGTAAGAATAAATGAGCATCATCACGTAGCCACTCCTGGCGAGTGTGGTCCAATGGGGGATCATCGGTGAGATGATCATCCTTCAAGATACTCTATAGGTAAATCCGAATTGTTTTGCACCACTCAAAATCATTGTGCCTTGTTAATTTATGTTCTGTAATTTAGACAGCACAAGAATGACGTCTGCTACAACTAAACTCTTATCGTTAGCCATAATGAAACGGATAGTGGATATACACTAGAAACTAGAGCTGAAAATATGAGAAAAGAGAACTAGAAAGCTACGAATAACACACACAGGAACAAAGGAACCTGCTGCACACAAAAGTCCAAAATAGTTTGAACCAAAATCAACAGCATCTCCACACAGAAGTCAAGCCAGCGTGTGGATAGTACAAGGGAGTGCGTGTGGGCACGTGTGTGGCGCGTCAGAGCTGGGGGTGCTATGTTGCGGCCAGTGAGGGTGATCGGAGGTTGCCGTGCTGTGGCATGTGCTATCATGAGTCGGCACATCCGAGATTGCTGACGGCGCGTGTGAGACACCCACAGGTCTTCTGGTGGGCGGATGATGAGCGAAGGTCGATCGGCAAGCGGTTCTAATGGTGCCGGTGGTGGGGGAAGTTGTCCACTCAAAAATAGGTTACCCAAGAAAAGTACCCAAAACCTGTCCATTGGAAAGTGAATTTGCACACTGGCATATGAAGAAAGAAAAAACTGAAAGAGACCTGAGGCTCTGATACCATGTAAACTTGAAAGAAGTAATTTTATTATATGTTGAGTATGTATAGAGTAGTGCTTTATGTACAAAAAGTTGTTAGTCTAATATAGAATACAATCCCTAAAATCAAGCTATAAATAATTAGGATTATTCCTAGAATCATGCAATAGAATCATAATCCCTATAATTAAGGATGTAATCTATAACATGTTCCAAAAAAATTTTTAGATAGGAAGTAGCAATATTATGTTATTCTTATTTAGATATGTTATCCTAGTTGTATAGGATTTGTAGTATTTCCATTATAATAGGATTTAAATTAGAAATCCTTTTCCTACTAGAATAAGGATTCTAAGAACTCTCTATATATGTACTTAGCCTTTCATTAATCGGAAGCAATTTGGAATTTTTCGACAACTTTCATTTTTCAACTAGAAAGTGCGATGCTTTATCCTAAGAGTGATTCTTAGACCCTAGCATGATCCCTAGGAGTGATTCCTAATTTCCTACTATATATTCCTTGTGTTCTTCACGAAATTCCAGCAACCCTAACCTAAATTCCAGCCCTCTTAAACCTGCATTCTAGCCATCTCAAATCTATACTTTAGCCATATTAATCCTGAATCCTAAACCTAAATTTCCAGCGATCAAGCCTTAAAATTCCAGCCATAAAAACTTTGAAAATTCTACATTCTTAGCCTAAATCCAACCTTGAAACCTGATATTCCAGCAGCCTAATATCAACCATATTCCTAAATTTGTGAGTTTTAGCTACTAGTTAATAATTCTTCTATTTTTCCTACATCAATTTGGTATTATAGCTTTGGTTCACAGTGGCGAAGCATAGCAGAAGGGCATATAGAGGAATATTCAGCGACCAGGAGCGGGATGAGATACTTCTAAAAGCTATAGAAAGATTGGACCTTACTGACCCTCGATTACAAGGTGCTCCAAGAACTAGTCCAAAAAATCATATCAGACAACGAACTACATTTGATGGTGAGGGTAGAGAAAGTGAAATCTAAGAAGAAGAGGCTGACACTAATCAACACCGAATGGGGTTAGGAAATCAATGCCTACCGAGAGATCTAAGACAAAGAAATCAACCAACAACACATGGAGAGCGCATGCAAGCCTTTAGAGACCATGATAGAGTTGAAACACACAATGAACTCGATGACATTACTAAGAAAGTTTGTGTTGAAGCACCTGATTTTGCCTAAAAGATGGATCCACACCTGTTCTTAGACTAGATAGTAGCAATGGAAAATTTCTTTGATTGGTACCATATGTCAGAAGATCAAAAACTTCGATTCACAAAGATGAAGCTAGTTGGACATGCTAAAATCTGGTGGAGATCGATAGAGGATAGACTTTGAAAAATAGGCCAGCTACTAATTGTTGATTGGGAAGAGATGAAGATGAAGTTATCAGAAAAATACTTACCATTTCATTATCAAGAAGAGCTCCAAGATAAACTAACAACCTTCAGACAAGGGATTATGTCCGTAATTGAATACACAGAAATATTTGATAAACTTTCTATTCGGTGTAAAAGAATAGAGTCAGAACGACAACTTATATCTCACTACAAAAATGTCTTAAGGGCTGATAATGCAAAGGATTTATAACCTTAAAGATGCATATTACTTGGCTTTAAGAGCGAAACACTTGAAGAGCAAGCTGAAACACCTAAACTAGAGGTTGAAATCAAAATACAAGGACAGCAGGCAGAAACAGCAAGGCGGTAGGCTGAAAGAATCGAACAGCAGGCTAATATAATAGAACAGGGGGTTGAAAAGATTAACCAAGAACTACTTAGAGTTTCGAAGCTTGCTAATTCAAAACTTGATGATGTCCTTGGTGTTGTTGATGAAGATTGTGTTGTAGTAGCTGATGAAGAAGTAGACTTGAATGAAGATACACAATTAGTACAACATAGGAATAAAGGAGAAGCTATAAGTGTACTTACAAAGTCAAAATTCAACAATGATGGCAAATTTGTGCATCTGACTACAACAAGCAGCAATAGGTATATTCTTGATGCTTATGTTGTAGAGAAGCCATGTGGTTTAGTTATGAAATCATTTGCAAATATATTGGTCGACTTATGATGTTGACCACAGGTCTATTCTTCAAAGAAGTTGTACGTCTTTATGAATTACCTTTAACCCTCGCTCTGATTGTGACGTAAAGTTTGTGTTATTTTTGGAGTAACTCTATGGAAAACATTGAACACTAAGCTTCAATTTTCAAGTTCTTTCCATTCCTAAACCGATTGACATACAAAGGTGGTGAATAGAATTTTGGGAGACTTGTTAAGGTGTTTGGTTAGAGACAGTGAAAAATTGAGAGCCTTGATCTGCCTGTCTGTTCTCTCTTCTATATAATTTTGGCTCCCTTAGTTGCCACTGCTAGAACCACCAACATTGTCCCTTCCTGAATCCTTCCCCGATTTACGAACATGCAGTGTGAGCTCCTCCATTTGCTTCTCCAGTGCCTGCTGCCTCATGACCATGGTTTGCATAAAAGCCTCCAGCTTGCTAACTAGGCTTTTCGAGTCACCCATGATAGTTGGCTTTGATACCAAGTTGTTATATACCTTAGCATAGGATATAGTCACAGGTTGAGACACGGGAATTCCACCCCTTTTCCTTGGTTGTGTTCTTTCCTTTCTCTTAAGAACCTAAGCCAACACAAGGAAGAGATCTATCCTTGACAGGATCTTGTACCACTACTGTTTTTCTCATGTAGCGACTATCTGTTTTGACAAAAGTCTGCTTGCCTTTTTATTAACCATCATAACCTTTAAATAGGTTTAAGAGATAAATTAACAACCCTAATTTGGACTCCAAATTAGGCATAAAGTCTGAAATAGAATCCCATCAAAAATAGGAAACGTAATCTATAAAAGCCCTTAAAATACGAAAGAAAATAAAGCAAAACAAATAAAAGCAAACTTGCTAATGATTGTCCTGTTGGCTCCTTTTTTTTGTGCTGCGAGTAAACTTTTCCCACAAAGACATCCTCAACAGATTATCAATTTTCCTGTCTCCTCTTAGCTATGGCATAGGTTGGAAGTGGGATTGTGTTTTTTTGCTATTGGATTTATTTGTTCACACTTCTTCTATAAAACATGCATGTTGTTGGCTAACTACTCTTCTCTGTTCTATGTAAATTCTGTAAGCATTTACAATCTCTACCTAAAATTGTGTTGGAGATAGTGAATATCCTTGGCTACGAGGATAGTGTCACGTTAACCTTATTTCTTTCCATTGTGAATGTAACCTTTAATTCTAGCTCTGCTACTGTTTTTCCTCATCAAACATCACATTGGAGCTTGGGAGTGTTCTACTGGCAGAATATTGTTTTTATTACTCTTTGGTAGGACAAAATGATTGAATTGATAGCTTGCATTCTGGTATATATCTTTGTGGGTTGACACAAAATTTATTTAATTGAACTCATTTGGATCTAATTTTTGTGATTATTCTTTTAAATTTTTTTAATTTGATTGTTCTTCTAAACATGATGCTCTTTTCCCACCTTAAAATTCATGGAAAGTATATATTCAGATGCTTGGGAAAAATAATTGTTATATCTTATTTTTTTTCTTGGTGGCATTTCCAAATAACCCTATCCTGTACCTCCCAAGTGTATGCATGTAAGTTTCTTGTGCATCTGATAGCTGACGATGATAAAAATTGCACCTTTAAGTACCACAATATGGCTTCCAGATAGTGACTTGCGCCTTTGAACTAGATAGCAAACGGGAAATGGCACCTTAGTTTCCACTGTGTGAAAAGCCACAGCTACGTTTGTTTCTTTTGTAAACACTTGATATTTAGAGGAAAGTTGCTAGCTTCGTAGTTAAAGTCTCTATCATGTTGTGAAAATTAATGCTGCCTGTTGATATGAGGCAATGTTTTTCTTTGGAGGTGAACATAGACTCACATGGATTCTAAATCAATTTCAGTGGAAATATCTTACCTTGTTTTTCTTTAGAGGTGAACGTGGACTTCACGTGGATTCTAAATCAATTTCAGTGGAAATATCTTACCTTATAGTTTGTTTAGCTTCTTTTTCCCTCTATTGCCATCATTTGTTTAGCTTCTTTTTCCCTTTATTTCCATCATCTTAATTAAATATTAGGGATAGCATGCTACAAAGTAGTGATTACTTACAATGTAACATGTTTATTTTTTTTCTTTTTTCCAGATGTTCCAGTCCCCTTTGCTTGTGTTATATTAGTCTGCATCTTCATGCTGCAGCACTATGGAACCCATAACATTGGGTTTGCATTGGCTCCAGTTGTCATTACATGGCTTATAGTTGTTGGCGGAGTGGGTCTATATAATGTATTCCATTGGAATCCTGAAATCCTGTCAGCTATCTCCCCAGTGCACATGTTTAGATTCATTAAAATTTTTGATTATAAGAGCTTGAGATCATTAGGTAGCATTCTCCTCTGTGTGGCAGGTAAGTGATCATGGATCTTGGTGCTTTTACCTCAACATCTGAATATGTTGGTTCTGTATGTTAATGATCCTGAAAAGTCCAGTTTATGTAGTTGTTAATATTTTTAGCCTGTACTTCACTC
The DNA here is from genome assembly GCA_027478405.1 of Erythroxylum cassinoides. Taxonomy (NCBI): domain Eukaryota; kingdom Viridiplantae; phylum Streptophyta; class Magnoliopsida; order Malpighiales; family Erythroxylaceae; genus Erythroxylum; species Erythroxylum cassinoides. Next base: position 20,899,678 of record JANIPM010000007.1, read on the forward strand.
ATTTTCCCTCCTACAGGATCAGAGGCAATGTTTGCTGATCTAGGTCATTTCTCAAAGAAGTCAATCAAGGTATTGAACCAGATACTTCTGTTGTTGCGTTGCAAGCTATATTGGAAGAAGTAAAATAATTCTGTCTATGGTGTTACTATGCAGTTTTCATTTGTTTGCTTGATATACCCAGTTCTAGTTTTATGCTATGCTGGTCAAGCAGCATTTATCTCCAAAAATTTAAATGCAGAAGATTTTAATCACCTCAGCACATCTGTACCAAGTAAGTTGTATATTTCTTTCCCTTTTTTGTGCTTTGAAAGCAAACTTCTAATTGGGGAAGCATGACATATCCAGAACATGTTCGACATATATTCGTAGTCCTATCACTGCTCGCTTCAGCTGTAGGAAGCCAAGCAACAATAACAGCTAGCTTCTCCATAATAAATCAGTGCCTTGCACTTGGCTGTTTTCCTAGAGTCAAAGTTATACATACATCGGATAAGCGACAGGGACAGGTTTATATTCCAGACGTCAACTGGTTACTAATGCTGCTTAGCCTAACTGTAACTATTGGTTTTCATGACACTCAGAGAATTGCAAAAGCAGCAGGTATGACATTTAATCAACATCTTGTTCTTTCCTTTCTATTTCTAGATATTCCTTAGCTTCTCCATCTTTGAAATAACAAGGCAATTGTGGTCTATAAGAACCTGAAAACTCAAAATAAGCAGCCAAACAGATGTTGAACGTGTGATAATATGGTGGTAGTTAGTAGTCTATAGGCAACGGGGATTCATTGGGCCATGTGGCCCATGGTGAAATTCAAATAATTTATTTGGTTTCCCACACTGATCCTAATGATGGGATAGAAGCAAAGGAACTTTAAGCAAAGGAACTTTTCTCATACTTTTGTTTATATTCTCTCATTCAACTAACTTATTCTGCTTACATCTTATACAGGTTTGGCAATTGTTTCTGGTATGTTAGTGACAACTTGCCTGATGTCACTTGTAATTGTTTTCTTCTGGAAGAAGAGTTTATTTTCAGCTGGATGTTTCTTATTGTTCTTTGGTTTTATTGAGGGGATGTATCTATCAGCATGTATGCTGAGTTTTCTTAAAGGGGCTTGGTATCTAGCTCTCCTGCTAGCATTGTTACTGACTATCATGCTTGCTTGGAATTACGGAACTAGGAAGAAATATGAGTTTGATTTGCAAAACAAGGTGCCTGCAGAATGGCTTACAGGTCTCAGAATGGGCCTCGGAGTTTCTAGAGTACCTGGAATTGGCTTCATCTATTCGGATGTAGCAACAGGAATCCCAGCGTTTTTCTCACATTTTATAACAAACCTTCCTGCATTTCATCAAGTGCTAATTTTTGTGTCATTTAAGTCCTTATCAGTGCCTCATGTGCCCTCAAGTGAGCGGTATCTTGTCGGCAGGGTGGGTGCCAAAGAGGACAAGATTTACAGATGCATTGTGAGATATGGTTTTTGCGACCAAGTTAGGGATACAGATGACTTTGAGGAGCAGATCATCCACTCGATTGGAGAATTCATTACGTTGGAAGAGAATGACAGAGAGTCCCAGATTTCCCCTGAAGGCAGAATGATGTTTATTCCAAAATCATCGCTCAAGGGAAAGGCTTTAATTCCTTTACATGATTCACGGTCCACGTTATCGGTTCCAACAGTGAATAACAACGAAATTGAGGTCGCCTCAGGTTCTGATTTGGTTGAAAGAACTGTACAAGTCAGGAGTAAAAAGGTAAGATTTATGCTACCTGAAATTAGCCGTCAAATGCCTGCACTTGTTAGGGAGGAGCTGCAAGAACTGGTCGATGCCAGGGAGAGTGGTACAGCATATTTTTTGGGCCAATCCCATTTAGCAGTGCGTGGTAGCAGAAACATTTTCAAGAAGTTCCTGATTTTGATTTACGTCTTCCTTGATAGAAATTGCAGGGAACCTCCTGTGGCACTTAACATCCCCCATGCCGCACTTTTGGAGGTTGGTACAGTTTATACTATATAAACTGCCTATATTATAGCAATACATGTAAAAAAATTACAGCTATAAGCTGCAGCTTGGAGTAGGAAATCACCTGTTATTTATATTGCTTCAATAAGCACTGCTCAATTACTATTATACAATTTGAGCTAAAACACATAACCTACCTTCAATCTTCAGACTTACCGGTACTAATGTATAATCTCTCCTGGAAAAGCGAACATGGTGTAGGCTGCAGAACCCTTTTTTTTGTGTGGAAAAAGTAAAATCTTGTAAATATATTATAAACAAAGTTAATAAGTTACAAAAGATCACAATTTGGAGAATGTTCGTGTTAAAATCGCCATGTTGTTTCCGATATAAATTTGAACACCTTTGCTAGAAGAAATTAAAGACGCCATTTTATATGACTCAATCAAAGGATTTCATCCACCAATATCTTTGTCCCACAGCAGTCGGTGGATGAGATCCTCTAGTACAGGGTAGGAACTGAGTTCCTAACATAGAATATCTCATCAGTATTTGGTTTAGTAGTGAAATCATGTCCTTCCAAACATATATGCCATGGTTCCTTACTTCGATAGGAAACTCTGAACTTGGACAGCCGGCCAATTTTGTTTTCTTCAAAAGATCCAATATTTTGACAGAAATTTATGAAGATTGACTTGTTCTTTTGTTTTTCTATACAAAAAAATCCTTGCCTGCCTATGAATTCAGCAGCAATTTGAAAGGTTGACCTATTCGGCAGGATTAATTTGAAAAACCAGTAGAGGTATGAAAGAACAAACAATTTTTATTGGAAAGGATTGGTCCAGAGACTCAATAGAAGTTGTTCTAACAAATGGGAAAGAAGTGAGGAATCCTCTTTTCGACTCTGACTCTCCCACTCCGGTCGTTGCTTTTCTTTTTGTCCCTGTCGTGTTATTTGGAATTAAAATCATCTGTTAATCCTTAACATATTTTGAACAAACAAGATTTGTCATTTTTAAATTAGAAGCATAGCAAATTGTAGTGTTGACTTCATTATGATACAGTTGAAGGCATCTTGTCGAAAATTGTTATAGAATATAGAGTTGAGTGAAAAATGGAAGTAGATAGATTGGCTATGTGATAATTGGAATCCTAAATTGACGAAGTGGAAATTGGACTAAAATAATTGGTCGAGTTCTCTTTTAGGAAACAAGAAAAATAGTATCTCTTCGTGCTATGTATGTTATCCCAAAGGATTTCCTTTCTTGTATAGTGAACTTTACAGTGTATTCATCAATAATATAGGCTAACTTTGAACAATCATGAAATTTTGAAATATGACACTTTGGTTTAACTAAAGAGAATTTGGCTTCAACTTAAACTATATTGAATTGGGATTCGGATCTTCTACTCCTATTAGTCTATTTTAACCTTGTTTTAGCCTCAACTATGCCGTTTTATATTTAAATGTGTATAAAACGACATCGTATTAAAATGGAGTAATAGGAACAGAAAATTTTATGCCATTAAATTGGGTTAAATCAAAATATGGGATCGTAAAATTTGTTTAAAGTTTTTATTCTTAATAATTTGGATTGACAAGCAAGCTAATGCTAGAGTCAAAGGCACTTCATTTAAGTTGCTCTTTTCGAAACCAGAGCATTACCCATC
>JANIPM010000007.1:20903415-20915535 GCA_027478405.1 Erythroxylum cassinoides
ATTGACAAGCAAGCTAATGCTAGAGTCAAAGGCACTTCATTTAAGTTGCTCTTTTCGAAACCAGAGCATTACCCATCCAAGACCTTCATGCTTAAAAATTTTAAAAACTTAAGTCAAACTCTGACTTCCTTATATAGTGTTTGGGACGGGGAAAAAGATGTAATGGTTGATAAAATGTTTTTTGTTTGAAAATTGAAAGAATATTACTAATAAGAGGTCTCCAAAAGGAGTTACAAAGAGGTATAATCAATAGGAACAATTGGAATATCATAGAGCACTAGCAATTCTGACCTGAAACTAATACAACATATCTGGTGAACTAAGTTGTCCTTTACATTTTGGTACCTATGTATAGCTAACTGCTGTAGTGACATTATTCCCAGGATACTCCTTTTGTGGCTCGAGTCCAGTTTCTAGGTTAACTTGTTGGCTGGAAGAAGACGTAATCTCCCTAGAATTGCCACGCCCGTAATTTGTTGTAAAAATCGATCAAATTAGAGTAGGTTCGTAGCTAAATAGGACTGAAGGAATAATAATGAACACAAATTTTAAGTGAAAAATACTCAAATTAGGATAAAAACTATGGGTAAGGATAGAAGAATTTTACTATTGAAAAAATTGGAAAATTACAAGAAAAAATTAGACCAAAAAAAATACACAATATTTTTGTCTCTCTTTCTCTTTCTTTTTCTCTCTCACCTCACGTCTCTCTTTTTTTCCCCTCTTCTTTGCTCTCTTTAGAGGAAGGAGACAAATGGGATGGTTGGCTATTTGGCCAGCTATCCTTTTACTTATTTCAACTTCGGTAGGCACTGAAAACGGTGCCTATCATTTTTGACAATTCTCCAACTTGAATATTTGATTAAGAGTCAATCAAATCTTCATATTATTCTTTCTACCTTGTTGCTTCATATTGTTTACATCTTTGTTAGTCCATATGAGGATCGAAACCATATAAACTTGTCACCATTGATTGCTTTTGTCATAAAATTTGCTTGGTTACCCATTTTATGAATTTTCTACATGTCTACTATTCCTTCTTTCACTTTCTCACTAACGAAGTGATATTGAACTCAGATATGTTTTATCTTTGAATAAAATGATGGATTCTTTACAAGATGTAAAGCACTCTGACTGTCATAATACAAAATAATATTCTTTTTTTATTCCCAAGTTCTTCCAACAACATCTTCAACCACACTGCTTATTTACTAGCTTGTGTAACTACTACATATTCTACTTTTGTTGTTGACGTAGCCACAACTGACTACAGTTTTGAAACCCAGCTCACAGCTCCTTTAGCTAGTGTAAACACAAATCCTATAGTGGATTTACTTTTATCAAGATCACCTGCATAATCAGCATCAACATATTCTTTGACAGTAAAATTTGATCCTCCATAACATAATGCAACATCTGAAATTTCTTTGATATATCTAAGAATCCTCTTAACAGTAATCCAATGTTCTCGACCAAGATTCGCCATGTATCTACTAACTACTTCCACTGCATGTGCAATGTCCAGTATTGTACAAATCCTAGCAAACATTAGGCTCCCCATTACTGATGCATATGATACTCGAGACATCTCCGTCCTCTCTTCTTCATTGCTAGGACTCATACTTAAGGATAACTTGAAATTAATAAGAAGAGGGGTATAAATTGAATTACAATCTTGCATGTTGAATCGCCACAAGATCTTTTTCAAATAATTTATCTCGGGGAGTTTGCATCCCTAGAATCTTGCTTGCTAGTCCCAAGTCCTTCATTTCAAATTCCCTAGTCAATTGTGCCTTCAATTCTTTGATACGATCATTATTGGGGCCTACTACCAACATGCCCTCTACATACAACAATAAGACTATAAAATCATCTTTCTCAAGCCTCTTGAAATATGCATAAGGGTTTACTATTGATATGTGTTTAATTGTTAATATATTTAATCATTTACACTTAATGATTATTGACATGAAAATGCTTAAGATACTTACTTTAATTCATATATGATTTTAGGTACAATTTGGGAGAACAATTAAAGTGAGTCAGAAGTATTACATTTGGGTCATTTTCTGAAGATTTATTTTTGCTTGTCTTCATAGAGGAAGAGAAAAAAAGAAGAAGGAAAAGACAAGAAAAGTGGCCAACCTTGGAAGCCAACAGCATAATGCATAAAATGACAACGCCAACAGAGTAAACAGCAAGGAATGCTGTCTGTGTAACGTAGACAGTCGCTGCGTAAACGCAGCGTGTTGAGCATTTTTAAGAAACGTAATGCATGCGTTTTGCGTTGAACGCATATAAGCCTGCGTTTTAGAGCAAACAGGGGAGAATAAGAGGCGTGAAGGGAGGATTTACGCAAGAGGATCGTGTACCAGTTGATGGGACATAAAATTGTCCCATTAACTACAGTAGAGGAGAGGAAGGCAGAACAATGGAGAAGCTACAGGTGAGGCTTGCGAGAGGAGCGCACAGTCGACAACAACAATAAGAAGCTTTGACAACGAAGGAGAGACATAGGGAGCTTTGGCAGGGTTAGTAAAATAGGAGCTGAAGCATTTTCTAGGAAGAGATCGTGAGGGGCTAGATATCCCAACATCGGTTTGGAGGCAACATCGACGCTAACGACTCGAGTTAAGTATTTTTTATTATTTTTTGTTTCTTTCTCTCATTAGAAATTGATTGTGTTATCCTATGTTAATTTATTTGGGTATTATGTATGGATAATCGAACTTTTGTTATTGTCCAGTTATTTGTGTATGAACCCATTAGGTATTATGATATGATGATTTTAATGTGTTCATTAAATCGTTAATTGTAAACCCATTGCTAGAATTTCAGTATAATCTGTAATTGTTAAGTTGAAATTTATGTGTAGCGATAATGATTCGTAAGCATTAAGGATAACATGACCTAGGTTAAATGACGTATCGAATGTGTTTGTTATCTTGATTAATCGGTTTTCCTAATTCGTAATACTATTGCCTAATTAAATCTAAAGATCGTATCTTACGTTACTTGGTGGTTAGGTTTAATTAACGATCGTATCTTGATTAAACAAAATCTAAGGAAAAAACTCGAGTTAATTATTAACTCACGATTAATAGTTGCTAGGAGAGGTTTAAGAATAAAAAATTTATGAAATATGCTTAATTAGGGTGTAGGCTGAGATTGAACCAAAGAACCAGGTCCCTACTGAATTCCCCACTTTTATCATATTTTTTGCATGTTTTCTTTACTTTGTTTTTATTAGTTAGTTTTATTTTATTTTCTTCTTTCAAAAATCCAAAACCCCTCGTTAAACCTAAATATCAGTTAATTTCATTTCATAAACTTTATACACACTTTCTGTGAGATCAGTATAATAACATTCACATAATCATTAAATATAGAATTTAAATATAACAATCATTAAAGTAAGACCATCTAGGTCAACTTATAGTACGCTCCAGATTAGCATTAGCTTCCATGATCTGGAAACGTTTGGATGCGGATGTTTATTCTGCATATCAACATTATGCAATACACACATTGCATACACATTAATAATTGCACAATCTTATGAATACTTAATCACATACATATGTATATGTGTTATGTATAATGCATACTTAATGATAATCCTAGGTATATTATCTAAATTCACAACTTATACTCATTCTCATTTCATAATTCATATATGTCCAATTGAACTTAGGTTTACACTTTATTTGCACATGATCATTCTAAGTTCACCATTCAGTCCTTCTCCTTTGTATGTGTCTAAGTTATTCTTATATCATAATTCAACTTCTCATCATTCCTTTTCTAACATTATATGCTCTCATAATACCCAATTCTCATTCACATTTAAGCACTTCGTACATATTACTCAACTCATCCTTTGAACCATAACTATAATCATATGAACATCTTCGTTCGCATTATACTCATGCCTTTGGTACTTTAATATCATCCATTCATTCACAAAGTTATAACCCCAATTATCACTTGAAACATATCACACATTTAATCAATTAATCAAAGCATCATTCTAGGTTCAATTCAAGCTTTATTTAAGCCTTAGTTAAAACCAAATGGCCAGTGAATGTCCATTAGGCGGACATCTATGTCCGCTGAGCAGACCTTTAAGGGTCTCTTATAGAAATGTTGAAATTTGACCCTCTAAACAGAAAAATATCTTCTTGAGTCTTCGTTAAAGTTGTAGAAATTGAATTCCTATTTTAAAGCATACTTAAATGACTTCAATCCGAGTTCTACAGAAAAAGTTATGTGAATTTCCCAAACATATATCGAATTGCATCGTTATTTTCCAGATTTCAAATTCTTTACTTACTACATTCACTACCTTATGCATGGTCTATCGTTTCTAGTTTAATTTTCTCATCATTTCCCCATCATTATAACTCCATTTTAACTCAAAATCATCCATAAAAAAATTAAAGTCCATGATTGATCACGAGCACTAATAACAAAACATACACATATATACATTTATCATCAACTTTCTGCACATATTCATCTTCATTTCCACTTTCATTTCACTTCTAACTATCACCTTAATTCATCTCATTTCAAGAGCATAACTTAACCTTTTGGTTAACATAACTTTCACTTTCATTATACCCTTAATTCACAACTTATAACATCTACATAACAACTCATCACTCATGGATTTCGTACTCTCAAAATAGAACACAAATACATGTATTCCTCCATCAATTTGCTACACCCAGTACACAACTTCAAGTCAAATTTTGAAACTCTTAAAGATAGAATTTGAGTTCTGTGTCTTCATAAACAATGTATCCATATGTCTCTAATTTAATTGAAATAAAAAATCATTCCATTTGGATATATACAAGTCAAGTTATGGCTAAATTACGGAAGCATATCCAGTGGAATTATTACAGCTGACATATTCCAGCCACTCTCCTCCAATTTTTCAGATTTTTATACCTTCCTACATTTTACATCTAGCACATCTTTTACATAGATTAGCTTTTCTACTTCATTGCCTCTTCATTCTCACCTCAATTTACAACTCAAAACATTCATAAATAATCATAAAAGAGTATTAATCATAACCACAAAACAGGACACCAACCATGTCCATTTGTTCATCAATTTATTGCACTCATCCAAGAACCATTATAATGATCATTCTACCTCAAAAAAGTCTATGAAAATTTATAGATCATTAATCATCATACATGTAAAAGTAAGACATGAATCTACCCACATTTCTCATTCATGTTTTAGCATGTACCCATCCTCATCTTATGATCATTTAACACTTAACTATCATCAAAATATGTTTCATTTCATCAAATCAAGAAAAGTAATGCCTATACTTACTTGTTTAGCTTCAATGTCTTCAAATCATACTTAACCCTAGCTTCTCCAACATATACGATCATCATCTTGCCAAAGTAGAATAGGTGGGTTTTTTATCAAGAAGAAAAGATAGCAAGAACGTAGTGATGGAAAGGTTCAACTTTGATGCTTAGAGGAGAGAGTTTTGTGAGAAGGAGAGGAAGATGAAGAAAATGAAGAAGATGGAGATGAGAGAAGCATGTATCGTAATTAGCAAGTCACTTAATAAAATCATGATTTAAATAAGTGGTGTGGCAAGTGACACTTGTTACTTGCCACATATCTATAGAGGCAATGTGTAGATCAAGTCATAAGAAGGCATGTTCCTAAGAGCGAGACATCTTCCATGTTGACCTTTTTCCATTTGTACATTTATGGAGGACACTTTGGGGTAAAAAAGACTGCCCATAAAGTTTTAAAGAGTGGTTTTTACCAGCCTTCACTATTTAGGGATGCATATATCTCTTGCAAGTAATAAAATAGGTGCCAACAATTAGGTAACTTGTCCCATAAAAATCAAATGTCACAAACTCCCATTCTTTTCTGTGAATTTTTTTACGTTTAAGGTATTGATTTTATGGGACCGTTTCTTCCATATTTTGGATTTTATTATTATTTTACTTGAAGTTGATTATGTTTCTAAATGGGTGGAAGTTAAAGCCATCATAATTAATGAAGCTAAGGTTATAGTAGTTTTTGTCAAATCTAATATCCTTTCTAGGATGGGGATGCCAAAGGCCATCATAAGTGATAGTGGAACCCATTTCAGCAATAGGGTAATGAAAACATTGTTTAAAAGTATCACATCTTGTACAAAGTTTCCATCTCCTACCATCTCTAGACTAGTGGCCAAGTTGAAGTATCAAATAGAGAAATCAAGTTAATTATGGAGAAAACAGTTTAGCATAATAAAAAGGATTGGAGCTTGAGGCTAGAAGATGACGACTTATAAGACTCTAATTGGTATGTCTCCATATAGATTAGTGCTTGGGAAGCTATGTTATATTCCAATAAAGCTACAACATAAAGGGTATTGGGCAATAAAACAATGCAATATGAATTTTGATGATGTGGGAGTGCATAAAAAGTTACAATTGTAAGAGCTAGAGAAGATGAGGAATGACTTTTATTAGAATGCAATGATATATAAGGAAAAGAGCAGAGCTTTCTATGACAAGATAATCTAAAGGAAAAGCTTTTTTATAGGTCAGAAAGTGCTTCTTTATCATTCCAAACTGATCAAATGGTTCCCAGGTCAGTTGTGTTCTTGTTAGGTTAGTCCTTTTTGTGATTTATTATGTCTTTCCTTAGTGTAGTTAAGATATGAGGTTTAAGAACCAAAAAAAATTAAAGTGAATGGTTACAACTTAAAACCATACTATAAAGGCTTCCAAAAGAAGAATGTGGAAGCGGTAATGCTTCAAGACGTAATTTGCATCATTTGAAGAGGGAAACATGGAGTCAAGCCAACTATAATAAATAAAAGTATTGCTTGGGAGGCAACCCAAGAAAAGTTTATTCCATTTCATTTACATTTTCACATTTATTGTTTTTAATGAATACTCCATTTCTTACATTTAACGTTATATCAGGGACAACGTATGTTTTAAGTGCGAAGATGGAGATCTTAGTTATCATGTGTGTTTTGAGTTTGTTTATCATGAGTGTTTAAGTTGTTTATGATGAATTAAATCAAACGAACAAATATTTTCTCTTTTTTTATTGCTTCTAAGACTATATAGTCATAATTAAAGAGTAGAATTAACTAGAAGATTCATGACAACTTAAGTATATACTTTTACTCTTGTGATTGGCTAAAGTATGTTATCTTTAGAAGAGTAGTGACTAGTGGGTAGACATAAGACAGTAAGATTTTGAGTCTTTTATACACATCCATATTAGTCTTATTATATTTTGATCATATATGAACTTTATAATATGTACATCCTGACTTTTCTTTAATTTTCTATTTGAGGCTACATTTTTATCATATACATTAACATGAAAATGATGTAGATATTCTTTGTTTTGTAAGCTACATTAGTCAAATAACTTACATATTGATATGATTTTCCCTTTTGTTAAGCCCTTCGGGGTTTCATTAGCCTTTTCTCTCTGTGATGCTCGTTTTTTTTTTTTTTAATCCAGCCCCAACTATCAAAAAATTGTAGCTGACTCTTCCTGACATATCCTTATTTGGTAACATATACATATAGCTTACTCTTCTTGATACATCGTTATTTGGTAACATATACATACATAAACTGTCATTAAAAAAGGAAGAAAATCTAAATAAAAGACTCGCCAACTTTTCTTTAAACCCTTTATTAAGTCGAAAATGTATGTCAAAAAGATTCTTTGTATCCTTAAAGAAAAACCAATCATTCATTTCCCATAAGAATCAACCATCGAAATAATGAACTCCTTCATAATTCAGAAAATGTGATTATCCTATTTTGATGGTGATACAACCGTTGATGAGGACATTATGCCGTTGCCATATTTAGAGCTAACCATTGCTATCTTGTCTGGATGGACTGAAATTTGCTTTCATCATTAAGAAATTGTCATTGCGATGATATTCCTTACAAAAAGAAATGCATGATAATAACAAGCAAAAATCAAGAAAATCAGAGTATCAAATTCCCCAGAAAAACAGAGACCTAAGGTTCGTATAGACTTGAGAATAAGAATAAAAGTACCTACATGTGTACTTCTATTAGCAACAGGAAGCAAACTGATTACATGAAATTCAGTCATATATTTGCAACGTTCTGAATTCAAAGTAAAGTGGAAGAAGCTGAATATTGACATAACACGGTATAAAATTCCATTTATGTAAATCATACAAGAGAAAGGGATTGGCATAGTTTGTCATTAGTTAGACACCATGCTTTCAGTTTCCTGCACGAAACCATCACCTGTCCAATCTTTGTCAGACTGCAAACCTTTTTTAACAGCTTTCCTTACTTTAATCGCTTCTTGCTGGCGTCGTACCAGATCCATATGGGTTGTAAAATATTCCAATGACACCCTGGTAGACCAGTCAAAGAAATTTGAGATGCAAAAAAATCACAGAAATCTGTAAGCCTATCTAGTTGGTGACGTTTACGTCTTTCCAAAATAATGCATACCCTCTGAAATCCTTTATTGATGAAAAGTTGTGCATTTTCATGAAATCCTTCAGTTCAGAGCAGAGTTTCTTCACCAGGCCATACCCATGCATCATAACCCCTGTGCATACCTACGATAAACAGTTGATCAAATTTCTGCCCATGATAAAGTAAGAGCAAAATGAGATTCTTGAAAATTACATAACTTTTTTTATTCATTAGTCTATAGAGCAATTTCAGATATCAAAAAGGCTACAGAGGCAGAAGTTCCAAATTTCCAAAATACAACAACTATCCAGGAAAACTTCTGTGACTGTCAGAAACACACAATAGGCATCAAGTTGTAAGGGAAGAATATTTTCCATGAGTTCAGAAATGAGACATCTAATATCTTTCCTTTTTCCTCCACTAACAAAGAAAAAAAGAAGCAGACAGATCACATTGAGTTATGACGTCAGAAACTCATTTTTCTAATGAAAGCAAATTGAAATAGCTTGTGTATTGCATAACCAAGAAAAGGTTCAAGCTAGTACTCAAATTCATTGCTACATATGTACACCCACTTCAGTCTTTGATTGGGCTTTTCATGACAAGTCAAATTTCAAAGATGTACAGAAACAAGCTTGAGGCAAAACAAAAGCAATAAGATTCCCTGCATTGGTTGATTTCAGAACAATATTCCCTCGCAATTTATGCATTTACTTCTTCAAACGGTATATCTAAAACATACAATAGAAAACTGTTGATAGATACCTGAACTGTGCTTGCTCCTAGAAGAATGAATTCAGCAGCATCGGCACCAGTCTCAACCCCTCCAATACCAGAGAGAGAGTACTGATCATTAAACTCCAACTTCATCATTTTGGCAATACTCATTACCTTTCCAAGTGCAATAGGATGTACTGCTTTGGAAGAATAACCTCCAGGAGTTGAGTATCTACCAAAAAAAACTTAAAACTCGTAAACTTCATGCAAGAATGGAATATTTAGTGGTATTCTGTGATTTCTTAGTATACAAGTACGAACCCTTCAACACAAGGCTCTGGCCGTAAGGTTTTCAGATTGATTCCCATGACACTCATGATGGTGTTGATAGCAGATACCCCTTCACATCCAGATTTTAGTGCCACCCTAGCTGGCTATACAGCAAAGGACTCTGAAATTACTCATCAGTTGAACCAGAATCCTAGTGTAAAAGTGCATATGGTTTAAGACAAAAATAGTGTAACTAGTCTTGTCGAGATTCTTTGTGAGTTGAAGTCTTCTCTAAGAAAACATAAGTGAAGGGTGGTTGGCACTTCATTTCTATTTGGAAATTGATTAGAAAAAAAGGTCACAGAAATAACATCATTCCATTTTGACATTGAAAATAGTAAATTATAAACTGAAACGATCAAATAGATTTAAGAATGAGTCATCAACAGACACTAATCTGATCATTTTCTCTAAACAGCCAACTCTGTTACAAGAAATGATATTCAGTTCTACATCACTAATAAATACCCATCATCTTTAGCTAGGTACAGATAAACTAAGTTCATCATATTTTACTTTACTTAATCCGACATGCCTAAAACATAAAGCATTTCCATTGTTATTATTCTTTGGGAGTATTTAATTCTTTCACTATTCTCCCTGAATATTTAGTTTTATCCATATCAACATACGTGCTGTACCTTTTTATACCTTAAGATATAAAAGGAAACTGACCTGCGTGATGTCCGTGATGTTAGGAGTCATTTTAGCCCAAACAGGGACAGTAGCCTTTGCATTTATCCAGCCACAGACCTCTTCCAACAATCCGCAATCTTGTCCAACAGCAGCACCCATTTTACGTTCAGGCATTCCGTGAGGACATGAGAAATTGATTTCAATTGCATCCTGTGAGGCAAGGTTTCAGAAACTCTAATCAATGAAAACAAACAATAAAAGTTGAGAGTCCTGGATTAGCTCAAGCTCACAATTCCAGTTTGCTCAACTCGATCGATAAGCTCCTCCCAAGCAGCCTTGTCATACTCCTCCATGATGGAGGCAATAAGAATTCTATCAGGGTATTCTTCTTTCAATCTTTTAAACTCTTTTAACATTGTTTCAAGAGGACGATCACTTATGAGTTCAATATTCTCCCACCCAATAATCTGCCCTTTTGCCGATCCATTCTCACCTACTCGTAGCTTAGCATATCGTGGGGTCACGTTAACAACTTTCGCCGCATCTAGTGACACCTAGCATAGCAAATTTAAATAAAAACGTAAACTTTCTTGGACACAAAACTATTGCAACAGAGAAAGTAATGCGTTTAATAGGCTCACGATGACAAAAAGCAAAAAGATTTTGGCATGACTCACCGTTTTGGCAATGACACCACCCCAACCCTCATCGAAAGCTCGCTTCATAACTGTATAGTTGGTGCCCGGTGGACCCGACCCAATCACGAATGGATTAGGCATATGCAACCCATTAACGGTGACACTCAAATCAGGCTCTCCGCCTGTCTCCACCGCAGCCACGACCCTCCTGAAGCCAACACCGTTTCTGCAGACGCGAGCTCTCAGACAGGTCCGATTCCTCAAACCAAACGCAGCCACCGAGTTCGAACCTGAAATCTGAGTGGAAGTAAAAGAAGCCATGATCGGTGAGTGCTCTTAACAGTCAAAACTATTTCTTCTGAATTGTGAGATTCCGATGGATAGTTACAATGTTTGAGAAACAACGAATATGAGTTAGGCAACAAAAATCGTGGTTCGGAGGGAATCTTTTGCGTTGTCTAGCATTTGTTTCTGTTTACAAGAGTGGAGATTTTGACTTGTAACGCGGATATAGTTATTATAGAGGGATCATACATGTGGAATGCGCTGTGCTGAGCCCCATAATTGTGCTTCTGTAGTATCTATGGATATGTCGTATTCAGATTATATTTTCTTGTCGATGTAAAACACTTAGGCTAAGCGTATTCAAAACGAAACCATCAGAAGTGTATCAACAGCTGTTGTCTCTCCATGCTTTAGATTAATTTACGATAAACCATCCCCGTACGTTCAGAAATCTGAAGATCTGAATAGGCATGATATAAAAATTAAATAATCTTAAGAAGTTAATGCCCTTACGTCTATATATAAAAAATTAGTTAAGAAACTTTCTACAATACCTTAATTACTAATAAGAGTAAAAGATACTACATTTCTACAATACCTTAATTACTAATAAGAGTAAAAGATACTACATTGTAAAAGGTATTTAACAAGAATGTTCAGTATGTAAAGGTGATGCAACTAAATTTATTCGAAAATGAAGGAATCTTTTGAGCCAGTTTATTCTAAATGTACAAATTTGAAGTGATGACATAAGCGTTTTGTCATAACAGGAATGCTGTGAAAGTTAAAGGATACCACTCTAGTGACACCACTTGAAAAATTAGCATTTAGGTTTTAGGAATGAATTTACAAGTCTTATTTGGGTTTAAACATTAAACTCAAAAACTTAATGATACATACAAAAAATCCCCCAAAAATGCTAATAATTTGCAATAATGTTAACTTCTTACTTTCTTTAGATTAGTTTTTATTTTATATAAATAAATGCTATTATAATTTTTTAGTTGTTTATGTATTTTTATTTTATCATGAATTATGAT
>JANIPM010000007.1:20992453-21002480 GCA_027478405.1 Erythroxylum cassinoides
ATTGTTAATAATAAATAATTAGAATATATTAGAATATATATATATATATATATATATATTCAATATTGATTTTTTAATCTCAATATACTCTTTTATCTAAATATACTGTGATGAATGCCAAAAATATGTTTCATAGCTCAAATTCAAGCTCTCATACCATAAATCACATAAAGCATCAATCACTAACAATAATTGATGATAAACAATAACCATAAGTAGGATCCTTCAAAACAACATCTACCTTATATCTATCAAACTCAAATCACACATTCCAACAACTTTAGGAGGAAAAACAAATCATGAATAATTTTGCAAAAACAATGGTATTTCCTCCTTGAAACTTTTATTTAAACATTTTTTCTTTTTCTTGTTCTTTTTCTTTTTCTTTTTCTTTTTCTTTTTCGTTTCTCTTTTTCTTTTTTCTTTTTTCTTTTTTCTTTTTTCTTTTTTCTTTTTTCTTCAAAAAGATTTGAAAGAAGCTACATTAATATTGGAATTCGTTAATAAGGCTTAAAATGGCATTCCGATAATTATAACTAACCTACAATCATCAATAATCAATAAATGCTCCATTAGCTTTAAGGCTTGGGTAGGATATTTAGTTAGGTTAAAAGCAAGTAATGTGGTTAACAAAAAAAGAAAAGGCAAATAAAGCTCAAGGGGACTTAATAAAGGGAAAAATCATATCAATAGGTAGGCTATTTGACTAATATAGCTTGTATAAACAAAAAATGCCTATATTATTTCCATGTTAATGCATGTGATAAAAAATATGGTCTCAAATAGAAAATCAAAACAAAGTCAGTATGTACATACTCAAGTTGCCATGAATTTTTCTAATTAATTCATTTTCTAATTATAACTATATAGTCCTAAAAGCAATAGAAAAAGAGAACATGTTTTTTTTTGTTTGTATTGATTATTTCTCTTTTTATTTGAAAACTTAAAAACATTTATCAAACAAAAAAACTTAAAAACACATATGCATATCCCAATAAATACAAAAATATAAAGGAAAGGAAATAAACTTTTCTTGGGTTGCCTCCCAAGAAGCACCTTTGTTTATTGTCACTGGCTCGACTCCTTGTTTACCTCATCACATGACAAAGTTATGATCTTCAGATATCACAACTTACACTTTCTCCACTTGAGGTTCTTCAGGATAGGACTTAAGTTGACAATCATTCATATTTAATATCTTCCCTATCCTTATACTTTTAATCTCTATTGAGTCCCTGCATTCTTGAAAAATCTCCAACATCTCTTTACCCTTTTCTTCTTCGTTTAATTTCTCCAATCTACTAGGTAAAGGTGAAGGGTTAATCTTAACAACAATTAGGCACTCAATACTCACCATCGAGCTAAATGATATATCCTTGTCTCCTTCGAGTTCCTTCTCTGCTTCTTCTACACTATCAAGCTCCTCTTCACTTCTTAAGGTTACTGCATTAACTTTCCTTAGATTCATCTCAGTTGAGATGGTTGCATTTCTCTGCTTTGTGATTCTAGGTGGTTCATAGCTACTGTCAACTAGCCTATCTGGCTTACCAAGTTCTGTATTCTAGATGTTGTATCTTACCAAAATTATAGAGTATTAATAGGAAGAGACATAACTAAATCTTACATAGATGTGTCTAAGTTGAAATCAGAGGCTTCTGATTTATGCAAGAATTGTTGTGCACCATGCAGCTTATCTAAGAAGTAGTCTTACTGGCTATCCCCTCCATAACCTAAGTTCGATTGATCACTCCAACCTAGGTTATAGGATTGGGAATATAGGCTACAGGAAAATTTTCACCAAGAGCATTGATAATATCCAGCAGTGACATACTCCCTTCCATGTGTCCTTTTACATATAAACACTACATAAAAAGTGAAAAAAATCAATAAATAACTGAAAAACTAATTATAAACAAATATGTAAAAAACCAATTAAAATTTAAAAAAACTAAAGCAGCACAGTCCTTGGCACCGGCGCCAAAATTGGTAGCACTTCGTAACACTATATAAAATAACTAAACTTAAAACTATAGCTAATGATAAGTCCAGGTCGATCTCGTAGAGAGTGCGTGTAAAGCTTTTGAATTGAAAAAAATTGGTGTTCAAGTTATGAGGGGGTTTAGTTTCATTTCAAATAAGAAAATAAAGTGAAATTAAACTAATGAAAGCAAATTAAAGAAAAAAATTAAAAGGTGATAAAAGTGATGAATGCATTAGAGATCCAGTCTTCAGTTTAATCTTGACCTACACACGAATAAACATATTTCATTATTTTGTTCTTCTTATACCTTTCTTAACAACTATTAGTCGTAGATCAATAATAAGCTATGTCAATCCTGATTTTTCCTTAAGCTGTATTTAATTAAAAATAAGCTCTTTAATTAAACCTAGCTATCAGACAACCTAAAACAAGCTCTCTAGATTTAATTAGACAGTCACATTACAAATATGGAAAACAAACCAATATAGGCAATAACTGCACAAGCTCAAGTCATTTAACCTATGTTACGTTATCCTTAATGATTCAATGTTGTTAGTTGCTACAAATAAATCAAAACACAACTATTACATATTGTATTTAAGATTCTAGCAATTGTTTCATATACAAACAATCTAATGATAACGAGAATAACAATCATCCATATATAAATACCCAAATCAATTAAACAAAGGATAACCTAAACAATCCTTAGAGCGAGAAAGAACAACAATCACAATTTAGATATGCCCAAATATGTTCTTCGGTGTCAATATTAAAAATTAAGGTTATGAGGAGATACACAATTTGATATACGATTGTGTATCCAATTATGTATGATAAAGAATATGCCCAATCCTTAATTTACACGACTGTGTAAGTAGATACACGACTATGTATCTTCTAGATCTTGTTGAATTAATGTTATTCTTACAATTTCTTGTCCAATCCTCACCCTAATCTATCTCCTTATTTCACAAAGAAAATTGAGTTTGAACATCAACATGTTGACTCAAAGAATGTGCTTTAAACTCACTTTATCTTTTACGCTTCCAAATTGTAGTTAAAACCAAATATGAACCAAAATGAGTTTCTTAAACATTTCATAGCTTTAATCACTTAGTGTTATGAAATAAATGTACAATCAATTAAGCACATATCATTGTCTTTCTAACATTTCAATAAAAAGTCCTATAGGTGTCAAGGAGAATGTAACGGAAAAAATTGATAAGTTCATATTCTCAACATATTTTCATATTCTAGATATTAATGAAGAACAGGAATTCTATATAGACACTTCCTAGTCATAGTGATAGGTTTACGTTCTTAACTTGTGTTCCTAAAAGATGAGATGTCTCTTATGCCTGTTATGGATTTAAGAAAAACTAATTGTTCTAATATTTTGCATGAAATAACCAACATATAAGTTAAAGAGCCAAGAATAGTGAAGATGAAGGAAAGAGTTAAGAAGAAGGTATAAGTGAGAGATGATGACCCTTTGCATGCTACTTTTTAAGTTAAAGAAGAACGGAGCAACCACATTGCTTCAATAATTAATCAAGTTTAAGGAAGGAGTTTGTGAAAATACTCATAACAAACACTTGTTAGGTGTCAATCCAACTACAAATTTAGATACTTTTTTAATATAGATAATTATTTGGTATTTAATTAGAATTTATTTTCTTTAGATTTATGTAAGGCTATATTTGCTTTCGTTTTCTTTTGTTTTTAGTATTGTGTGCATTTTGTTTTATATTTTTATAGTTAAGAATACAAAAAAGGCACATATGAGTTTAAGAAGGAACTTCAAAGAATATTATAGATGAATGACCAAGAAATAGGTAAAGAAAAAGCTTAAAAATCAAGTATATGTTAAATTATATTATTGAACGCAGCCTAAGACATGCTCTTATGTCCCTATCATATGCTTATAAGGCTTTTTAGGAAGATTCACGACTTAGGACATGCAAATGTACTAGATTATGTATTTAACAAGCTAAAAATAATAGGATCTACAGTTAAAGGAAGCGCCCATGCCTTTAACAATTTATTTGGACGTTAAAGACAATAGAATCCATGGCTTAGGAATATGATTATGCCACTAGCTATATTTTTCTAAAGAAAGTAGGATCCATGGCCTTAGATATGCCTACACCTCTAGTCGTACTTTTGAAAATTGAAGATAGTAGGATTCATGACCTAAGAACAAGCTCATATCTATGATCGTGTATTTAGAAACTTTTTTCATGACACTCTATAGTTTAGGCAAGCCCATATTCTAAATTATGTGAAAACATAAAGTGACTATAATCTATATATATTCAAGAAATGTTCAACTCCTTATTAACTAGTAAACACATCTTCCATTACAAAAACATTCCAAGAGCACCATAAGCCATAATGTGAATCAGAGAAAAAGGGAAGATCTAAAGAGAGGATCCAAGAACTCCAAGAGAGATCACCTAAAAAGACTTCCAGCCACTGTTGTACTCAAGGTATCTCAGGTGTTTATATCTTCAGTCTTGACGTTTTGAAGGTAGAAAGCATATAGATTGGAATGTTTTGGAAGAAATAAAGATTGTTGAACAGGTGAAAGACTATATTGATTCCAATGGATGGAAAATTTTTCTTTTCATATGACTTTGATTTTCACAATTAATATTGTTAGATTTTCTATTCGCATCACTTTCTCTTGGGATTCAACCCCTACTTACCATTATACTGCTTATAAACTATAGTGCACTTGCCTAGTTAGTGAATGATAAATTTGTAATAAACAAAATTTTAATAGAATTGGCATAAAAGTACATATCAATATAAGCACTTTATGAATCATTCATAAAAAGAAATATAATGTGTATTAGTCTTACTACTTTATCAATGCTGATTCTTAACAGTATAATAACTAAAAAAGTTAAAAACAACATAAATAAAATATTGAAACTATAATATCGTTAGAATTTAATTTGAATATATTTATTTATAAAATTTATTTTATGAATTATTTCTTTGAAAAATTAACTATGGAATAATTAAAACATTTAAATAAATAAATGTCAAATACAAACAGCCAAATGATTGAATTCAATAAAAAGGATCCATTTAAACTTTTGTAGAGATGACTGTCTTGCGAAGCCTATGTGGATTCACTAATCACCAATTATGAAAGTAAAACCAACTCTTTACGGTTGCTACATGTGGTCACGTAGGTGTGGTGAGACTCGTATTTTAACTTAATCCAAAACTCTAATTTAATCTCAATTTAAAACTTGAGCCTAATTTTGACTTAAAAATTGGAGCTCAATCAAATTTTGAACTACCCAAAAAAATTCCAAGCCAGTTGGGATCAATCCAAAATTGAAGTTTTGGACTAAAATTTAGCTTTTAAGGTTAACAATGCCTTTAAACTCAAAACTTAAACTTTTTTATTAAACCTAAAATTAATCTAAATCACGATTAAATTTGACTTCATATGTTGACTTTAAATCAAATTTGAACCTTTTTGTGAAGTCTACTATCTCTATTTTATACATTATTCTTTTTAGCACCTTTTATCTTTGTCATTGATAAATACAACACTTTGTAGTCCACTCACTTTAAATTTTCTGTTTATACTTGAATTTATATATCATACCTTCTTCGTATGATAGTTTTTGCTACATATTTTTTTTAATATGCTACATTTTTTAATATTTAAAGAGTCATATAAATTAAAGACCTTAGCCCATCTATTCTTCATGCAAAGGTTCCATAGGCTTAAAGCCATTCAAATATCTTGATTTACCCTTTCATTCAGTGGCGTATTGGGCACGGTGATGGGGTAAGCTTCTGGTTTGATAACTGGCACAGTCTTAGCCCTCTTTGGCTGAGACCTGACTTTTTTTGATTTAGATCTCGCTTTCCTCAAGAGGCTTCAATGGCATGGGTGGTTCGGTGGAGAGCCTAAAGGCCAAATTGTAGATTTGGCCATTCTATTGATCAATACATCCATGGTATTGTGCTCGGGTCTGAGTAGGATAAACAGGTGTGGTCTCTTAATAATGGTGGTGTTTTCTCTACTAAATCAGCTCATGTTGTAGGTATAGGGAGGCAGGCGAAGGTCAGTTGGGCAGATGTGGTTTGGCACCAGGCTGTTAGTCCAAGAGCGGCGTTTGTAGTATGGTTGGCGATTAAAAACAGGTTGCGTACAAAAGACAGATGGTTTGGTGACTTTGACCCTATTTGTGTGCTGTGTAACCAAGTTGTGGAGTGTCGGGACCATTTGTTTTTTGACTGTGAGTATTCCAAAACGATTTGGAGCTGCATTGTGCATTTGATTGATCTGTTTCCACCCTCTTATGGTTGGAGTGACGTTTTAGCTCTCTTAAATGGGGATAATCGAGCAGGGCGGTCCGAGGGTCTCATAATCCGGAAATCCTTTCAGTAGGTAATATACCATATCTGGAGAGAGCGGAATCGGCGGATCTATAAGCAACTGGAGAGACCGAAGTATGAATTAGCTGATAATATAGTTAATGTTATTCGTGAAGTTCTTATTGCTTCTGGAAAACAAGGTGGTTTGAGTTTGGCTATGCGTATGCGTTGGCATCTGTAGTTTGGGGTTGCTTTTGGGCTGGTTTTGACAAAGGTCTTGTGAACAAGCCTCCTTTTTGTGATTGTATATCGTCTCTTTTCTCTTTTTAGGCTTGTACATTGTGGCTCTATAGTTTTTTGAGTAATATATTTTCTTTAAAATTTCAAAAAAAAATCAACACAAATATAACACTTGTAACGTTAAAAGTAATAACTTAGATATAACACTTGTAAAGGTAATCAAATTTTAACTGATGAAGCTTCACACTCGTTGACACATTAGGGACATGCAAGGCTTGTTCTGCTCAAGGTCAAAGTGTGGAGAACTCCATCTTTCCTTCATCCATAACTAAACGACGTTCTAGAGAGGATAAGTTTTGGTCTTCTACAACTTGTTTAAGTTCTTCCCTATTTCCTACTTATCTTCTGGCATCTTCTTACTATTGCTTGTATTGTTTCTAGGTAAACAAAGGGGAGCTTTGTGTGGGGGATCCATATAGGTAACTTTCCTGAATTTATGAGAGTTCCCCTCATGTTGTTCCTTTGTTCTCCATACATGTGCTAGTTCTTACCTACACTGCTTTGCTTCGTTATAAAAATTTTAAAGCCCGCTCCGCTAAAATGATTGCTTTTGTTTTATTGTTATATCATATTATTGGGAAAAAAAATTACGACAACCACAACAGCAATAATAGTAAGAGAAATAAATGAAAGAAATTAAATTAACCGACAAGTAATTTACATGATAAAAATTTCTCTCAACTAGGGAAAAAACTACGGTCCAGATCTTCACAGACTAAAATCAATCCAGTATAATAATCAAGAGTACAATCGACAACTGACAATAATAATCTCAACGACAAATACAATTATCTCTAAGTTCTAGTACAAGTTGAAAACCAATCAATTTCGTACTCTCTAAAAACCTAAGAGATACCACACACCAAATATATGTTGATAATGATCCGTTTCCTCTTAATTATCTCACCAAGCAACTGTTGTTCCACACGTTAAAACAATGGAGTAAACTTCTCTTTTTCTTCTCCTCCATTCTAGTTTATTTGCAGCAATACCACCCACAAGCTAAAAAAACGTAAACTCTATTTTATCTTATCATAAATTGGCTTCTTCAATAAACTACTAAAACCTGCCACTTATGGGTATTTGGCATTTAGGGAAATACCCAACATATTCCTCTCTCAGGCCAAATCACCAAACACCTTCACCTCATTCGAGAATCAAACCTTCTTCTTCACAACTTTGTCCATCTGGATGCAATGGCCCTCTATATAGCAAATGTTATTGTTAGCCTTCCTCCCTTGCATCACCAAGTGGCGGTACACTTTCTTACACCTCCCACTACTAACATATTTATACCCGTACTTTGTCAATTCACCCAAGGAAAAATGGTTAGCACGAGCACTTGTCACATATCTCACATTGTAGATGGTTCGGGTCATACCATCATCAAGCTTCGTCCTCACGATCCCCATGCCTTGGACATTCAATTTTTGATCACCCACTATGTTGATGTGACCATACTCTCCATCTTAGTGTAAAGTATCAAACAAGGCTTGGTCTTTAAAAATATGAATCGACGCGGCCGAATCCAACACCCAACTCTCTTGGCCCTCCTTCACCTCATCATGAGTAGCCAATAACAAATCACCATTACCATCACCATCACCTATGACCACATTAGCGGAATCACCATCATCATCTACTCTAGTCTTTCCTTTCTTCTTTTGCTTCAAATGGAGACTCTTCAAGTCCTCCATCATCTTTAAACAACAGCTTTGGATGTGACCCTTCTCCTTATAATAGTAATACTCTACCTGACTAAAGTCTTTCATGCGATATTTCAATCTACTCCTTGAGTCGTCTCCCCTTCTCTCTTGATCTCTCATACTCCCTCACAACTAGTGCTCGATCACCATCCCCCGGAGAACCTCCATCAACATATGTTATCATCCTTTAGTTCTCCCTTAACACCATATAGCTTCATCTAGCATAATCTTCTCCTTACTATCAAGAAACATCATAATAATGGGTGTGTAAGACTTGGGTAGTGAAGTCAACAACAAGAGAGCTTGTTTTTGATTGGTGATCTTCTCATCCGCATTTTTCAACTAGCCCACTAGTTAATTGAACAAATTAATGTAGTCCTGTAAGATTGTACTCTCCTCCATACTCAACTGGTACAACTCTCATTTCAAGCACAAGATACTAGTCAATGATTTGGAGGCATACACACTTTAGAGCTTATCCATCAAATCTTTTGGATCCATCCCACTCAAGTATCATTCAAACTCGCCAACTTGTCCACCTCCAAAGTTGCATCTAAATCTTATTGTACCAATAAGTCTTTAATAATACTCTTCCACATCCAAAAATTAATTTTCCCATCAAACAAGGGAACGCGAAATTTTGAAGCACTATTTTCACTCATTCTCTTCTCACACTAATTCTTTCCTAAATCAAACAAGCAATAATTTTTCATACACAAGGATCCTCCAACCATAGCTCTAATATCACTTATTGGGGAAATAATTACCACAAGCACAACAACAATAATAGCAAGAGAAATAAGTTAAAGAAATTAAATCAACCGACACGTAATTTACATGACAAACCCCTCTTAACTAAGGAAAAAACTATGATCTGGATTTTCACGGACTAAAATCAATCCACTATAATAATCAAGAGTACATCGATCACTGAAAATAATAATATCAACGATAAATATAATTATCTATAGGTTTTAGTACAAATTGAAAACCACAATCAATTTCGTACTCTCTACAAACCTAAGAGATACCACGCATCGAATATTTGTCGATAATGATCTGCTTCCTCTTGATTATCTCACCAAACAACTATTGTCTCACATGCCAAAACGATAGAGTAGACCTTTCTTTTTCTTCTTCTGCGTTCTGGATTATTTACAACAATACCCCCTACATGTTTAAAAAATGTAAACCCTATTTTATCTTATCATAAATTGACTTTTTCAATAAACCACCAAAACCTACCACTTATGGGCCAACAAAAACACTCTTTACTTAGTTGGCCACCATTTATAAGTAAAATAAAACTCACTCTTGCAAAACTCACATAATTAGTGTTTGAGATTTGAGAAGATACTAACACATATATGATATAAAATAAAAGTTGAAGATAATAAACGGAATATTGTTGTGAGTTTTGGATGATAACATAAGGATAACTTCAATCTGAATTCATATACGATAATAAAAAAAATTAAGGTTCTATTAATTTCAAGTAAGTGGAGGAGATGAGGGCTGCCTAGAAATGCGCATTATAAGATAAATTTGGATAGGATAAGAGAAGAGTACTACTTTTGCATCAACTTGCAACATCCGCGTACCCTCATAATGATGTTTCTTAGTGGCAAATAGACATGGGACTAATTTATGCGCATTGCCTATTTCAAATTTGTAGTAAAGATGTATAAAA
>JANIPM010000007.1:21189537-21201100 GCA_027478405.1 Erythroxylum cassinoides
CAAGAAAATTCGGGGTCCAACATAAATTATCAGCAAATTATTATAATATTTTATTAATAAATAATTTTTAAAACTATTTTTTAAATATATTTTTACTTACTCATCAAAATTTATTTGGAATTTATATATTTTGAAGAAATTTTACATTTAATTATACTTATTAAATTATTAATAGATTTAATTTATTCATAATTCATATTAAATAATTGTATATAGTATTACATTAAATTATTCATAATTATTACTACTAATTAATATATTAAATAATATATATTTAGTTGATGATAAATTATATTAAAAAATACATAAACAAAAAAGACATCTTTCATGGTTTTTTATATCTTATGAAAGTTGGAAGAAACAAAAAAATTAGACAAACAAGTTTTTTATTAAATTTGAAAATAAAAAATCACAAAAAAACAAAAACATGCCCTTAATTATATTATGTGAATGTATGATTTATATAAAATATAATTTTTATATGACAAAGGAAAATATTTAATATCTAAATAATTATCACTTATGTTTATCTTGTTTTTATTTAATTATATTTGATAATTACTTTTTCCTTTAGCATTTTCCTACTTACTATTATTATTATTGTTATTGTTGTTGTTATTGTTATTATTGTGATCTCAAACTCCACGTATCAGCGAGATTTCTACTTAATGTTATTGTTGTTTATTCTTACGATATCTTTTTTTAATCTCATCTATCTTTAGTATTTTTTAGTTATGATTATGATTATGATTATTTTTATTTATTTATTTATCATTATAGTCGTTCGAAAATAATATCTCTAATAATTAAAAGTAAAATTATATACTATTAGATCTCCCAAATATTAAGTATGAGTGAGATTTTTATTAAAATAACATAATATTAAAAAAAATTTGATTTTTTATTAAAATCGAAAATTATGAAAAAAATAGAAGTAAAATCAATCGAAACTTAATAAATATATTTAATTATTTACATTTTTATTTAAATTCTGAAGCGTGTTTTTCGGCACGAGTATGACAAACACGACGGAGTTTAAAAAGAACAAACTCTTGGAGAATCATCCTAAATCCCGAAGCCTAAGCGAGTTGAAGTAGCTAGCAAAAGGTGAAAGAAAAAGCCTACGAGGGCGTATTGGTAATTAAACGTAGCATTTCTTGTCGGAACAGGGAAACAGACAGTGTGAAAGCCAAGTCCCGCCTCATTATTCTAACCTAACTATTTACTTACATATATAATATACTATCACAGGAGTTTATTATTTGTTATTTGTTATCTTCTCATTGGTTTGTTTTGTCTATCCAAGTTAACATATTACAGACTGAGCGAACTTTTAATCTATAGATTTATCTCCAAATCCATCGAAGAAAAATATAAGTTTACTTAAAAGGAGTTTATATATATATATATAGTTGTTGTGGATACTTGAGGCCTGCTTACTTGGTCTTCCTTTACGCTGAATTCATCTGGGTTGTCTTCGATTGTTGTCACCGACTTCGCTATGGCTTTTCAAGGGAAGAAACTCATCAACAACCCCGATGGTTGGTCTACTTTGTCCCTTCGTCTCTTTATTTTATAAAAAGTCATGGCCTTTTTTTTTTTCGTACTTTTGTTTGTGTTCTTCTCTATGTTTGGATGCCGAGAAAGTGGAAACATGAAGGAAAGAAATAGCTTGTTTTGATATTGCTATGGATTCTACTCTTTTCGTTTTTTAATAAGCGCGACTGGTTGCTTTTATTTTATTGGGTTGCTGAGGAAGAATGTAGGAAATAGCATATAGTGTGAGTTCATTGAGAATGAAATGCATTTTGTGAGACGGAGATGGATTGTCGAAAACGAAGAGAGGTTTGACTTGTGACAATGGATAATTGCTTAAGTTGTCAGCTTAAATTTTCTGATTAGTCCTCAATATGGGCTGCATCAGATTTGGGAAGCCGAAGAAAAAGTCGACCCTATGGGAAAAAATTGAATTTTACTACGAGTCTCTGATACTAGTGATCTTAACTTGGACATACGCATACTGGTAGCATCATGGTGTTGTTTACTTGGCCCAAATGTTCAAAATTTTCAGACCATTAGCAATCGTTAGTGCTTAAGGTTGCGTTGGTAGGAATTTTCATCACTTCTAGATGTGTTGGGAGTGCCACCGACTTGGCTTGTGATGCTAAGTAATAAAGAAATTTTCATTCGTTGCATTTTCTTCATTATATTGTCTGGACCGAATATGTTGATTTTTATTCAGTACTTTTTCTGCATTTTGCAACATTACTTCATGAGTCTGAGTCTTAAAACTTATTGTAAGATGCTTCAAAATGTTTTATATTATATTTTTTACATAGAGGCTTTGAGTCGAGATTGGCATGTTTAATATACTTTTGTTAAATTTGATGGTAGGAAAATGATAAGGATACTTTTGTGGGTAGAACTTATCAAAGGAGAGGGGTAATGGCTGATAAGCTGGAGAAGGCTGGAGAATTTAGTTAGACAAGATAAATAATGGAAGATTAGATTGGGATAGTATTTGGATAAGGATAGTTAGCTTTTGAAAGATCCTTTCTAGTTTTTGTTTCTTAATAGAGTTCTGCTATAATAGGAGTCCTAGTTAGGTGGATTGTTATTTTCCTTTTCTGCCTATATAACAGCAGAATTATCAATGAATAAAGGGATGGAAATCATAAAAAAAAAGTTACTTTAGCTGTAATTTATTCAGCTAGCTCTGTCAGGAGCTAGCTAACTTTCATTCAACATTGGTTCTTCCTCCAAAGGGAAGAACACCAATAAGGGAAGGAAGGTGGATTTCTCTTTTAATCGTCCAGTGACGAGATCATACAGTAGGGCCCTTACCAGAAAATTCCAGAAAATTGTTGACATTGTTGGTAACAAAAATGAAAAGAGCTTTCACACCTAGAAATGGCTTCATAAAAAGAAAAGATAGATATTACTTAGTGAAAAATTCATACTTCTGTAATTGCTTCTTGTAGTTGGAAAAATCTGCATCTTTTAAACTTCCCAATATGCTCATTGTGTTGAATATTTCACAATAAAGCACAGTAAAATTCTTTGAGACACTTTATTTGACATTATTTAAATTTTTGGAGTTGCTTTTCCTTCTTGTCCTACAGTTTCAGTAAAATTATTGAAAATGAATCATAAGGGCCCTAACACCTTGACTTTTCTATGTCTATACTCATTGGATTGGTTGAGTGAGTGAAAGAATATATTAAGAAAACATGTAAAACCACAAATCTCTTCAGCTTGGCTTTCATGGCTTCACTTTTTACAGTAGTGACAGTACTGATTTGCCAGACTGTGTCTGTAATAAAATCCTTATAGGCGGCCATATCTTATCTTTCAAAAACTTTCCCTTAAAAACAACAGGGTACCAGGAGATGATGGAAGGCTAATATGGTTGCATTGAAAGAAAGGCTGGTCAGTTTTTCAATTATAAGACAAAAATAGCTTCATTTAATAAGCATGAAACTTTCTCTAAGTTTAGGGGGTATTTACATTAGTCTATCGAAGATGTCATTTTGTTACTTATGGCTTCTGATACGTGCCTCATGCGGACTTGTTGAGTAGTTTTACAGATAGAAATGAATGGTAATTATAATCTTTGCTTTTGAATTGCTTGTTTGTTGAATATAAGAGAATTAAATCCAACTCAAGCAACTTTTATCGTTCTTTCTTGACTTGTGTTGGCAGATGTTGTGACTGAATTCATTGAGGGCCTTGTGGAAACATATCCAGGGCTGCAATACTTGGATGGATTTCCTGAGGTGATTGCTTGTCTGACAACAATTTTTGCTGTTGTGGTTTAAATAGGCCTTACATAGGTAAGTCCAAGTTACCATTGATATCTTCTTTTTCTTAACATACAGGTCAAGGTTGTGTTACGTGCTGATGTTTCAGGTGCTGCATATGACAAAGTTGCAATTATATCAGGTTGGTAACCTTCTACTGTACTTGGAAAGTGTTTGCACTTTAATTTCAAAGTGGGAAACTCATGTTATGCATGCCTTAAATTCTGTTTTTGTTCTACGGTGAGGTTGGGTTGGACCACATTGTAAGTTCTGGTGAAAAAATATTAATGGCATAATAATTTTCAAAAAAATTAATGACATAATTACAACTGTGGTAAAAGGTGATGATCTCTGCCAATGGAGTTAGATGCAATTTTGGGGAATAAATATGCAAGAAGATGGACTAAAAGGAAGGGAGTGATCAAAGGTTAATAGATTGGGAGGATTTTTTTTGGTAGTATTTTTCATTCTAGCACAAATATTTAGGAAAATTTTATTATTTTAGAAGTTTGTTTTAATAGGAGACTAAATTAGAGAGATCTTATTCTAGTTAGGATAATTCCTAAATTAGAGGGATCCTAAAATCTCTATAATAATTCCTAATAACTCTATTGTTATAAGGCCTATTTAAAGGGCATATTTCTATTGGATAAGACAATCAAAAACTTAGCATAAAATCAACAAAGGGTCTATCTAGGAAGGGAACAAACATCAATAAAGGGGGAGGAGAGTACTTCCCTGGCCCATGAGTAGATCCTATGCTAAGTCCCATGTTAATTTTGTCTCTATGCCACTAGTCATGGACAACTTGTGTGATCTGTCAACTAAAGTAGAATACGCTTTGGAAAGGAAAAATACGATTGTTTATTGAATGCAAAAAAACTGATATAGAGAGTACTGGAGAATCTCACAGACAACCACAGCAGTAACAAAAGACAATTCAAGTTGCCTAAACTACAAGAATATACTTTAAAATAGAAAGATTGCACACCTAATGACAATTACTATAGACCTATTTATGGACTTGACTCCTAGAGACCTACTTGTAGATAATAATGAATCCTAATTGTAGATAATAATGAATCCTAATTGTAGATAACAACAAGTAACCCACTTCTGTTGAAAATTGGAAACTAACAAGTAACCCACTTCAACTGAAAATGTGAAACTACCAACTCTTCCTATTTTTCCTCTAATAACTGCCAACTAATTACATTATCTACTCTTGACTTAGTCTTCTTGCGAAAGCATGTCTTTAGTAGTCTATGAGTACCCCTCCTTTGGAAAGTCACCTTGACCTCAAGGTAAAAATAGGGATATCGTTGCTGTAATAGGTCATATGATTCCCTGCTAGCATCTTCAGAAGGACGGTTCTGCCATAAGATGAGCAATTGCAGATCTAATTCATCACCATGCTTAATCCAATAGTGAGCCAATACTTTTTGAGGTTCCACATCAAACTCCCAATTGGAATTCAAGGATAATGGAGATGGCGGATTGGTGAAGAGTTGTCCCTTAGCTTCTTTAAGTAGTGAGACATGGAAATAGGATGCACCTTGGCGTTATCAGGGAGCTCTAGTTCATACGCTAC
This sequence comes from Erythroxylum cassinoides, assembly GCA_027478405.1. Classification (NCBI taxonomy): domain Eukaryota; kingdom Viridiplantae; phylum Streptophyta; class Magnoliopsida; order Malpighiales; family Erythroxylaceae; genus Erythroxylum; species Erythroxylum cassinoides. The sequence goes on from JANIPM010000007.1 coordinate 21,194,929, forward strand.
TGGACCCCAACTTTTTGAGAATCTTATAAGGACCAAAAAACCAAGGCGAAAGCTTCTCATTCACACGCCTAGCTAAAGAATGTTGTTTGTATGATTGGACTCGTAAGAAGACAACATCACCAATTTCAAATGATTTTTCTCAATGATTCTTATCTGCATGTGCCTTCATCCGATTTTGAGCTTTGAGTAAATTGTCCTTTAAAACTTGTAATTTAGCATCCCTTTCAACAAGTTGTTCTTCCAATTTTGCTATGTGAGTATCGCCGCGACAATACACTTGTAAGGTGGGAGGGTCACGACCATACACAACATGGAAAGGAGTAGTGTTTGTCGTTGTATGGAAATTGGTGTTGAATAAAAATTCTGCCTAGCACAAGAAACGACTTCAAATCTTTGGCTACTCATTTGCAAAGCATCTGAGATAAGCCTCCAAACAACGATTTATGACTTCCATTTGTCCATCTGATTGTGGGTGGTAAGCTTTCCCCAAGTGCAACTTTGCTGATTAAGCTTAAAAATTTCTTTCCAAAAGGAACCGGTGAACAATCTGCCCCTATCCAATAGTATGCTTCTTGGAACACCATTAAACAAGACAATTTCCCTCCAAAACACATCAACAACTATTTTTGTAGAATATGGGTGAGTTAGTGCCACAAAATGGGCATATTTAGATAATCGATCCACCACTTCCAAAATAGTTTCATATCCATTGGATTTTGGCATTCCATCAATGAGGTCCATCGAGATGGCTTCCCATACCCTCTGTGGAATCGACAGTGGTTGAAGCAAACCCGCTTGGGATAATGTCTCATACTTGTTTTGTTGACATAAGAAGCAGTTTTGAACATAATGTTTAACGTCGTTCCGCATATTTGGCCAAAACACCCCAACAAAAAGCCTCTTGATTGTTTTGAGAAATCCTCCATGTCCACCAGAAGGGGTATCATATGCTTTGGCGATAAGCTTATCCTGTAAAGGCAAATCAACTGGGATGACAAGCTTTCCTTGAAAATAAAGGTGTCCATTCTGGCTAGAATAATTAGGAACAGATGCGGGATCTTTCTATAATTGCTCTATAATTCTTGTAGTCATGGAGTCTTGTTGTAGGAGTGTCGGGAGCCTATCAAATTCTTTTGAAAAAGGAACTGATAATTGCATCAAATGAGGTCGACGGGATAGAGTCTGCCACAATATTCTCCTTTCCAGCTCGATATATGATACTAAAATCAAAGGGCAAAAGTTGATTAAAAGTCATTGTTCACTAATAGCAATCTTTTGCTCCATTAAAAACTTCAAACTACAAGGATCAATCTTTACAAAGACATGCCTCCCTAGAATATAATGCTTCCATTTTTGCAAAGCAATCGGGTGGCCCTCTTGTGATAAAACAACTCCTACCCCTTGTGATGAAGCGTCACATTCAACAGTGAATGATTGGGAAAAATTTGGAAGCTTTAAAATAGATACAGATGTGAGTAACTGTTTGAGTTTAGAGAAAGCTTCAGCAGCCACCTTATTCCACCTGAAAGAATTTTTCTTGGTCAGCTCGGTTAAAGGACGACTAGATTTTCATAACCTTTGACAAATCGACGTTAGTAACCAATGAGTCCTAGGAATCCTTTCAACTGCTTGACATTTTGGGGTTGTGGTCAGTCGCCAATTGCTTTGATCTTGTCTGGATCTACCTCGATTCCTTGATTAGAAATGACATGACTGAGAAATCCCATTCTTCGTTGAGCGAAGGAACACTTCTTTCTATTAGCCCAAAAACAGTTTTCTTGGAGGAGAGTGAGGGTAATCCTCAAGTGTTCTTTGTGTTGCTCAAGGTTAGGACTGTACACCAAAATATCATCAAAGAAAATCAAGATAAATTGTCGAAGATGGGGTCAAAATAAATTATTCATTACTGACTGGAATGTAGAGGGAGTATTGGTCAAGCGAAAGGGTATAACTAAAAACTAATAGTGAATAGAGTGTGTTCGAAATGTTGTTTTGTGGACATCTTCAGGTTTCATCTAAATTTGGTGATATCCAGAGCGAAGGTCGATTTTGGAGAAGAAAGAGGCTCCACGTAACTCATCTAGCAACTCATTCATATTTGAAATGGGATATTTATCTGCAATGGTAATCTTATTCAAACTCTTATAGCCAACGCAAAATTTCCAACTCCCATCTTTCTTTCTTACTAGTAAAATAGGGCTAGCAAACAAGTTGGAACTTGGACGTATTAATCCTTCGTCAAGTAATTCATTAACTAGATGTTCAATCTCATTTTTCTGGTAAAAAGGATATCTGTATGGTCGAATGTTTGGCGATTTGGAATCAGGTAGGATATTTATGGCGTGGAATTGGGTTTGGTTAGGTGGGACTCCATGTGATGTTTGGAAAATAGTATGAAAATCATCGAGTAGGTTTTGGATGTCAGGAATGATGTTCTCTTGGCTTATTGGAGTTTCAGGCTGTCTGATAATTTGGCACAATACTCCTTGCTTCTCGTTGTGGATTAGCTTTTGCATAGATTTGAAGGTTGCTCCCTCAGCTCTTGGCTTCACTTCTTCTTGCAATTTTTATGCTTGGATAGTGTTAAGAGAGGTAAGTCATCTAATCCCCAATACCACGTCAACTCCACCAATCGAAAAAATCTTGAGTGATCGAGAGGTCTAGAAGTTGGATCTCAACTCCCTTACATAGTTTGTTACAGTTAATTGTGTCTCTATTGCCTATCTGCACTCCAAAAGAATGGATTTGAATTAATGGAAGATGAAGGTCAGTGACTACCTTGTCTGATATAAAGTTGTGGGTTGATTCACTGTTGATCAAGATGAGGATGTCCCTTCCTTTAATTTTTCCCTGGATTTTTATGGTAGTGCCTGATGTTTTGGCTAAAATTGCATGCATCAAAATTTCTACCATCTCAGCCATCATGTCTTCTTCCTCTACTTACAAGGTTTCATCACCGAAATCTGTCTCTCCCTCTTCAGCTTCCATAACTGCCAAAGTCGACTGCCTGCAACAATGGTCAGGTCGGAATTTCTCATTACAACAAAAACACAAGCCTTTATCCTTTCGGATTTCTCGTTCCCTTGTAAGTTGTCATGGGACAAAGCTAGCCACTTTTTTGCCCGCTGTCGGGTTCCTGATAGCAGAAGTTAGTGTTTGTATTGTATGGAGAGTCATATTCCAGGGCTAGGCTCATGGCCTTGTATACGTTCCTGATTTTTGAATACGCACATCCGATCGAAGTTCTTCTTTGAGACCATTTAGAAAAACTCCCAATAAACAGTGTTCTGGCCAATTAGATACTCGTGTTGACCTCCTTACAAACTCTTGATGGTATTCTTGAACAGTCCCCATTTGCAGGATTGCATAAAGGTGCTCGTCAGGATTGATAAACTGGGTTGGACCAAGATGTTCATGTAATATTCTAACTATCTCTTCCCAATCATATATGATCCGGTCATTGTTGATCCATGGAAACACCTCCAAGGCTTCCCCTTCCAAATACATCGATGCCACATCAACTTTATGATCTTTCGAGGTTTGATAATGTCGAAAATATTTTTCTGCTTTCAAAATCCATCCCCGTGGATCTCCATTCTCAAATCTAGGAAAATCCATCTTTGCAAGGATTCTTCGGGGGTGATGATTTTCCCATTCAGCATATGCTTCTTCCTCTTCAGTAATAACATTCTTTTTCTTCGGAGGTCGACTGGATTCTCCACTAAAGGTCTGTCGGTTATTTTGAAACTTTTGTTGTGCTACCTCTTCGATTCGATTATCCAACCTCTGCAGTTGTGCTGTTAATGAAGCGCATTGTTGCGAAAGAGCGTTGAGTTGTTGGAGTACTATTTTAGGAGATTGATTAGTTTCTGTTGAAGTTGTATTTGGATTTGTTGGTGGTGGAGGTGGTTGTGGCGCAGAAGAAGAGTTGCAGGTACCAACGACCATCGTAGAATCGAAGTGCTCTGATTCCAAATTGGTAGAACTAGAAGGAAATAAAGAATATGCTTTGGAAAGGAAAAATACAATTGTTTAGTGAATGCAAATAAACTGATATAGAGAGTACTGGAGAATCTCACAGACAACCACACTAGTAACAAAAGACAATTCGAGCTGCCTAAACTTTAAGAATATACTTAACAATTACTATAGACCTAATTATAGACTTGACTCCTAGAGATCTACTTGTAGATAATAATAAATCCTAATTGTAGATAACAACAAGTAACCCACCTCTACTAAAAATCGGAAACTAACAAGTAACTCACTTCTACTGAAAATTCGAAACTACCAACTCTTCCTATTTTTCCTCTAATAACTGCCAACTAATTACATTATCTGCTCTTGACTTAGTCTTCTTGCGAAAGTATGTCTTTAGTGGTCTATCACATTCATAGCCGAACTCAGCAACTGCGATTATGTGTGTTGTCAATGAAAACTGGGAAGAAGTGAACATGAAACTGTTATTACTGTAATGATGGGTTATGAAGGAGCTATAGATCATCAATTTGGAGATATAATGAAAGGAGTATCATTTCTTTAAGAAACAGTTATCGCTTGCTAACTTCTCTTCCTATTTACTAGGACCAGAGCAATTCACTGTGTCATTTGGGTATCACTCCTTTTAGTATAAAAGCATTAGCTGTTGAAAATTCACAACTGGAATTATCTTATTCGAAAAAAGACATATGGATAAAGTGAGTTATATACAAAAATAAGACCCATAACCTAGTGCTTTAAAGTTTTGAGTTGAGATATAACGTCCTAGATGTATATGAGCTCATTTGTATACGGTCCAATTTCTTTTCAGGCTTCCTCACAACCATTCATTGGTATCAAAGCCAGGTTGGCGAAGTCTGATGAATAGAGAATCATGGATTTGGGTCAGAGGGATTCAAATAGCTTTGCATGAGCTATGGGTTGAGGGAGAGTTAGTTTGATATGGATAGATTCACTTATAGGAGGAGATGTTGGAAATTCACAAGTAGAGTCATCCCACATCGGAAACAAACATATAGATACAGTGAGTTATACACAAAAATAGGACTCATAAACCAGTACCTTAAAGTTTTGGGTTGAGATATGATGTCCTAATTGTATATAGGCTCACTTGTATCCAGTCCAATTTGTCCCAGAGCTTCCTCAAAACTCTTCATTAGCTTACTTTGTGCAAAACAAACAGCCGACTAAGTGGGAATGTGCGGAAATTTGCAAGAATATCTATGTTATAATGTGTAAAATCAGAGATCATGCAGTGTTCCTGAACCTCAAATGATACGAAGAGTAACATTCAAGGATGTTGATTATCTAAGCCTCTGTGTCATTACAATTCTGAGCACTAAAATTGATCCCTATTTCAAATCTTTAATTTTAGATCCTAAGATCTAGATGTATTTGTGGTCTTTTTTGATAAATAAATATGTATTTGCTCAAAGTTCACTCCACGACGTAACCACGCAACACAAAGCAACTTTATACAAGATACAAACCATAGAGCAGATAGAAACTTGTCAAACCTGATTCCAGGGTCTCCGTGCGAATATTCTCATAAATCTCTTTTAGCTGCGTGTGATTATTGTTGATTACCTGAGTATTACTACTAACGAACACAATGCACTCAGCAGGCGCCATTGGCTATCAAGGTTAACATTGGCAAATATCCGGAAAGAGAATCAAAAACTAACTTTTGATGAGAAGCATTTAGGTATCGTCTTTATTAATTAAAAATGCACCAATGTCATAGATCCATCCACCATCAAATAGATCGTGCAGTCAATTAGACCAGATCAGAACCAGCCCAGAAAAAGAGGACATTACCTTGTAGGAACCATCAGGTTGGATATTGCCAAGTCTTTGGATTTCCTCTTTGAGTCGCTCGACCTCCTCTTCTACATTCATGGCTGTCTTTTCTTACTCTCTCTCACAAAAGCTTGACCGTTTGTTATCCGATACTCATGGACTCCTTTTTATATAGCTTTATTTAAGAAAACTTTAATAATAATAAAATAAAGATGATAATGTTAAGTTTAAAGCAAGCATTTTTATTTTAAAAATTAAGTAAAAAATTTAATCAATTTTTATTTTTAATTCTTATATACGATAAATTATAAATTATTTAATTTTTATTATTAATTAAATTATAATTATAATTAAAATAATTTAATTGTTCTAA
>JANIPM010000007.1:21202359-21215626 GCA_027478405.1 Erythroxylum cassinoides
CTAATAACTGCCAACTAATTACATTATCTGCTCTTGACTTAGTCTTCTTGCGAAAGTATGTCTTTAGTGGTCTATCAATGTGTTTATAAAACAAGCGGAGGAGCAATTGGCAAGGGTAAAAGGAAGTCAGAATGCTTAGTAGGCAAATATGCCTGTTGAATGTAGATTGGAGCAAAGGAGATTTGACATTAAAACAATGTATTATAAATATATCATCACTTACCTTTGAAATGGTAAATTGATGGTACATTGAAGTGTAGATCTTAGCCTATTAGCTTTTGCAATGTGCTGGTTATAGTGTATGTAACATTAATTATGGCCTTGTTTTATTATGAAAGCAATAAAATGCTAGCAAACACACAAGCTTTGACCAAATCAAAGATGATTCAGATATACGAAAATAGAAGGAAATGGATGAAAAGTTAATGTGATGTTATATATTTTTGAATCCTGAAAGATAGATGTAGGGCCAGACCAAGAGAATAAACTAGAAAGATAAAGATGGAGCACTTAAAATGTAGTATGGGGAAGAAGAGAAGGGAGCAAGGAATTGGTTTGCCTATAGGTGTTCTTTTAGTATGATTATATCGACAGTATAGATGTATTGTAGTACAGGGTTAATTGGGGAAATCGTCCGTACTGTACCTTTTGATGTGCATATAACATTTCATAGTGATTGAGAAATGGGTCAATTTACTCACTTTCACATGGGATGAAAGTCCAAATCCAAACAAACACAACACTCTCTTCCTACTGTTGTAGACTCCCTCCTCTTGTTGCTTTTCTTCAATGATGAACTCAAAGTGAATTATATTTGCTACTGTGAGACTGAGTTCATCATTGAAGAAATAGGAAAGTAGCCATAATAAGCTGCCAGTGCTTTTGAAGTTGGATCAACGGACTTCTCTATTATTTTTCTTCTCGCTTTTATCCAACACCACTTAATGATGACAATTGCTTTCTTTCTTTTCTTTTCTTCTCTCTTCTGTAGCCAAAAGCTTGTACTGGTATACTTTTTGTTGTTCCTTCTTTCCAAACCCAATGGTGCTGATCTCCTTCTCTAGTGACATATCTCTGTTTTGTGTCTTCCTTTTGTACTTCGATGAGCACCAGTCTCACTGATGCATACTTTAGGTGTCATTGTTCAGTAGCAGCTTATGTTCTATCTCTCTATCACAAGCCCCTTATCGCTTCCGATTACCATTGACAGTATAGAGTTATGCCTATTTCAACATACGAGTTGCAATAGTTGCACATGTTCTGGAGGAGATTGAACTTTATCCTCCTAAACTTACTCCACCTAGAAATATGAGATTGATAGATAACAATTATGTAGCACTACATATTGCCTCTACATTAGTTTACTGTGAAAGGATAAAGCAAATAGAGGTTTACTGTTTTTTTAGATAGATAAATGTATCTCAATAACCGATTATAAAGTTCACCTTCTCGCAACTCAATTGGCTAGCTCTTCAACTAATTCCTTGAGAAATTTGAAAACATCTTTCTACCAAGTTGGATATTAACAATAATTATCATAGGGAGACTGTATGTACATTAAAGATTATGCAGGATTTGAGCAAATGCTTCTTGTTTGGTTCAATCTTTATTCCCATGTCTCTTATTGCAATGAGGTTTGTCCACCACTATTTGCTTTCTCTTCATCTTTGTTTTGAGAAACTGCATTTAGACTGGGAGAAAGTAAGGACGACACCTACGAGAAGTATAATGAAAAAGATGACCAGAATCATTCAAAACCTGTTGACTGCAATCTTATGTCAACTTAAATGTGTTTTAACACTTAAAGATGGTTGCATTGTCATACTTCTACGAAATATATTCATTTACGTGCACACATTTTGCTATTTTCATTCCTTTTTTTTGGTTCCATTTGATATATTGTATTATTTATTTTATTACTTATTTTTGTATTTTATTTGTACATATTTTATATTTATTTATTTATTGTTATCTTTTATGTCTATTTTATTTATTATTGCTTTATTATTTTAATATGTATCTTTTATTAATTTTTTATTTTTATTTTGTTATATGTATTTTTTTTATGTGTGTCTATTAGAAACAATCGGAAGGTTTCATACTTTTAGACCTCCCCAGATTTCACGTAGCAACGGGACTTCTACTGAGATGTTGTAATTAGAGTGTATGTACATTGTAGAATAGTGTTATATGTGTAAATTATCCATATTGTTGAGATATGGAGCCTGATAAAATATACTGGACTTTACAGTGAATAAAAAAACCCTAGCCGCCCGTGGACGTAGCTATATTTTGGTGAACCACGTAAATTTGTGTGCTCATTTATTTTCTGCACTGTTCTTTGATTATTGTGATTGATCGTCCATAACACATATTGTACCCTTGTAGGTATGTAGTATTTTGCGGTGAATGGGCACCTATTAACTCACTTTAACAGTTACCATTTCTTGTTGACGTATCTAAGAGAAGGTTGAGAATTGCAAATACACTTAATGGGAACATTAAACTTCTTAATGTTCTTTTCTGCTAATGGCATAACTTGATTTGAGAGATTTGGAATGTAAAATTTGGATTCATAATATTAACATCTGCTCTTTGCTCTTTGCTCTTTGCTTACGAGGTTATTAAAAAAGGGGCATTTGAGGTTATTGAAAAAGGGGCAGATTTAACAGAATAGTGTGATGCACACCAATCGTTGCAACTATCGATCCACTAATATGTAAATTTAAGTGAAGCCTTATCTGGTTCTGTTGAAGACCTGAATTTAGTTTTGGTTGCTTGTTATGTCATTATGTTGGATAACAAAGGAGGAGGAAGTGGACATGAACCTGCACATGCTGGATTTGTTGGAGAAGGGATGCTCACGGCTGCTATCTGTGGAGAAGTTTTTTCCTCTCCACAAGTTGATGCAATTCTAGCTGTATGAATTCTTCTTTTTTGTTTCTTGTGTGAACAACCATTTTGTGGGCTCTTCTTTAACATATAAATTGAATGGTTGTGAAACATAATTAAACTGCAGGGCATCCGAGCTGTTACTGGTCCAATGGGTTGTCTTCTGATTGTTAAGGTAATGTTACTTTACAAATACAAGTTTGATTTTCCTAAATATGAAGGTTATTGGAACAGTCACTTTTAGAATATTAATAGCATCATAAACTGATAAATTAGTAATTTAGTTTTTGTTTATGGCATCATTGATTTGTGATCTATTTGCAGAATTACACTGGTGATCGATTGAATTTTGGTTTGGCAGCTGAGCAAGCAAAATCTGAGGGTTACAAAGTTGAGGTAACTTTATAGTTTATGATTTTAATTTTATCTGAGCATACTGTGTGACAATGGAAGTTAGCATGTTATATGCTTGGTTTTTTGCAGACTGTGATTGTGGGAGATGATTGTGCTTTACCTCCACCTCGGGGCATAACTGGGCGAAGAGGTTTGGCAGGCACCATTCTAGTTCATAAGGTTTGCTCCCTGTCTCTCTCTCCCTCGCAATCAAGTTCAGACATGAAACTTTGACGATTGAAAAGCTTCCATTCTTTTATGTGCCAGTTTAATTGTCTCATATTTTGTTCTCATCTTTGGTTTTCTCATTTCTGTGACTATTCTCAATCACTCATTGATGTGATTTGAAATTTTAACGGTCAATGTCATTCTTGTGTTGGAGCTTTATCAGGAAATAGAATGTGGTGTAAAATTGTTTGGTAATTAACTTGTATGCATGCTTGCTTGCCTATTTCAATACATCCATAAAATCTTAGTTAATTCTATTGAAAATGTGCTTCCAGGTTAACTTTGAAGAGAAAGTTTGTTGTGTGAAACAAATTATGGTGTGAAACAGTTCGTTATTAGATTGTTGTTAATAGGACTTTTCTGTTAATTTGTTTCCTGAGGAGTGACTTGTATCTCTTTATTTTTTTTTGGACATTTCCTTTCAAGTTTCTGAATCTTCAAGGTTTTTTTTTTAATAAACAAAAGAACTAAAATAAGATAATGGGTCCAAATTTCCTATTTAACTCAATGTTTGCTTTCCTATAATTTCTTTTCCACTTATGGAAGGTTGCTGGAGCTGCTGCCGCATCTGGCCTTTCCCTTACTGAGGTTGCAGCAGAAGCAAAACGTGCATCTGAAATGATTGGAACAATGGGTGTTGCATTGTCAGTTTGCACACTGCCTGGTCAGGTTACATCAGACCGTTTGGGCCCTGAAAAGATGGAACTTGGTTTGGGAATAGTGAGTTTTCTGTTAAGAGTTCACTTGTTTTTGCATAACTTATTACTACATACATGTGATTTTTTTTCCCCCAATCTGTTTTGAGGAGAAAAAAGTTCTGCTGGACCATGAAATGACTTTACTTTTGAATTTATTCTTGAAAGTTATATGCATCGGTTACCCCTGTGCTTTAGTATTATTATGGAAAAGCCATTTTGGTTTAGATTTAAGGTCTCTACAATTTGTTAATTACAAAATTATTGACATTTTCAATATATCCCATTAAGCTTTAAGAGTTATGCAAAAAAAAAGACTTAACCGGTTTCAGGAAATCACTTTGAATTATAACATTATACCTATTATTTTGCAAAATCATCTAATTTGCTAAATTCCAAATCATAAACTTTGGAAGTTAATTCATACCCTTGGGAGTCTTCTCAAATAGAAAAGAAACAAAGGGGGCCTTATTGTAATTTATCCTTTTTGTCATGCTATTCACCTTGGGTATTACTCATCGGCTTTTATCTTATTTCACCAATCAATGCCACTATTTCTAGGTGCAAATTCACTATTTAGATTTTATTAACAATATGCTTTTTCAGCATGGTGAAGCTGGCGCTGCTGTTGCTGACCTTCAGTCTGTAGAGGTGATCGTTTCTCATGTTCTCAAGCAGATCCTTTCACCGGTATACATTGAAATCTTGTCCCGACATCTGAATCTAGTTTCATGTGCTCTCTGTATTTTCACTAAGAATAATGAGGAAAGAAAAGTTAATAGTCCCTCGTGCATGTCTGTTTTATGCATCTGCATGTTTGTGCATAAGTCCGTATGTTCGAAGTAAAGTGTGATAACTGTTTGTTTATCTAAATTATGATGTCTGCATACCTATACAATGTCCGTGGACATCATATGTGTAATTTAGTGTGATACAGCTAGTAATTGTGTGCTAAGTTATTTGTATCCTTAAATGTTTTTTTAAATTATTAATCTAATGCTATAAATGTGTGATTTTTCTGAGTTGTTTGCATTAGATTCTGTTACGTTCAGCATAAGAGATTGGGGTGCATGCATGAAAAAAGCAACATTGGTTATACGAGTTTGGGATAGGATTATAACCAAGTTGAAACGCTGATCTGCTAGTTGTATGTTTCCTCCATTAATACCCTTGTATTGATTTTTGATAGTTTGGCTGCTCTTATCCCTTAAAACTTGCTCTTAACTACTACGCCCTTATTCATTTTGCTTCCCACCCCGTTCATCTGTAGCCTCATGTTTGGGAGTTCAGTATAATGGCAACTGAAATCGAGGGTTATCTTTGGGGTTTGGGATCATCTTTCTCCAGTTAACTTTTCCCTTTGCCTTTTGATCAGTGGTTCAAATCTTATATTCTTATCTTTATTTCTATTGCTTGCCTTTGCTAATCTGATTGAGCTAATGCCACCTTCAGAAGAAGAATCATAAGTAACTGTTTCAGGGACGGATCCAGAAAATTTTTTGAGTGGGGGCAAAATTTTAATGGGAGCAAACTTTTATTTTTTTATGGGATAAAAACTTAAAATAATAACTTTTTTATATAAAATTTTTTGGAGGCAGTGGGGGCAAGTGCCCCCACTTACCCCCAATGTGGATCCGTCCATGGTTCAATAAATTGTGCGTTGAACTGGAAATTTTGAACTTCATCTTCTGTTTTATGCTAGCTTATTGCCTGCATGCATTGGCCTACTCTATAGTAGCTTTTCAAACGTTTAGAAACAGCCATACTGGCATGTTATCAATACCTTGTGGAGTGATTATCTAACATGTTTACTTTTGTATAACTTGTAGTTGTTGATAAGAGTGACTTATGCCATTAATCTGATACTTAAGCAAAAATTTAAGATTAGACTACTGTTTTTGATATTTTACAAGACAATGTTACCTTTGATGCCTTAATGTCTTAATCATTTATTTGCTGCAGGAAACTAACTATGTTCCAATTACACCTGGTAATAGAGTTGTGCTGATGGTCAATGGGTAGGTTCATGCAGTTTCTTCCTGCACTTTAGATTACAATATGTCCTATGAGAGCATAGAATTATTATGAACATTTTCGTAGTTTCTGAACAATTTCTCAGATATTCTCTCTCTTCCAGCATTGTAGATTAAGAATATTTGAGATAAGTCTGAATCCATGCATAGTTTTAGAAGCCCAAAGATGGATACACTCTGTTATCCTCCATGATTATCTTTTATTGATTGGAAAAAGTGATTGAGAAGGAGAGATGACCAAAGTCAACTCTTACATGTCTGGTTTTATTTCATAAAAATGAATGTTAACAACATGGATATTTAAATCCAAGCACAGGTTTAAGGACATGTAGAATTTTTTAAAAGATTGCAGAGCATATAAATATAACTATTTAATTACTAGGTAATTGACGTTCACAACAATGCCATTCACGCTTGTGGTGGTTTTTTTGAGAGTATTTTCACATGTTCATCCAATTTTGGAGTTCTGGAGATCGTTAACTCTTGATCTCCAGTGTTTTGCATTTCCTGGATTCTGATTTATGAGTTCATTTATGATACTTGAAACCTTTTTTTCTTTTAATTTTCCTGCAGGTTAGGTGCAACCCCTGCAATGGAATTGATGATTGCAGCAGGGAAGGCGGTCCCTCAATTGCAGCTTGAGCATGGACTTGCTGTTGATAGAGTCTACACAGGGTCATTTATGACTTCTCTTGATATGGCAGGTCTGGTATTGTTGGGAGGAGTGGGTTGATTGCTAATTACTATTGCAGTTTCCATCTTAATAGTGTTTGTCCCAGGATTCTCAATTACCATAATGCAGACGGATCAAGCTATTTTACAACGTTTGGATGCTGTAACTAAGGCTCCATACTGGCCTATTGGAGTTGATGGTCAGTTTCTGTGAAAACATTGCTTTTGCTTTTGTCATTTGCGTTCAAAATTTTCTTGTTCGGATATAATGATAATGCCATTGGTATTTGGAGCTGGTTATCTATATTCCTCAATTAAAATTAAAAATATGTATGTTCTTGGATACTTTTCTCACTGAATTGAACAAGTTATATTTTATCTCAGGCAATCGTCCACCTGCCAAGATACCTGTCCCACTTCCGCCATCTCGTTCAATAAAGAGTGATGAGGTATATGTGTTTATGGTTGAGGGAATAGATTGTACTGGATAGGATGAATTTTACATTTTTCATTATTTGTGTAATCACATAGACAAGCACAACATGTCTATAAATGGGACTGGAGAATGTAGTACATAGTTCTACTATTTTATTCTCTGACCGCCCATGTCTACATTTGATTAGTCATTGGGTCGACCTCAGCATCTGAATGAGCAAGGACAACTTCTTGAAGTGGCTATTGAAGCAGCAGCAAATGCGATCATTGATATTAGGGACAGTCTGAATGATTGGGACAGCAAAGTAGGTGATGGAGACTGTGGGTCAACGGTGAGTATCCTAGTACTTGAATTATTTTCTTATGATAATTATTTATTTATGGCTGAACTTCCTTGGTTTTGTAGATGTATAGAGGTGCAGTTGCAATTCTGGAAGACGTGAAAAAGTAGTAAGTTACTCTTCTTCATCATTTAGAATTCTTTGGATGCTTTATTAAGTTGGATTTTCCACCGCATGGAGACAGTACAATACATCATTCACTGGTAATTTTAATCTAGTTTTTCCCATTAATGGCATCTTAATGCTTTTAACCATTTTGGCTTTTTTCTTTTATTTGATGGAGTTTTGCTTCACCCAAGAGTATGCTATTTTTGTACCATGGCGTTGCTTTTCAAGAGTGTTTTTTATTTCTAATCTTGAGTGTACTTTGTATTTGTTAGTGAGTCAAGTTTATCTTTTTTCTATTGTTTACACAGTTATCCTTTGAATGATGCTGGAGAAACAGTAAATGAGATCGGATCATCTGTTAGACGAGTTATGGGAGGAACAAGTGGAATTCTGTACTTCAATTTCCTTGTATCTTGTAATTGTTGACCGTGAACATTTGCAACTGATGTTCCTACATGGACCACAGTCACTTCTTACTCTTTTTTTTTGTGACAGATACAATATATTCTGCAAGGCAGCATATGCAACATTGAAGGAAAACAGTCAGTCAGCTGTTACAGCGAAGCAATGTGAGATGGTGCTTGATACTTCTGATTAACATGCACACCAAACTCAGTAACTATTTCTTTTCTTCAGGGGCTGAAGCATTTGAAGCTTCGATTGCTGCTATCAGTAAATATGGTGGGGCCTCTGCTGGTGATCGCACATTATTAGACGCCCTTATTCCAGCATCGGTGGTTCTTCAGGAGGTTGTCAAACATAGTTTTTGCTTTTCCACTACAGTTGATGTAAATTGATGCTAATTTAGTAAATTTTCCCAATCAGAAGTTGAATGCTGGTGAAGATCCTTGCTCGGCATTTCTCCTTTCTTCTGAAGCAGCATGCGATGGAGCTGAATCAACCAAACACATGCAGGCACAGGTGCATAAATCCTTCTCTTCTTGTCCTATATAGCAGGATAGAATTCACGTTTGTCCCAATTATATTTCATTGTGACAATGAAGAAAAGGCAATGTACAAATTGTGTTGACCAACTGTGGCCCTTTCGAAGTCGAGTATGTTAAGCTCCTCTTAATGTTTAAATAATGGGATTGATAAATTGTATGCTAAGTCAATTCCATGTCTGTTAATTTTGTCAAATAAATTAAAATTTTACAGGCGGGCCGATCAACCTACGTGCCCTCAGAAGTCCTTGCGTCAGTTCCCGATCCTGGGGCCATGGCTGCAGCTTCATGGTACAGAGCAGCAGCCTTAGCCATCAAGAACAAATACAAAACTTCATGATCTGATGTATGTACTCCGTAAAATATACAATGCTTCATTTTTTGTGGTAGTTTTAACCCAGCTTATCTTGATGCAGGATTAAGAATTTCTAACAAATTGTGCTTTCCGCTTATGCCAGTTTTGTGCATAATGCTGAGAGAGCGAGCTTGAGCTTTCTGAATCCGTGTTAAGAAAAAAAAAATCTGAGGTGTATATTTAAAGATTAAATGAAATATATTTGTTTCAGAATATAATGTATTGGACAAATATAATTGTTTTGGCTTAACTCCTAAATATTATGAGCTTAATTGAATGTTTATGAATATATTATGAGCATATTTATACCTTGTTGCATTATAATAGTGTACTGAAGAATGGAATGAAATGAACAAGATATTAGACTTCTTTATTTATATGGCTTGTTAAATTAATAATGTGAAGTATGGTAACAGTCGACTAAGG
The DNA here is from genome assembly GCA_027478405.1 of Erythroxylum cassinoides. Classification (NCBI taxonomy): domain Eukaryota; kingdom Viridiplantae; phylum Streptophyta; class Magnoliopsida; order Malpighiales; family Erythroxylaceae; genus Erythroxylum; species Erythroxylum cassinoides. The sequence goes on from JANIPM010000007.1 coordinate 21,211,882, forward strand.
TTCTAACTCATAATTTTCATAGTAACAAAATATGTTATTACTAATATTTTTATCCTGGGTGATATTGGTAAATTAATATATGAGATCAAGTTCAATGAAATGATAAAGAGAGTAAGCGAAAGGATAAAGAATATACACAAAGTGTAGAACTCATGCAACTTAAGAGATCTTTAAGTAAGTTCAAGTGAAGAACTAAAAAAAGGAGAAATTAAGCATATTAAGATTTAATAAAATCATTATTGTCTTTTTTTGTAACCTTATCTTGGTTATTTTAAAAAATTGAGAGTTCAATCATTGTATGACCTTTTGCATATAGGGCATAATACATATACTTTGTCATAATCAAGAGAACATTTAAAAAGGATTTAACAAGCCCTCTTGATGCATTAAAATACTTTCAGGAACTTTTGAAATAGTTTTAGATCAAGCTTTTATTAAAAGAATGTGTTCGATCCTTGAAAGAACTAGAAAATTTTTGCCTTTAGAAATTTAATTGACCAATGTGGGGATTTGAGTGACTAATGTTAGAATTTAGGATAGGTTGGTTGACCAATTTGGTAGTATGATCTACCAATGTCTTTTGATAATGTGTATCGAAAGTTTATGAACACATTGATGAATCAAATATGCAATGATCGATTAATGCTATCCTATTTTAGATTGTTTTGAGTACAAATAGACCATACGTGAGTTGTGAGAAAGATCTTAAGACATTAGAGAGTTGTTAAGAGCCTTAAAAGGCTAGAGAGTTCATTTGAGTATATGTATGCATTGTATAAACCATATCAAGCTTTAGTTCATTGGTGTGATTAAGAAAGGAAGTTTTTTGAGTTATATATGATTATGTTAATGTAGTAATTAGAGAAATTTCTTAGGTTATATATTGTGAAAATTCCTCTTGACCTTGAATAAGATTTGTAAGACTTCTTCTTCAAACATGACAAAGATACTAATCTATAAGGGTTCCTTTTCACCCATTGAAAGAAGATAGTGAATTCTTAAATGGAGTTTAGGATGTTGACATAGGCCAAAGGCTGCTTAATTGAACCATGATAAGTCATATTTATCTCTCTCTCTACTCTCTTTTACTACTATTGCATTTGTTTAAATTTTGTTTTATTTAAAATGTTCACAAACTTCGTATTAGTTTAAAATAGGGTAAAAAGGGAAAACATATAATTTAACCCCTCTTGTATGCCATCCATAGACTAATAATTTATATAAGAGTAGGTCTCACTCATTACATATAGAGAAATTTTAGGAAATTTCATTATAGGACAATTTGATTCGTTTTTTTAGTCAAGAATGGTAATATACTAATATGGTTTTATTTTCAATATCAATAATGACTTGTTTTGGAGAATTAGGATAGAAGTCTCTCTCATGGCCAAAGATTTTGGTTTATGGAAAACTATAGAAAAAGTGAGTGGAATAGAAATGAGAATAGATTTATTTCATTAAATAGTAAGGAAATTCATATTTTAAATTTTGTATTAGAAAGAAATGTGCTTTATAATGTTTTAATGTGTCATAATTCTCATAATATTTAGCATATATTTTATATCACATGTGCTAATGATGTTAATGATATTGATATTTATATTAATTATAATGAACTTGATGAAACTCTATAGGATAATTAAGAATGGAGTGAAAAGAAGGATAAGAACAAATGGAAGACGAGAACACTAAAGATCACAAGGAATGATACAAGTAATTTTGAAAATAGAGAATTGAATAATAAAGTGGCTCGCATATGCTTATGATAAATAATGATGAGATATCCTTTAGTTTTAAATCTCTTGATACTAATAATTAAGATGATAATTTGATTTATGAAGAACTTGAAATGCTTAAAAATGATGAGTTTAAAAAGGAAGAAATTATCTTCAAAGTATAAAGAGGTTCATTGAGAATAAGAAATTGAAATATGGTACACATGATATAATAGAATCTAATATTATGGTTTTTGTCAATTACAATAGGCATGATTTCTTCTAAAGAAATGAGACATTAGAAAAGGAGATCATTGACCTCAAAGAGTCCTTTTTCCAAATTCACAAATTGAATAGCATTCTTGGAGCCCAAATAATGTGACCTCACCTAGGACATAACCCTAACAAATCCACAAACAAGATTGAATCGTACCAAAAAAAAGCTAAATTAGATTAATATTAAAATATTAATTATAAAGAAACAAGAACTAAGTCCATAAAGTAATTTGAACGCCACAAAAATTAATATTTGATAAGTTTGGAAGTTCAATAAAAAAAAGGCCTAAAGCCCTCGTAACTCTCAATTAAAAAAAATTGAAATATCTAAAAACTAACTAAAATTGTTTAAAGCACTCTTTAACCAATACAAAGTTAGTTTTTTTTTGTGTGTAAAAATTGGTTGGGACATGGTTCTATTTAATACCATATTTAACGTTGGAATTATAGACATGAGCTCTGACCTATCTATTTATAAGAACATATTTCTTTAAAAATTGATTCTTAAGAGCAACTTAATTGTGTGTAAGGCCATATTTAACCCTCACTATATACTCATGTCTAAATAACACAAGCTGACACACAATCACGTGTAAGATCATATCTAATCTTCTTATGTTCAAAGAGGGACACGAGTTGGAAAATAAATGTGTCTAAGGTCATGTTCAAGCAAAAATGAGTCTTAAGTTTCTGAATCTTTCCTATCCTTAGTTTGAATCAAGTTAACTAGTGCTTAGGCTGGCTTCCGTTAGATCCAATAAAACTCCCAAGGATGTGATATACTTCAATTCAATCTTTGGTTTAATAAAGTCTATTTTGAGGATTTATTCATGTTTTGATAGTGATTGAATTAAAGTGGCAAAAAGGAAAGTTTCGTTATATGATTCATACATCAAGATTTGCAAGGTGAGATGTATGTTTAGGTCATAGTGAACAAAAAGGGTTAAGCATGAGCCATTCGAGAGATAGCTAGAAGATCTTCCTAGGTTAGGGTAAAACTTATCAAAAGTATTTATAACATGAATTAAATCATTCTTAGGTTATCTAGATTCGAAAGAAAATTTGGTTGATTAATCTCTAAATAGGGATTATATATCTCAAGAGAGAATATTGTATAAGTTAAGAACTCTTATTGGTCCAAGAAGGATGAATAATTTATTAATTGAAATCAAAATTAATATAGTAAATTCCTAAGGAAACCTAGCCTAAATCTAGTTAGTTCATAGTTTAGCATATTCTCGATCATTTTTTTAAATTACTATTTCTATTTGTTATTTATTTTATTTTCTTTATTCATCTATCTATGAAGGTTGATCTAGCTTGTTAAGTTTATAGGTAGTGGATAGTTGATAGGCAATCCTTATAAGATTGACTCGCACTCGCCTGTGTTAGTTGCACTGTTCACCTACTGTAAAACATTAAAACCTAGGTATATGTAATGGTTTCAGGGTCATTTTTGCAAAAAATGAAAATTTTTAACTACTTTGTATTGTTTTTAATTTTATATTTCTATGATGATAAAATAATCTTTTTTCATATTAATTGTGGTTATTATTTATATGTAGAATATGTGAAAATAATATTAACAAAAATAAATAAATTGTTGTTATTTTAAAATTATATTATTATGATTTTTTGAGACAAGGTTGATTTAAATTATACAGTAAAATATTGAAGGATTACTTTACAATTTTTAAAAAAATTTAGGGATTATTTTATAAATTTAAAAAATTGCCTGAAATAATACCTAGTAT
>JANIPM010000007.1:21238587-21250849 GCA_027478405.1 Erythroxylum cassinoides
AAAATATAATTACATTGATGTTAATAATTAAACAAGTTTTTGTTTTTATTTTTTTAAAAATAAAAATTAAAAAAACGAAAAAAAAAGGAACCACGTAGACCCTAAGGTTTCATTGCCTCAACTTTCATAAGGTTTTGCCTCTTCAAGCGGATTTGTATCAATAATTTGTTGAAAGCATCAATTCAAAATTCTGGTTACAAGTTCAATTCTTTCCATTGAAAGGCCGTAGAACCATTTAATTTTGTGACGCTGGAGATATGGTCCTAAATAGAAATTAGTGTAAACGAGGATGAAACAATTTGTCATGCATTGTTAGAATGTGATTAAGCTTGTGCATGTTGGGCTTTATTAAATTTATAACCTATTGCTCTAAATTTTATTAACTTTTTGTTTGTTAACTGGCCAGATAGATGTAGTAAGTCAAGCTTGTATATTTGTGTGGCACTTGTGGAATGCTCTAAATTCTTTAATATGGTAGATTAAAAGATTAGATCCTAGAGTTATCGTTGCCTCTTCAACCAGATTTCTTGAAGAGTAGGAACACACCCAATTTAGGACTAGAAATTTTGGTACAACAAGTGCTGTTGGACAAATGTTGGAGTTGTGAAGTGCAATTTTAATGCTGCAATTCAATATGATCCGGAGATTATGTCATATGGCTTAGTAATAAGAAAAGAGATAGGTCAATTTGTTAACTATTTGTCAAGTATTTCTATATCAAATTATAATCCTCATATCGTTGAAGCTATAGCATTAAAAAAAGCCTTATTTTAGTTGATACAATCTGGCTTTACGTCAGTTAAGGTAAAAACAGATTGTCTTCAGTTAGTGCATAGATTCTATGGAATAAAAATTGGCATCAATGATTTGGGAGTGATACTAAAAGAATGCAAATTAACAGCATGTATTTTTCAATCATTTGTGTCTAAATGGATTCCAAGGCATGCAAATATGGTAGTCCACTTGTTATCTAAATCAGCTACTAGATATCTCGATAGGCTTAATTAGTACATGCTATCTGTTTTTTTGTTAGGCACACTAAATTGTGATGCTAATTCGCCTCAATAAGTAAATACTTTTTCTTCAAAAAATATATTTAATCACAAAACATCTTAACATTATAATCTTACTATTAATATTAACATTTATTCACAAAATAGAAACATAATTTAACAATAACTTGGAAGTAATATATGATACAGGTCAATTTTTATTTAATTTATAAAAATTTCAAAATATTTTATAAATAAAATTTGTTTTGTAGACTTTATATTAAAATTAAATATTGTATATAAACATTGAAATGTTTAGAAATCATTTAAATTTTAAGAGTTGTTTTATCAGAATTTAATAGAAGTTGAAAATTTTGGAAAATGAAAATTAAAGATCGAAAGTCAAAAGGCAGAAAACGTATCCCGACCGTTGGATCATAAATAGATAAACGGTAGTGGATTCCAAAACATCAGCGATGTCGGCGCCGGATAATATGTGATAAGACTCGGGAATATATATTAAAAGAAAAAAGAGAACTTACTCTTGCTGTTAACTTAACTACCAGAAGACTGCTCTTATTTTCAGTTACGAACCACAATAATACAATGTTAAAACAGCTCACCGAGGATCAGATCGCCGAGTTCAAGGAGGCTTTCTCTCTCTTCGACAAGGACGGCGACGGTTCTTCTTTTGCTTCCCTTTTTATTTTTATTTTTGGCTATTTATGTACATGTTTTGTTTTATTATGTGCTTCCTTTTAAATATTTCTCGTCTTTGTGGTTGTTGCTGTGTATTGTTAGGATGCATCACAACAAAGGAGTTGGGGACAGTGATGAGATCTCTGGGTCAAAACCCAACAGAAGCAGCGTTGAAAGATATGATCAGCGAAGTTGACGCTGATCAAAATGGCACTCTTGATTTCCCTGAGTTCTTGAATTTGATGGCTAGAAAGATGAAGGTCAACGTTCTTTGCAACATTGTCCCTTGACATTTCTGTTGGCTTTCTAGGTGTCTGCTATGTTTTCTATTTCTTTGTTTCTCAATAGTCAAAGTCTTTTATCAAGATTTGCGTGAAGTTTTCAGTTTGTTATTGTCAAGGGTTTTATTTCAACTATTTCATAAAAATTTGATATTTTCGGGTGTGAAGGATACTGACTCTGAGGAAGAACTTAAAGAAGCTTTCAAAGTGTTTGATAAAGATCAGAATGGTTATATTTCTGCTGCTGAGGTAAATTTCTTTGTCCATCATCTCTTAATATCTTGGGCGTTTGTTATATGCCTGTAATGTAATGCTTTCGTTACAGTTTTATCTTTGTCCCATTATTATGGATGTTGCCGAGAAAAATATCGTAAAAGTGGTAAATTAATTGAGACTAATGTGCATTGAACAAGTCATGGAATAGGGATGGAATAGAGCTGACAATTAGTGAATGGAATTATTGTACCTTACATTTAACTGAAGATTATCTCGTGCAACAATGGCAAGCAATTGTCAGCTCTTTATTTTTCACCTTACTGGAGGTGTACCTAACCTTCATGTTTAATGGTTTGTGCCTAAACTTGCAGCTGCGATATGTTATGACAAATCTCGGGGAGAAACTAACGGATGAAGAAGTGGATGAGATGATAGGAGAAGCTGATTTCGATGGCGATGGTCAGGTGAATTATGAGGAATTTGTGAAGATGATGCTGGCTAAGTGATATGATACTTCTCCCATTTGTGCCCATTACTATTTGGTAAGGAGGATAGGATTTCTAGTGGAATTCTCTATCTGAAGTTTGTTACGTAAAGGATAAGTTTCATGCAGCAACAATTTAGTCAAACTCAGTTTGTTCAGCCAAGAATAAAGTAAAGAGTATAAGGAAGAAGAGAAGTTGCAAACTCATGTAATAATGGTTTACCAATCAAACCTTGCCTAAATCCATTCTCAAAGTCTCTCTTGGAATTTCACTAATCTCTTCTTTTAGTTAGGTAAAGAGAAATCTTTGTACAACAATCTTTAATTGACAAAGAGGAACACTTTGAACAATCTTTTTTGAATGGCGAAGAGGAACCTCGATGCTTTGTGGTACACCCAACCTTAATTGATGTTTATAACTCAAATAAATATTGCTTACTTTAATATTCAAGGGCTCTCAATCACTTCATAAACAATGAATGAATGTAAATACTACAAAACTTTTCTAAGTGTATTATTGCAACTCTCAAATGTCACAAAAATCTACAACCACCAACATTCTAAGTATTTATATCCATACTAACTCTAAAATATTGTTAAGTACATAAACTAACCATTGTAATGGTTAGTAACAATGTTAGTGGCCAACCAATTTGGCATACTGGTTATCATATAAGTCGATCAATGTATCAACTAATATCACATACAAATTCATAATACATAAGTTTTCAAAATTCTTGACATATTGATTGACTATACCTTAAAATTGGTTGACCAATGTCTTTATAATCATTATATTAGTTGACCACACTTACAAATTGGTTGATCAATGTGTCTAAAAATATATTTTAAAGATTTTAAGTTCGTTTAAAGATCAAACCCCATTTCTTTAACCAAAACTTGATAAAAAATATTTTAAAATTTTTGCAAAGAGTATTTTAAAGATTAGGATAGTTTTTTAAAAATAAAAATCTTAATTCCTAAAGATGAGATAAAAGATTTATGCATTGGGTTCAAAATATGATCTTCTTATGCATAAAAAGCCCCTAAAACATTAAAACGACTAACTATGAAATATAAGAAATAAATTTATAGAGTAGCAGTGCCTTGATATTTCTTATTTTTAGTCCTGGTCTTAGTCTTCTTTTTAAGTTGAATGTTTTTGTTCTCTAAAAATTGTTTCTTGACTTCATTTCATATTACTTTCTTTTAAGACTTCAAATAAAAAATCATCAGTAACTATGCTTTTTCTTATAAAAACAATGATTGCAACCTCCTTTGGTTCAACAATCTCCCCTTTTTTGATAATGATAAACATGTTGTAATATTAGTAAACCAGTAATGAGATTAGTAGTTTAAGCATATACAATCTCTCAATATGAAAACTATTTGAGTATTTTACTCCATTAATTCATGCATCACAAAAAGATCTCAAATGCTAAAAGATAGAGCATTTATCAATGCATACATAAGTATAATTAAGAAAAATAAAAAAACACAACTTTAGTGTAATAAAATTAAATACTACAAGTAAAATACTAATGTACATATAAAATCAATAAGAATGTAAAAACTCTCCTGGATTAAATAACCACTTTTCCTGAACACATATGACATCATTAATGCTCTCTCTTCCTTTTTAAAAGAATAAAAAATAAGAAATCAACTTGTCGAAGGAAACCAAAAATTAATGGGTGTGTATACGTCTGTGATACTATCTCTAATGTGCAATAAGTGCTTAAGCAATCTTGGATGGACTGAACTTCATCTTGAACTAATGTGAGCTGAGCCTCAACATATCAAAGCTTGAGTACATAGTAGAATCATAACATAGTCTAAAAAGGACCCTTATTATTTGCAAGCAATTCAAAAGTGTGCCTAAAAAAAGGCTCATAATATCAATGCCATGTGAAGAAGCTTCATTGTTAGGTTATTGTTATCACTAGTTAGGCCTAGTAATGTGTCCATCTACAAATAAATAGCCCATAGGGCAAAGAGAAAGTTTTTTTTTAGAATTTAATGAATTTGTATTAACAATAGTGGAAACTATTATAACATTACAATGATTACTGTTTCTAAGCTTTCACCTAGCTTTTAAGTAAATACAAAAGAGCTGAGGAAGTAAAACTTAGAGGATCAAAACATAGAGAAAGATAGTCTCCTATTCATAGGTTCCATTTTCTTTTGATTCCAAGGGTGAGTAAGTGCTCCATTCTTTTTGCAATTATCAGCTCTAGTCTAATTGAAGATTATATTAGCAACTTTTTAATTATCTTCTCCAACATTCTTATATAATCTGCAGTTCCTTTCTTTCCACTAATTAAGTGTTTATGGTGGTTATGAAAGTAGCTTTAACAAAGGTGGCATTCTACTGTCCAGTCCTAGTTTGAGTGATGATTATGTTTAGTGTTTGCTTCCAATCACGTGTATGATTCGCCATATCTAGCATGTGTTGGATTATATTTTCTTAAAGCTCCCTGCATAATTCACAAATTGAATTATGTTGTCCAATCCATTTTTTAAAGCCTATTTTTAATCACAAGCCAAGTGATTATAGAGGGTTTTAGGTTTAATGAGTTTTTCTAGAGGAGATTGTACCAGGTTACCCTACGGGATTGGGGTTTATAGTATGGTACCTACCTTGTTTCTTTCACTGTGGTCAGGTAGATATTCCACCAATGCAAAAAAGCCTCTAAAACTTCCATGCGATTCACCATTAAGAATGATAACTGATACTTTAGAGTTAGTAGGAAGTCTGTTTCTCAGTTGAGATAGTTCAGGCCTATGAATAAGTGGGCTTGCATCTGACTAATTATCATACCAAACCCGGGTGTTTTCCTCATTCCCCATCTTATGTTTGATGTAGGGATATAAAAAGCTTCTTAAGTTCAATAATTGATTAAAGATCCATGAGTGCTGAGTTGAAGTTGAGATTTGTTAAAACTCATAGTTCTAAGGTGAAATTCATGCACCTATTTTATCAAAAGAGTCCCTCCATCTGTAAAGAGTTGCTATAGTCTCTTGCTCAATAAAACCTTTTGCATAATGGAGACTGGTATAATTCCCATAGTTATATTTAATGAAAAGATGGTGAAAGTAAGGAATGGTTTTAAGTTAATAAACATTTTTTAGTTTTCTAATGACTTTAGCATTGTTACCTAACTCAAAAATAGTTCTAACTCTAATAGGAAATAGGGAGGTAGAATATTAAATTTAATGGGGAAACTATAATAGGCAAAATCCTTAGGTATGGGAATGCCTAAATCTTATTAATAAGATCACCAATGAGATGAATCTCTATACTTTGAACCTTTAAAAAGATATGTGTGTTATCACCAATGATAAGAACTCAAAGATTGCAAGATAAAAGTTATACATTTATAGGACTTCATTGATAGGTCTTTGTAAGCAAGAATTCCCACCTTTGATCAATATAATATTGAACAAGACCCTATTCCTTAAATTGGTTTAGGCATACAAGGAAAATCACTCAATTTTTACGCAAGGTAAAAGAACTAATCAACAAATTGAGGTGAATGAATATCAAAGTACTTGTTCTCATAAAATGATGCAAGAGAAAGAGGAGGTAAGGGAAGAGATAGCACGTGAGATATTAAAGTCCTAGCAAGGTTCTGAATATTTTGACCTCTGAATGGGGTCGTAGAACTAAACACAATATGATGAAGGACTAGTAAGCTCCCTCTAAATGTGGAAGAGGGATTTCTTTGACTTCTAACTATAGTAATCAAAGGAAATAAATACTAAAGGGTTTTGAAAGAAACCTATAAAGGCTCTAAGATGGTTAAAAAATTCCACTATATTGGTTAACCACTCAATGACATTGGTCGACTAATATCATGTGTTAGTCAATCAATATATGCATTTAACATATTAAAAAGCTTATGATATGGAAATTGTCTATAAATAAGTACTTATCAGTCAACCACTAAACAATATTAGTGAAAAAAATGTGAGGTAGTGGTTGATTACTAGGTTGACCAGTGGTCTTACGAACTCACAGTACACTTTGTTTTAAGAAATTCTAAAAATACTAGTCAACTACTACTATATATTGGTAGATTCATATATCTTGGCCTAAATAGTCCCCAAATAAATATTAAAAATACTTTAACACATTATAAATTATGAAATACCAATCAAAGATAAGTATAAATATTCAAAGAGATCTAATTACATAGAATTTCTACTAATCATTCCTAATTATCTTCTAATTGAGTAAAATATTTCCCATCCCATAGCTTGTACTAAAAATATTGGAAATTTGATTCAGTGCATCAACATATTCTAACTCAATATCCTTACTTTGCATATGATCTCCAATGAAATATTATTTAACTTCTGTATGCATGCTCTTAGGGTGTTGAATATTTTTTTTATAGATAAATGGCAAGTGAAATTATACCTAATTGGTATTTTCGTAAGGTCCATACCATAGTCTTTAACTTGTCTAATCCATTGAATTTGTTCATAATAACTATTGGTCACCATGCTTTCATAGTTTATAAGGTAACCAAATTTTATTTTTTCACTAAATAATTAGACCAATGCATTTCTTAGGAATTAATAAGTACCAAATGTGCTATTCTATCCAAAAGACTATTGACATAGTCCACGTTCGAATATCCAATCAAGCTATTGAATATATGTTTAGGGTATCAAAGTCTTAAAAAAATGGTACCATATAAATATATAAATATGCATTTAACAATTTCAAGCTTAATGGCCAAAAGATGAGACTCCTTAGGACTTTATTAAAAACTAGCATACCATTATACACTAAATATAATATTATGCCTACTTTTGGTAACGTAAAGTAAACTACCAATCATGTATCAATAAAGCTTTATATCAAATGTCTTGCCCTCTTCGTCCTTGTTCAACTTGGTTATGACACTTATGGATGTTCCTACTAGTTTGGCTTGATCCATTCCAAAGCATTTGGTTTGTTTTTTTTGGTGTACTTACCTTTATTAACGAAGATGCTCTCCTTCATCGGCTTTATTGGAGTGGAAGAAAGAAGTTGAACATTTGAGTAGTTCTTTGATGTATTTACCTTGATTAATAAAGATGTTCTCCTTTACTTGATTGACCTAGAGTCTAAGAAAGAATTTGAACTCTTTCATTACACTTATCTCAAATTTTCTACTTATATACTTAGAAATTACTTATATAATTTTTCATTAGTTACAAAATCATCAATATAAATTTGAGCAATTAGAATGTCATGTTTATTCTTTTTAATAAAAAGAGTTTCCTCAACCTTGCCTTTAATAAAAAACATTTCCTAAAAGAAATGTATTTAACCAATCATTTCAAGCTTTAGAAGTTTTTTTTAAAATCATATAAAGCTTTAGAGAGTTTAAAGGCATGATTAGGTGCATCATAAATAAAAATATTTTAAAAATCACTATTAACATCTATTTAAAATAATTTGAAATTCATGTAAGATGCAAATATAAGAGGTGCAAATGTTTTCTCAAAATCTATACCCTCGTTTTGATTATAACCCTTGTCCATCAATTTAGCTTTATTTCTCACAATGGTACTTAATTCATATAATTTGTTTATAAATACCCACTTGTTACTTATGATTTGGTGGTCTGTTGGTCTAGGCACTAAAGTCCACACCTCACTTATTTTAAATTTGTTCAATTTTTAATTCATAAGAGAACCTAACTTGCATCATTAAGGGCTTCTTATATAATCTTAGCTCTATTTAAGAATAAAAGCAAGATGAGATGAGTATCTAAGGAGACATTTAGTGATTAGCCCTTATTAAATATTATCTATTACTTGACCTAGACAATGAGTCTTCCTGAATTCCTAATCTCTTGGAAGGTCCTCATCCTTCTTGTATTTCTTATTTGGTTCAACAATATTTTCACTTAGCTTATAAAAGGTGTATTGGTGATCAATCTTGTTATCTTCAAGGACTAATTTTTTAAAATCCTTAGTTAAAACTACATCAACATCTTCAAAACTTTTCTTATATATAGAAGAGTTATGATCATTAAAAACAACATGCACAGACTCTTTAATAACAAAATTGTTCTTATTAAACATTACATATGGTTTAGTAGATAAGGAATAATCAAGGAAAATTCCTTCATCCTTTTTAGAATAAAACTTTCCTAAGTTATAATTAGTGTTTAAAATGTAGAACCTATATTAAAAACGTTGAAGTAACTACTCTTTAGCTTTTTCTCATGCCAAAGTTAATAAGGTATTTTATCCAAAGTTGGTATTATATAGATTCTGTTAAAAATGTGACGTATGGTTCCTACAACATTCACCTAAAAATATTTTGTAAGATCATATTCATTTTCATGGTCTTTATCAAGTATTGTAATGTCTTTTTTTTTCTTTTTAATAACTAATCTTTAAGGGGTCTTAGGATTAAAGAAATTATGAAGATAACATAATATTTATAAAAGGATTTGAACCTTTCATTCTTAAAGTCGCTATCATGATCACTCCTATCGATGCAATAAAGAGCTCTTTTTTTTGAACTCTTGAAAAAATCCCCAAACAATTTATCTTTTCTAACTAAGAATCAAAACCCATTTAAATGTACTAAAATCATCAACTATGACAAAAGAATATAACTTCTCACCTATACTAGAAACTCTAGTTTAAGCAAACAAATCCATATCAAGTAATTATAAAAGTACAATAGAAGCTATTAACGTTTTGCTCTTGAGTGAACTTTTAGATTATTTTTCCATTTTAGAAGCTCCAAACACATTGCATTATTAGAATTTGACCCTTGAAAGTCCACTAACAAGTTACTTAGAATTAAAGTTAGCAATAAGGTCTATATTTGTATGTCCAAGCCTCCTATACCAAATTTATTCATATTCATTAGTAGACATTAAGAACTTCATATTTTGGTTAGAGAAATCATCAATTTCAATTGTATATATATTTTGTTCTCTCTTTCTCAAAAAGTTTATTGTTAACTACACTAGATACAATACAATATATGATCTTCTCTCTAAACATACTTTGTAGTCTTTGTCACATAGTTGGTTTATACTTAAAGTTATGCTTCAGTCGGTCGACTAAAAGCACATTATCTATAATAATGTGATCTTCTTTACCAACTTTACTAATGCCAATTTTCTTACCCTTAGTTTTGCCTACAAATGTGGTAAATCCAAATTAGGAATCATTTCCAATAATGTGCCTTGAGCATCCATCATCCACATACTATTTGCTCTTCTTTTTTTAAAGACTTTATCTCATCTTTACCCATGAAGTACATGTTGAGCTGCTTCTCCTTCTGAGTGCCTGCTTTTAGAATTACTCATGTGATCTTAAGTGGAGGCTTTAAGTGTCTTCTTTTACTTTTTTCCCTCTTCTCCTTCATCTCATTTTCTTATATTTAACATTTTCTTTGAGAAAAGAACATGAACACTTCATGTCTCTAGGTTTCCATCATTCAAAATAAATAATATTATTTGATTTGCATTTTGAATCTACCTTACCACCCTTGAAGTCATTTCTTTTGGAGAAATATTTTCTATTGATTAAGACAATGTCTTCCTCATTTCTTTCACTAGTTGACGCCTCTTTTTCTTTGATTCCTCTTTTGTGGTCTCTAAATCTAAGATATTCATCCTTATATCCATTGTCCCTTTTTGTTGGGTCTCCTTGAGCCTCATTATATAAATAATTGGTTATCCAATAAATTCCTCCAATGATGACATATTTAAGTGTTTTTTGATTACTATCACCATGCTTCCCAAGAATTTAAAAGAGGCAAGCAATTTTCTCACCATTTCAATATTAGTATATGTCTTGCCTTAGCCTTTGATAGCATTAATAATAATAGTACGAGCTAGATATGCTTTCATTATGCTTCAATTGAAATAATTCATATTGATATATTCCATGCTTACTTTACTCTCCTTTTCTAGATTTATTCCTTCATGTTTAACTTCTAAAGTACGCTAATTTCATTATTCGTTTCACATATAAAGATTTTATTGGATTTTTTTATATTTTTTAATACACAAAATAAAATGTGAATAGCCTCATTATTCAAGAAAATTAGTCTCTTGTTTTAAGGATCCCTTTTTTTTTTTAGTTTGAGAACTTTTCCATCATTTGTAACTTTATTAAGAATGAATAGACCACTAGAAATAATTTCTCACAAGTCAATGTTTTTGGCCATCAAGAAGAATTTCATTCTAGTTTTCTAATATAAATAATCTTTTTCATAAAAAAGGGTCCTTACTAATATTTTGGTTACCTTAGCTAGAAGAAGATGTAGATGGACTTGGATATGCCATGAAGATCTTTTCTCAATTTTTTTTTGAAATTATAATAAAGGGGATCTACTTTGATATTAGTTGTGGTCCTTAATAACACCTAAGAAGGAATGAATTGGGTGTTAGTGACTTAATAGACTTTAAATTATACACACAATGACAATTTAATCAAATTCAATCAATCAATCAATCAAGAATAAAGTAAAGAGCATAGGGAAGATAAGTTGTAAACTAATTTAATAGATATTCATCAAATAAACCTTTCTTATATCTACTCCCCAAATCTCTCTTGAGATTTTACTAATCTCCTCTTTAAACAAGGTGAAAACTTTTTACAACAATCTTTAATTGAAAAAGATAAAAACCTTATATAGTCTTCATTAAAGGGTGAAGAGGAACCCCAATTCTTCTTGGTACACCCAAAATGCAAGAAACCAACCCCAATTGATGTTTACAACTTAAATAAACCTTGCCTGCATACTTTAATGTTCAAAAACCCTCAATCACTTTATAACCAATAATGAATGCTTGTAAATGCTCAAGAACTCTTTTAAATATGTTACTGTAACCCTCAAATGTCAAAAAAATCTCCAGCAACCAAAATCTTAAGTACTTATATCCATACTAACTCTTGTAATAGCTAGTAATAATGACATTGATTAACTAATCTAACATATCTACTAGTCTGTTATATTAACTACCAATGTATAAGTTAATATCACATATAAGCTTATGATACACATTATTTTAAAACCCCTGACACATTGGTTGACCGTATTTTAATATTAGTTGACCATACCTACACATTAGTTGATCAATGTATCCGAAAACATATTTAAAAGTTTTTAAAAGTATTTTCAAAGATAAAACCCTACATCTTTGACTAAAACTTAATCTAAAAATATTTCAAGATTTTTTTGAAGAGTATTTTAAAGATCAAGTGGGTTTTCTTTGAAATCAAAACCTTGATTCTTCTTGGTAAAAGAAAATATTTATGCATTAAGTTCAAATATGTTTATGCATGAAGAGCACTTAAAGCATTAAAATGACCAATTAGAAGATACGAGAAATATTTCAAACAAATTATGAACTAGTTATGCTTTGATCTTCTTTAGTTTTGGTCTTCTTCTTGACTTGAATATATTTGGTCTTCATAAATTATTTTTTGACTTTATTTCAATTTGCTTTCTTTTATGACACTAAAAAAATTATTAGAAATAATTATGTATTATTATTATTATTATTATTATTATCAAAACATAAATTGTAACTTCTCTTGGTTTAAGATTGGTTTTC
>JANIPM010000007.1:21259702-21287553 GCA_027478405.1 Erythroxylum cassinoides
AGTTGATCTAGATACATACATATTTAAAGTCTAGATGCATGGATGTTTAAGTTCATTGTTAGGAGTTTAATTATGTTAATGTATTAGTTACATAATTAAATATTGGTCAATGTATAGTTTTGAGTTCATGTATGGTTTATTTATTTGGGTTTATTAATGGGTTCATGTACTTAGATATGAAAAGTCATTTTTTTACCTATAAATTCCTCTTTGTACTTGAACTAAAATGATTAAAGTGAAATACAACATCTTCTTTTAAACAATTCTCTTATCTCTAAATCTCCTCAATTTTTAACAAAGTGGTATCAGAGCCAAGTTCTTTAAGAAATGAAAAACAATGGTGGAGGATACTCATTTTAATTCCCTCGCCTTACAAAAGAAAATTATGAAACATGGCATCTTCGAATGAAAGCCGTTCTTGGCTCACAAGATGCTTGGGAGACTGTAGAGAAAGGTTTTATGCAACCTTAAAGTGAAGCCGATTTATCTCAAAATGAGAAGGATGCTTCAGCAAAGATCAAGAAGAAGGATCAACAAACCCTCACCCTTATCCATCAATGTCTAGATGATTCAATGTTTGAGAAGGTAGCCGATGCAACCACTTTAAAGGAAGCATGGGAAATTTTGCAAAGTTCCTTTCAAAGAATTGATAAGGTAAAAAAGATTCGACTCCAATCATTGCGAGGTGATTTTGAATCTTTGCACATGAAGGAATCTGAATCAATCTCGGATTATTGTTCACAAGTGAAGGCCATTATGAATCAAATGAAGAGATACAGAGATCCAGTTGAAGATGTTCTAGTAGTAAAGAAGATTCTTCATTCCTTGAACCCAAAGTTCGATTATGTTTTTTGGTCATTAAAGAGTTTAAAGATATAGCCTCTTTGACACTTGAACAAATAGAGGGCTCTTTACAAGCTCACAAAGATAAGATCAAGAGGAGGCAAGAAGAATCTTTGGAGCAAGCACATAAAGCAAGGGTTGTGTTAAAAGATGATAATGGAGAAAGCAATAAAAAATGAAGAGGATGAGGACATGGTTGAGGACATGGTCGTGGTGGAGGTCGAGGACGAAGTTATGGAGGAAGAAGTAAAGGAGATTATAACAACGCCAATGATGATGGAACCAATCAATCTACAAAGGTCAAGGAAAATCAAGAGGAAGAGGAAGAGGAGGTTATAATTTTAGACAAAATGAGAGGAGGTATGATAAGTCTAATGTTGAATGCTACAATTGTTATAAATTTGGACATTTTTTAGGGAATGTTATGCTACGCCTAATCAAGTTGAGGAGCAAGTCAATATTGCTAATAAGAAGTAAGGACACGAAGAGCCCACTTTATTGCTAACACTCAAAGATAATACAAGTAAGGATGAAAGTACATGATTATTAGATAATGGAGCAAGCAATCACATATGTGGAGATAAAGGCAAATTTGTGGAACTTGATGAAAAGGTTGAAGGAAACGATTCTTTTAGAGATTCATCAAAGATTTAAATTTGTGGAAAAGGTACCATTCTAATTTCTTCAATAGATGGAAGCCATAGACTTATTAATGATGTCTATTATGTGACTAAATTAAAAAGTAATATTTTAAGTTCGGGGAAACTTCTTAAAAAAGGATATGAAATTCACATAAAAGATTGTTGTCTTTGGCTTAGAGATCAACATGCTTAATTGATTGCTACGGTGTTTATATTGAAAAATAGAATATTTATGTTGAATATCAAGACAATCATAGCAACATGTTTAAAGGTGGATGTGAAAAATGAAGCATGGCGTTGGCATATAAGATTTGGACACTTGAATTTTGGCGCACTCAATGCATTGGGAGATAAATGCATGGTAAAAGGAATGCCTCCGTCAACCACCTACATCATTTATGTGAAACATGTTTACTTGGTAAGCATTCAAGAAGGAGTTTTCCAAAAGAGGCAGTGCAGTGGCAAGAACAATCGCACCACTTCAACTTATTCATGCTAACATGTGTGAACCAATCAAACAATTATCAATCAATAAAAGTAGATACTTCTTACTTTTCATTGATGATTTTAGTAGAAAAACATGAGTTTATTTCTTAATGTAGAAATCAGAAGCATTTGAAGCATTTAAGAAGTTCAAGGCACTTCTAGAGAATGAAAGTGACTATACAATTAAAGCTCTGAGGTCCGATAAAGGAGGCAAGTTCGCATCTAGGGAGTTCCTTGATTTTTTTGAAATATATGGAATTTGTCATTCGTTAATAGTCCTAAGATTGTCCCAACAAAATGGAGTAGCTGAAAGGAAGAATAGAGCAATTCTTAACATGGCTCGATGGTTGTTTAAGGACAAAAATAGGACTAAAGAATTTTAGGTTGAAGCTATTTCTTATGCAGTTTATTTATCAAATCGGTCTCCAACGAGAAATGTTAAAGATCAAACTCTGCAACAAGCATGGAATGGAATGAAGCCTAGTGTTCCTCCTTTAAGAGTTTTTAGAAGCATAACATATGCTTATATGCCGGAACAAGAAAGATCCAAGCTCGATGATCTAAGTGTTAAAGCATGTATTCATTAGCTATGACCAAAATTCTAAAGGCCACTGATTGTACAATCCAAGCAATGGAAGGATTGTTATGAGTAGAGATGCCAAATTTAATGAAGAAGCAACATGGGATTGGGAGACACAAGAAGAAAGCACTTATGATTTTTTCCCATACTTTGAAGATGAAGAGCAAGAAACCATAACAAATATTCAAGAGACAACTCCACCTACTTCTCTAAGTATGCCTCATTCTTCTTCATCCATGTATGGAGAAAGTTCAAGTGATGGAGCATGAAAAATAAGGAACATGTATGATATTTATGAACAAATAGAAGAAATCAATGATGTTGATCTAAGTAATTTCTTTTGTCTTCTTGTAAACAGTGAACCTTTAAATTTTAGGGAGGCCGTGAAGGATAAAAAATGGAGGCAAGCCATAGAGGAGGAGATTAAGGCAATAGATAAAAACAATACTTAGGAATTATCAACTCTTCCTAAAGGTCATGAAGCTATTGGAGTCAAATGGGTCTACAAGACAAAAAAGAATGCCAATGGAGATGTAGAGAAATATAAAGCAAGGCTTGTTGATAAAGACTACAAGTAAAAGCATGTAGTGGATTATGATGAAGTATTTGCACTTGTTGCTTATATGGAGACTATTTGTTTGTTGATCTCTTTTGTAGCTCAAATGAAGTGGAAGATCTATCAACTTGATGTAAAATCAGCTTTTGTAAATGGCAATCTTCAAGAAGAAGTCTTTATTGAACAACGAATTGGCTTTACAGTTAAAGGTCACGAAGATAAGGTCTTAAGATTGAAAAAGGCATTGTATGGGTTAAAGCAAGCACCAAGGGCATGGAATACTCTCATCGACAAGTCCTTATAAGATAATAGCTTTGCTCATTGTTCTTATGAATATGCTCTTTATATTAAATCGTATGGAGATGGAGATATTCTACTCATTTGTCTTTGTATGGATGATTTTATTTTTATCGGTAACACAAAATTGTTTCAAGAATTCAAGAAAGCTATGTCTTTGCAGTTTGAGATGACAGATATTAGACAGATGTCATACTACTTGGGCTTAGAGATGAAGCAAATGAAAGATGGAATTTTTATTTCAAAAGAAGGGTTATGCAAAAGAAATATTGAAGAAGTTCCAAATACTTGATTGCAATTGGTAACTACACCCATGGAATGTGGAATTAAATTGACAAAGTTTGATGATGGAGTTAAGGAAGATTCTTCTGTATTTAAAAGCCTTGTTGGATGCTTGAGATACTTGACCTGTACAAGACTAGATATTCTTTTTGCAATTGGATTGATAAGTCGTTTCATGGAAGCACCTACTTGTACTCATATGAAGGCAGATAAGACGATTCTTCGATATATCAAAGGTACAATTAACTATGGATTACTCTATACATCATCTGTTGATTTCAAGCTTGTTAGGTTTGTGATAATGATTTTGCGGGATATATTGATAATAGAAAAAGCACAACTAATTTTGTGTTTTTTTATTGGTGATTATGTTACTACATGGAGTTTAGAGAAGCAACCTATTGTGACTTTGTCAAGTTGTGAATCTGAACATGTGGCTGCAACTTTGTGCACTTGTCAGGCTATTTAGTTTAGAAAGCTATTGAATGAACTTCACTTGCCATAAAAGGAAGTAGCTGAAATATGTATTGATAATAAGTCTACGCAAGCATTGGCCAAGAACCCAGTTTTTTATGATCGAAGCAAACATATAAATAAGAGGTATCATTTTATTAGAGAATGTATCACAAAGAATGAAGTGGAGCTCAAACATATGAGGACTAATGATCACGTTGTGGATATTTTTATCAAATCACTCAAATTTGAAGTTTTTCAACATTTGAGGACAAGACTTTGAGTACGAAAGAAAATTTCAAATTAAGGGGGAGTGTTGAAGAGTAATTTGAAAGTTGATCTAGATACATGAATGTTTAAAGTCTAGATATATGGATTTTTAAGTTCATTATTAGGAGTTTAATTCTGTTCATGTATTAGTTACATAATTAAATATTGGTCCATGTATGGTTTTGAGTTCACGTATGGTTTATTTATTTGGGTTCATTAATGAGTTCATGTACTTATATATGAAGAGTCATTATTTGACCTATAATACCTCTTTATACTTGAACTAAAATGATTCAAGTGACATACAACCTCTTCTTTTTAACAATTCTCTCCTCTCTAAACCTCCTCACTTCTTAACAAGGTGATATAGTTAAAATTGGAATGTAAAAGGTGATTTCACTTCACTGCCAGATCAAGTGTACGTCATCTTTATAACACTTGTTATTTAGTATCAACACTCTGACCTTTTTTTTTATCCCCGGTTTGGCTGGTATGTTCATAATATTTATTAGTCTTTGCATTACGTCATGGGCTAAAGGGAAAGAAGCCTACCTATACGAAGACGCTATAGCAAGGGAGTTCAGTCTAGAGAAGTTTCCGTTAAGTTGATAAACATGTTATTCTGCATATGTTTAATTGTACTTATGTTTAATTAGGCCACTAGAAGGTAGGGAATGAAATGAGTTGCAAAGGTAATAGCACCTTCGGAACAATAGATTTAATCATATGCAGTTACAAATACTATTTACAAAATTATAAGAATGTAATAAAATATATTTATCTACCATAGAATAAAATAGTTAAAAATCATTGGTTACATTTGAGAAAATGTAGTTAAAAATTTGGTGATGAATTGCAATTAAGAATTGGCAACATTTTTGGAGATGAATTGTAAAACATGACAAATAATAATGCATAAATATTTATTAACATATTGGCTACACTCGTTAGCTAATGTTTAAATTGTTGTAGTGTGAGTAGCTTGTTCAACTGATCTGATGTGCACTTGTATGGTCTTGTTTCTTTGTTAAACAATCATACCACCTAGTAAAAGGGTCTTTATTTAATGTATATATTTCTAATGTTTTAAAAACATTACAATAGAATCCCTCGTAGAAAAATGTTCTTGCCATCATGCCATTGTGTTTGGTAGCTATATCATTAAGTACTTAAACCCTTAAATTTAGCCATAAACATAAAATCAAGAAAGAATGCTCTATGAACAATTAATGCAAAAAAGAAAAAAAGCTAGGTTTAATAAATATTGATAATGGAAGAAAGAAGAATGATTAGATTAATAAAAATAATATTTTTATAATATTTTAATCCTTAACAATAGTTTCAAAAACTTGATATTTGATATAAGTATATAAAATGAAACATAAAACAATACTAAAAAGAAATCACTAAGGTAAGTGCACTTATCATTTCAAATAGTATAGCTTTAGTTAATTGAGTGTTGATCCATCAAGGTTTGTAACTACTAGTGTTAACTATCTTTATACTATCTATTCTAACAAAAATGAGTTGTTGATTTAAAAAATAACAAAAAATAAAACAAGAAAAGTGATAGTCAGTCAAAGCAATAGATAAGAATAACTAGTAAATAAACAAGATCTAGATGAAAAATCCCTCTACAAATTTCCTATGCTTGAATTTATCTTGATTCAATCATTAACTCTAGTTTATTAGACCAATAGGAATTTCAAAGGTATAATTATACTCTCCGTCAAGATATACAGTCCCAATCCTTAAGTATTTTCACTAAAAGCTCTCTTAAATCAAACCTCCCTTAAGACGCAGTAACTTGTTTTATAAATTCCTATGATAGATTTCACTCTAACTTAGAAGGATCATATGATCCTATATTTAGAATTCACTTCAACTCTCATTATTCATGTTGTGACTTAATCATATATGAGATTTTCTATGTTCGCTACTTCAGTCCTACATATGAATCCAAAATCAAACCTTTTGCACTCACTACTTTAATTTGACATAATAAATAAATATGAACAATTCTAAAAAAAACTATATTCTTTCATTAAATTAAAGATATCAATTTAAAGCAACAATTTTTGGGTTCATCCTAACTAGATCTATATCCCAATTAAAGTAAAGAAAATCAATAATAAAAAATAAAGAAAATAAGATAAAAAAATTAGTTCTTGTGAATTTTAAATATTGATGCTCTTAATGAATCTTGATGGGCTTCGTAAAATTTTCTTTAAAGTTGTTCACTTCTTGATGTGTTCTTAAATATCATCTAGCTTTGTGACTGATTTTTGTTCTTTTGAGACATCCCCCCCTCTCCTCCTAGTTTCTCATCTTTTTATCATAATAACTTACAATTTTGTCAAATATGAGACTAACACAATCTTATGTTGGTCTTATATTGCTTCACAACCCATGTGTTAAGTTTTTTCCTCTTCTATTTTAAGTTTGAGATTCCTTACATGGGACATGGTTCTGAAGTCAAGGAATACAATACTATATAGTTGTCATGCTTTGACTTTATTTCCTTGTAAAATGTCTACAATGTCGAAAAGGAGGTTTGAATGATGAATAAGTTTATCTCCATTTTTGTCTAACGAGAAAAAAATTTAAAGCACAAAAAAGATGAAGTTGTAAATTTGGTGGTTAAATTTTATAAATAAAAGGGAACTATAGGAATCAAAATAAAAAGTGGAAAAAGAACAAGTGTTTCAAGAAGGATGGAGATAAAGCAAATGGAAATTTTATGAGCTTAAGATAAATAATGTTAGGAGCTAGTATTTTGATAAGATGGAATATTTGAAGAGGAACATATATAAGTTTAAGGCTTCTTTAAAGATGAAGAAAAAAAATCAGGTACTTTCAAGTTTTTTTTTTTGCTTTGTATTACCTTTAATAGATTAGACACCAAATAATGAGTGGTTAGAGAATAGTTCTTTAGTTTACATTTTTAATTCATAAAATCACTAAGGAATAAAATGATGCCTAGTGAATAGGAGTTAAATGTATTCGCAAGCAATAAAACCAAAATATAATTGGTATGCATTGGAATGGTAAAGCTAAAATTTAGTTTAGGTAGTAGTATAATGTTAAATAAAGTGGTATATGTGTCATATTTGAGATGTTGATTAGTTTTATTTTTATACCTTATGAAGTTGGAAGATGTGATATGAATGAAACAAAACACAAAGAACAATACTAAGAAATCTCACAAGCAAGTGTACTTATTGCTTTTATAGTATAGTCTAGGTAAGTCAAGTGTCAATCCTCTAGAGACTGTAACTAGTAGTGATTATCTTCCTAATATCTAATATAATAAAGTAAATGATTGATTTGAAAGGAAATAGATAAATTTTTTTTCTAAATAATTGATCTAAAGGAATGAACAAAATTAAAAGAAGTAATGAATAAATTATATTTAGGTAAAACTTTCTATAGAGCTATCTCTATGCTTTGACTTTACTTTGACTTAGTGATCAATTTTAGTTCCTTAAACCAATAAGAATTCATAAGCTATAACTTTATTCTCTCTCAATCATATTGCAGTTATTATTAATAAATTTATTTGATCAGAATCTTTTTTAATTAAAAAAACCTAAGAACGTATAAACTTGCTTCGCAAATTCTCATGATAGGTTTTATCCTAACTCAGAATGATCATGCAATTCTATCTTTAGCAACTCATACAATTCTCATCATTCAAGTTATGTTCTAATAATACAAATCATATCTTAGTCTCAATAAATGAATCCAACTATTGAATCTTTAACTCTCATTCCTTCAATTCAACATAATAAAAAATGAACAAATCTTAAAATAAACTAAAAATTTCATTAAATCAATGTGTCAATTGAAAACATCAATTGCTAAGGTCCACTACACCATGATCTATATTCTAATTAGTTCACGATAATATAAAGAAAAGTAAAAAAAGAAAGGCAAAATGATAAAGAAAACATACCAATGGTTCTTGAATATTTAAAGTTGTTGCTAAAATTTGATAGATTTCTTTTTTTTCCCCAAGGTTGTCTTTCTCTTGGTCTTCAGCTGCTTAAGTTGTCTCCTAATGCTTTTTTATCTCCAAAAACTAATCTAAAATTTCTTTCCTTTTTATTTTCAATTGCCTCCCTTTTAAATATGAGAAAATCTAATTTTTAGTTAATAAAACTCTAACACGAGACTGAGTTAGGCTCCCGTGTTACTTCATTTTCCTTTATGGAACTTTTGTGTAACAAATCACTGCTAACCTAAGGAAGAATATAGGTCTATGTTGTCACTATGTTGGCAAATATAGGCTGAACATGGTAGGAAGTTGCAGGTGATAGGTGTAGTTTATGCTATGTTTTAATAGGTGCTTTAGTGTGTTTTTAAGTGTTTATTAGATGATTACCATGTGCATAGGATTAAAATTGTGTTAATATGTTTGTCTGTATTTTAAGTTTTTTTTTATAGTTTAGAGCAAGGGTTGGATCTTAATTTTATGTTTCAGGAGGTATTTGATGTGTTTATAAGTTTCTAATTTCTAGATTAGGGTTATTATGAAGTTTTTATGTGACTTTGATTATTATTGATTCAATACATATTTTGGTGTTTTGATAATTATACATGCTCATGCTTTGACATCAAATCGAAAGAGTGAGCCAAAAGTAATCAAATTAGGTTACATAACAAGAGTTGGTAGTTTAATAAATCACATAATTATCAAATCAATAATCATTTGAAGAGATATCTTGTGCAAAAATGTGCAAAAATTAATTATCTAATAGATAACTTTAGATCTAATTGAAAATGTTAGGAAAGTTTTGTGAATTGAGAGGTTGCGATTAAGGAATTTATTCAATTAGGGATTAATTAATTAGTTCTTTAGAAAGAGTAATCAATACCTTAGGAAATCTAAGATCAAAACATAATTGGATCAATCATAGTTAAGGAAACAAAACAATGAAAGAATAAATCCTAAGCATTCATCCTTGGTCAAACTTTACATTAATTGGCAGCTCACTTCTTATTTGATTTAAATGCTTTGTTTTATTATTCTATCTCAATTTTTATTATTTATTTTTATTAAAATAAATTCATTTTGATCTTAGACAAAGTTAGGTTCAAAATGGTTCTTGCATAATCCTCATAGGAAAGATACCTTTCGCTACTACAAGATACGATATGTATACTTGCAAATATTGAGAGTTTTATTAGATACAAAACTTGCTCAACAATAGGCACTTAGAGAAATAGAATGCTCCTATCTTGAACATGACTTAAACATGAAAGACTATTAGCTTCGTCTTACTTATGTAAAAATCTCCTTCAAAGCAACTTTGAACATTAGCAATAACTTGTTACTATATTACAACTATCTTTTGAGTCCTTCATTTCAAGTATGCCAAATTTGCCACAAATTGACTCCATCTTCTCTAAATTAAATCCTTTCCCTTTAAGGGACTAAAAATACCTAAAATAAAATATAAATCATTTTAAATATCAAATCCTATAAAATACCCAAAATATAAGCGCAGTGCTCTTAAACCTTACGCTAAAAATATAGTATTTCACCACTTATTATTGGAAATTCATTATTTATTAATTAAAAAGGTTTCGTTATCCCTTAATTTTATTGTCAATGGTTAATGTTCATTGAATGATAGTATTTATTTCTTGGATTTGAAGGATTCTAATAAAATGTTTTGAATACTAAAAATTAATGAATTAAAAGGAGTTTAACCAAAAAGAAGTCATTCACTTTATATTGTAAGAGACTTGACCATATTTTAAATGAAAGGGTTTAAAGATTGATCAAGGGTAAGATCCTCTCTAATTTAGTTTATGATGTTGTAAACAGTGTCTATATAGATTTTATTAGAGGTAAACTCACCAAAAGAAAGAAAAAAGGATGCCATTAATAGTAGTAAAGTGTTGGATATTATTCACACAAATGCCACTGGATATTTAAGCCTTACCATTTATAGAAAGAAATTCTTTTTGAATTTTGTTAATTAATATTCTTAATATAATTACCTATATTTGCTTAATAATAAGTTTGAGACCCTAAAAAAGTTTAAAAGTTTTCAAAGAAAAGAATAAGAATTAATTCAATGTTAAGGTTGACAAGTCAGATCATAGTGAAGAATACTATGGTGAATATGAAGATTTAGGTCAAGAGAAGGGACCTTTTGCTAGGTTTCAAGATGATTATGACATATTTTTGCAATATATTTAAGCATAATGGAGTAATAGAGAGGTAAAATCACACACTAAAGTATACAGTGAAGACAATGATGAAGTGATCAAAGCTTCCTAAGTGTTTATGAAGTGAGGCAATATAGACAACACACTACATCCTAAATAGGGTTCATAGTAAGTCAATTCTTAGAACTCCTTTTGAACAATGGGTAGATAGGATTCCAAGCTTGAATAATATAACGGTCTAGTATTGTCTAGTAGAGACAAAGATTTATAACCCGTTATAAAAGAATTTTTGATCTTAGAAAAATTCAAAGGTTATTCATTGGCTATCTTAAAGGTTAGAAAGGTTACAAGTTTATGGAGCATGATATAGGAAAAGCATCATTGAGACCCAAAGCAGTTGAGAATCTTGGTTCAGTAGACATATTCATATTGTTTATAAAAGAGTTACTAATGTAATTCTAAAGGTTTGTAGGTACAACTTGGATGTATATGTAGCTTATGATGTTGAAGATGCTACGTATACTATTAGGCAGACTATGGTAGATGATTAACTTAATCATATAATACCATTGCTACATTTACAAAGAGATAGGATGCCTATATCCTTTAATGATTTTAATGTATATAGATCAAACTAGCTACGATTTGAGAGATATTTTTAGATTCTCTAACGTATAATGAAGGAATGAGTAATTATTATTTTGATAGATAGAAAAAACTATGGAGGAGGAGATGAAGTCTTTAAAAAACAATGGTGTTCAAAAGTTATTCAATGTTTAGTATATATTTAAAGTCATGGGTTGCAAGTGGGAGTTTAAGGCTAATAAAGATGCTAACTGTAAGGTTGAGAGGTTTAAAGTAAGGTATGTGCCTAAGAAGTATGCTTAAAAAATATAATGGAAGATAAGGAGACTTGCCCTTATATCTCAACTAAGGACTCATTCATGATCATTGTTGCTTTAACCACACATTTTGGCTTTAAGCTTTAACATAAAGATGTTAAGACAATCTTCTTTAATGATGATCTAACAGAATCAATGTATAATTAGTTGTCTAAGTTCTTTAACATAAAGGGAAATATGCATTGAGTTTGCAAATCAATGAAGTCAATATATAGATTAAATCAAGTATTATGATAGTGGTACCTAAAATTGTATTAAGTGGTCATTACTTTAGATTTTGAGTAGAACTCACATATATATATATATATATATATACATAGATACATATATATATATATATATATAGTCCAAATTCAATGGGTGTAGGCTTGTGTTTCTATTTTTATATGTAGGTGCCTTTTGCTTATCAGCAATGATTTAAGCATGTTGTAAAATGTGAAGACGATTTTTTGGAAGTTAAAGTATATATATTTCCAAAGAAGGTAAGTAAACCTTACCTTATAAAATACATGAATTAGTGTTACACTAAACAGGCATTAAGGTATTAGTTATAACATGAAATATATATAGTGCGCAAAAATTAATTCATCGTGTAATATGTTAAATTTGACAGGTGTCAGCACTCAAGTAAGCACTTAGAAAATGTGTTTTGTTTTCTCTTCTTTCTCCTAAAGTTTTTTTTCTCTAATCTCCTTTTAAATGTTTTGTTTTCTCTTAGTTCTCCCAAGGTTTCTTATTCTAATTTCCTTTAAGCCTTGGTCATTGTCACCCTTTGAATTAGTTATACAAGGTCAATGAATTCCTACAATTGGAGCCCCTTACATGTAGGCTTATGGGCTTCCTTAACTTCTTTTCACTTTAATCTTCATATTTGTGGAATGAGGTATTGTTTACAGTTTCTGAGCTCTATGTTTCATGTTTTGATGTTTAAAATTTTCTTCCTTTGGAGTTTGTTCCATAGTTATTCCTTTCTTTATGTAATGTTTCCTTCTTAAAACTTTCCTTTTGCTTTAAATTATATTTTAACTCCTTTAATTTCTCATCCTCTAGAGTTTGTTCTTCCTCTAAGGCATTAGTTCTTCTACTCACCTGATTATCCGCTCATTTGAGATAATCAACCAAAAGATGATTGAAACAAGGTAAGTTTTGTTTTGATTCATGTTTTTAGATTGTATCAGGTTTGTTCTTTGATCTGGATTTTCAAGCAATGTTCCTTCTCTTTTAAATTATTTCTGGGTGTTTCCATGTTCCTCTTTTCTTTATATAATTGTGATGGATATTGGTTCTTTTAATTCCTTGCATGTTATAAGAGGTTCCATCTTGGGTTGATTATTAGGCTAGTCTGGATGCATGTATTCTTTGTGATAAGGATTTCTTGCATGCTTCCTAAGATGTCATATTCTAGTGTTTCATTATCTTGTTTGGAATTGTAGATTTTTCTTTTGTTACTTTCTTTTGAAATCTCTTAGGTGAATATGTTAACAACTAGCTTGATTAATATTGTCTCACCAAAAATGTTATTCATCGTTAAGAGCAAATTAGTAGCGTCTTCCATTTTGGAGGACTTGAAAATGTATTTGAATCTTTATAGTATGATATCCCTTTTTTTTGTACTCACACTAGACAAATAAATGATTTCATGATTCATTGAGAGTCATAAAGAAAACATATTTTAGAAGTTACCCACTTCATTCTATCAAACAGGAAAACCTATTTTTAATGATTAGCCATATTATTAAGGCATACTTTAGTACTCTATTCTTGAACCAAACTATATCATGCCATAAGACCTCTTGATTTGGAGTTTTAAAAAAATTAGTGTAGGATCCATCTGAGAATCTCTCTGGTCCAAATTGCTCTGTCCTCTTTTTCATGGTTGGGGCTATAAATAAGGAAGGGGTGAGAGATATGATTTAAACCCCTTATTAGGTATACCCATTGGTTATTTAGAATAACTACTGACTTTAGAATCCTTAGGTGAGCATGTTGAAAAATGTGATAATTTGGTAAAATATGAATAGGTCCATGTTTGGTCCAATTATTAAACAAAAAAATGGCTTGTTCCCTATTACTTATTATGTGTTTGATTTCCATCCCAATTTCTTATCTAAGGGTAAAAATATATTTTTTGGCTTGGAGAAGTTGGATAGAGAATTTATTGTTTAAAAGTTTACACCTCTTATATATTCTTCATTCATCCGCTTTACACACAAGGACTTCAGACCATTTGACCTTAGGAAAACCCTTCAAGCTGCCTAATACACTCCATAATTAGTTCTTGAATACCTTTTCTTTGTCTTTTATGATTCTAATAGGGATAACAATATTAAAACTCTGGTATATATTCATTTCACCGAGAATAGATTGTATTAGTTGGGTTCTGCCTACATAGGAGAATTTTTTAGAGATCTAACTTGATTTTTCTTATAATTAAGTCAAAGAGTTGTCTGTAATCTTGGTATAAGAGTTTAGAGGCTAAGATAGGTAATCCTAAGTATTCAAAGGGAGCTATAGATAATTGTAGGCCTAAAATTTAGGAAAAGACTAAATAATGTAGTTAGAGCTTTTACAGATAAAAATCTGGATCTTTACCTTATTTATAGCTAGCACAAAAACACTAGCAAATTCATCTAACCCATCAAATAGTAGTTAGACATATTTGTCATTAGCTTTATTAAGTAACATAAGATCATTTGCTAATGATAGATTGATAAGTTGGATCTTCTTACACTTATAGTGATATTTAAAGAATCTATTATGAACTTATTTATAGTTTATCAACCTTATGAGAACTCGAATTGCTATAGCAAAATCATATAGATAGAGATGATTACCTTGTCTGATGCATGTTTCCCCTTTAAGTAGTTTATTACTTCTCTATTAACTGGAACACTGTAGGACGGAGTTGATATATATTGGCGGATCCATTTGATGAACTTCAAAGCTAACCCAAAAGTTTTGAGGGTATCTATAAAAATAACTAGCCGCTACAAGAAAATGGGTGTTTAGTGACGAAAATTACTAACAGAATGTGAAGGTTTTCCATCAGCAAATCCGCATAAGTCATCGGAGAAATGGTTGTCGTTAATCTTTAGTGAAGGAATAGAAATATTCCATGGTAATTTACTGACAAATATTTTTTTCGGTCACTAAATATAGCAATGAAATTTTTGAGTCCATTGGTAACTTTACCGATGGACAAAGTTTTGAAAATCTGTCAGAACATTTAGCGACGGTAAGTTATGTCCCATCAGTAAATTTAACGATATATTTTATATGTGCATCGATAAATTTAATGATGGTCAAGGTGCTAAAGTTCTGTCAGAAAAATTAGCAAAGCGTCAGAAAATTCCATCAGTAAATTTAATACTAAATTTACTAAAGAATATTATAATTCCATCGTTAAATGCACCAATTTTTTTATGCATTTAAATTTTAAATTTAATTTTGATTAGTAATCTTATGATTGATATTTAATTTCTACAGTTATCTAGTGATAATATATTGAATTTTTTCTACATTTAGTTTATCTAAGCAGTAAGTTGAATAGTAATATAAAGTAAAAATTATCTTAATTGATAATAAAAAATTATTATCTATAGCAATAAATATGTAATTCATACAAAATGACTTGAGAGTAGTAAAACTAAGCCATGTAGTTGGTGAAGACGGATGGTTTGACTGTTGCAATGAGGAGTTGCCCCTCCCTTTCAACTCATCCACCTCATTACGGAGCTAGGCTATGTACTCCATCGACTATTGGAACTGAGTTGCTAACATCTGTACTATACTCTCAAGTTGAACGACTCTCTCATAGGATGCCGACCACCTATTAGATATAACTGTACTGGATGTGGAGGATTGCAAATAGCATGTGTTCTGCAAATGAACCTAAGCCAAAAATCATTCCATGATAGTCCTTACCACCTATTGCATCAAGATATGCCTGACTCTCATCAACAGTTTCAGAGTGCTGAGATTGTCATTGAATACTTTCTTGTATTTGGTCCTATCAGGAGGCAATGTTTATGTTAATAAGTGATCATTATTAAGAATTAATATTAAAGCATAAATTTCACATACATTAAGTTCTCTGCATCAGATGTTGACGAAGGTCACATTATTATGCTTCTTGGTGTGGTTGTGCAAAAAGAGCTGATAGGGTGTAGGGTTCCTGCCCATAGACTTTTCCTACGTCATAAAAAATGTTAAGTGAACTACATTTTTCAAAAATTTTAGCAGAGCTTTCTCTATTTTTATGATATTTACCCCCTGTTGAAAAAAGAAAGTAACTCAATAACATAGCAATATATGACACCAAACATTTATAACATTATGATATCATTCTCCATAATTACATCAAAGTAAAAAAATCATAATATAAATGTAAAGTGTAGATACTTAAAAGTTTCTCTGCATGCTCCTGGTGGGTAATAGATCCTACAATGTGTACGAGAAGACACTGTTTGAGAAATTGTGCTTCGAAATGGACATTGCCCTAGGTGATGTCCAATACTGCTACAATGACCCCATATTTCTTTAGATATATAAGGAGGTCTTACACTAGTATTGTGTATCACACTAAGAAAGTCTCTATAAAGTGTACGAGCTCGCCTCTTCCATACTTTATAAATTCCCGCATCAAATCTGGAATCTAAAAAAAATTCTTTCTAAAAAAAGAAAAACATACTATAAGTAATTATACCTACAATATTTATCTAATTAATGTATAAAATTAATTAGATAAAAATATGGAAGAATATACTTTTTGTACCTCAAACGCTTGATAATAAAAATCCTTTATCTCCTGAGAGATATTCTTCCATACATAACCCTCAAGATCAATTATCTCTTTAAACTTGGATGTCATGTTTCTTGAGCATGTTCCAGACGGAACTAACCTAATATATAAACAAATTTAGATCATTTTCAAATTAAAACCTATAACTTCAGTATAAACCTATGGTGATATCATGCATGTATTTTCACTCACAAATTGTTGACAACTGTGATGTAAGTTCTTCCATCTACTCGCTTAGCTCTAGGTTGGAGGTCGCCTCCTTCATCTATGATGTTTACCCTTGATATCTCTGTAGGTATAGGGGTGGTGGATGGTGAAGGGCTGCTGAATGGTGTAGTAGGGATGCTGGATGGTGTAGCAGCGACCACCGAAGGTGATGCCTCATCTGGATGTGTAGCAGCTGGAGGTACAACACCTGATTCTATAGCAACTGCAGAATGTGATGCTTCACCTGGAAAGTAACTGGCTCCAAATTGTGGTAACTTTAACCTTGGCCGCATCATATCCTATTTTCTCTTTAGTGGCATATTTTTAACTTGAAATTCATATTTTATTGAATATTCTAGTAATATAATAATATAAATTCAATATATAGCAATATATTATTGATGTAATAATAGATTTATTCATATAATATTCTATTACAAACATAAATTAATCACTATCATGATCACTTAATTGTAAATCAAAATCAAAATCATCATCTTCTTTTTCTGAAGACTTATAATCAAACTCAGGCTCCTCTTCAAATCTCTTGCCCTTCTCATCCTCTCAAGTAAAAATTTCAACATATTCATTATTTGAATCGTTCAAAGGTTCATTATTGTCATATGTAATACATGCATTTATTTTATAAACATCTTCTTAAGACACTTCACTTTCAATTATCTTATTATCTCCTTTTTCGTGAAATTCAAAAAGACCTCTAGGTTTTACTTTACAAACGGCCAACTAATCTCACTTATGTTGTCCTAAGCTAGGAAAAGGGACATAATACACCTTGATTGCTTGCATCGCCAACTTGAAAGGTTTAAATTGCCAAATCTTCTTCATTGGTTGATCTCAACTAGATTGTATCAGCTGTGCACTTTTGTACCAACATTAGGTGGATCAAACCAGTCACACTTAAATATCACACTCTACTTTATTAGCAATGCAGGGTAATCAATTTCAAGTATCTCAATAATTTTTTTTATAGTAATTCATCAATTCTCCCTATATGCAAACCCCACAATTTATTATTTCCATGCTATGAACATGATATTCTGTATGAAATTTGTGTCCATTAACGAAATACACCAGATACGATTTAACAGCTCATAAAGTTATTTTTGCAATATCACATATAAACTTGTTCTCTATTGGACTTTCTGAGGCCTACAAAAAATCATATTAAATAGTATAATGTCATTTGAACATTTTGATATGATATTTCAACCATTTCAATAATTGTAAGTGAAAACTTATATATTTCTCGAACGATTGAGGAAAGTGTCTTTTAACTTCTTTATTGATATCATCCTATGTTTTATTGGGCATTAGGTCACGTAACCATTTCTCGTATAATTTAAAGACATTATTATGTATTTTAGTCATGAACAACAATAGCTTTGAAAACCCAAATAATCAATTTGAAAATCAACTTCAACTTACTGCACGATTACTGGAATTTTCCTTTCTAGTTTTTCCATTTCAACCAATTTTATTTCAGATGATGTTAAGCTTTTGAAAAACAACCTTAATTTTATTATAGCTTCCCAAACCTTATTCAGTAGCAACTCTTGAAATGCAATTGAAATTAGCCTTTGCATAAATTCATGGCAATCATGACTTTTCATCCCAAACAATTTGTACTTATGTCTACACAACTTGCCAAGTTTGAAATATATCCATTGGGAAACTTTAGACTTTTCAGGTATACTTTTCTAGGAAAGGATCAAATATTATCCATTATCATTTCAAACTAGCTGGATAGGAAAAAAGAAAGCAGGGTGGTAGAGATAACTGGGAAAAGGATGAAGGCCATAAGATGATAAATATTCTATATAAGAGGAATAAGTCTTTAATGTGGTGATGCAAAGGATTATCCTTGAGGAAGGAAGTAAATTAGTGAAGGAAAGACAAAAAAGGTTAAACCCTCATATAAAATAAGTGGTCAAGAAGGAAGTTATGAAGTTTTTAAATGCAAGTATCATTTACCTAATTTCTTATAGTGAATGGTCAGCTAGTACAATGTGTACCCATGAAAGAATTTACAATAGTAATTGAGAGTAAAAGTGTTAAGATGATCTCTACTTGAACATTCAAATGCTGGAGAGTGTGCATGTATTATGGGAAGCTCAACAAGGAGGCTAAAAAGGATCACTTCCCTCTTCCATTTGTAGACCAAATGATTAAAAGGGTGGCTAGTTATACGTTCTATTGTTTCTTTGATGGTTACTTAGGGTATAACCAAACTTTTTTCTTTAGGGAAGATCAAGAGAAGACCACTTTCACATATCCTTATGGAACCTTTACTTATAGATGGATGCCTTTTGGGTTATGTAATGCTCCAACAACTTTTTTTAAGAAATTAAAAGAATGTATTAAGAAGCCAATGGAAATTATAAGAGGTTTACAGATACAACCAATCCCTGTATGGATATCTAATAAAGTCACCTCTTATAAAAAACAATCTTCAACAACTTAGACTAAAAGGAATTCCTTAATTAGTGTCTTAAATGAATTAATTCTTTCAGGTTTTGTAGGATCCCATTTGTAATCTTCTTTTTTTATAGTAGATTTGTTTTTGAATTTCCTGTTATTACTTTTCAACCATAGCCATTGAATGCTTAATTTTATAGCAAGAAAATAGAGTTGCGAACTGTCATTATTAGTACTCGAATGATCCTTCAGCCATTGAATGGAATCAGAGAGTGAGTTCCCATTGTAGCTCCATTGGCATAACTTTTTTTACCTCTTTCCAAACATTTGAGGCATATTCGCATTCAAAAAAACAAAATTTCCTTATTTTCTCCACATTTCTTTCATAAAGAGCACCTATCGTCCACTGCTAAAAAATGCAATCTATCTATAGTGCTTAAGTTATTCTTCATAATCAACCACAGAAGGAATGATAGTTTTGGAGTTAGTAACTAATTCTATACAATATTATACCAGGAGAATTTGGATCCAGGTGTATGAAAAAGTTTTCTGGCTATCTTGCAAGTCATGTTGGCAATTGGTTTTCCTTTCTAATAGAAACTATCAGTATTGTGAATATCATATGGATAAGCTGGTTTTTATCTTAATAATTCTTATGAAAGAGCCCAATTATTATCCACAATCAGTTTAGAGACTTTATCATCCAAGTCGCCCATTATTCTAGTTTCAGTGCTCTTAATATCATAGATTAGTTGGCCATAAGTTGTCTAGTTGCCATATCAAATTTATGACTTCTCTCCATTCCTAACTTTACAACTAACATCAACTTTAATTTTGTCTTTAAGAAGTAAAAGCTGGCCAAGGAACCAAGAATGAGATGAACCCCTATGCACCCTCTGAATGCTCCTTCCCTTAAGGAAATATCCATATATCCATTTATTCCAAAGTGATGATTTGTCTTCTAAGATTCTCCATAATCTTTTTAGAATTAAGGTTAAATTTGTTACCTTAATGTCATTAACTCCTAGACCCCCTGATCTTTAGGAAAACATGTTTCAGACCACTTGACCTTTATTAATCTTTTAACTCACTCTGAGTGGCTCTAAAGAAAATTCCTAAACAAGCTGTTTGGCATTTTGATAATTTTTAAAAAAAGAAAGAAATGAGAGCTCTAATAAATATGCAAAGAGGATAGGATAGATTTGACCAATTGCAGTTTCCCCACATAAGAAAGTGTTTTGTTAATCCAAGAAGAAAGTTGATTCTACACCTTTTCAATCAGAGGATAACATTTAGAATATCTCAATTTTCTTTTAGATATAGGGAGCCTAAGATACATAAAGGGAGGATTCTTTTTACATATTCCAGTAATTCTAGTACGTTGAAGCTCCAAACCTGAGGTAGCTTTAGATAGTAGAAAGAAACTATTTTCTACATTCAGTTCTAGGCTTGAATTGCCTTTAAAGAACATAAAGTTTATATAGAGCCTAAATGATCTTTGTTAAATATAAGCAAGTCATCAACAAAACATAGATTGACCAAGGGAACCTTTCAACATTTAGAATGATACCTAAAATTTAGATTCTCAATAACATTATGATTGATAAGAAACGAAAGAGCTTCCATACATAATATGAAAAGACATGACGATAGGGAGTCCCCTTGTTTGATACCCTTAGCTTTTTTAAAGATCTTAGAAGGAATGCCATTTTCTAGCACTGAAAAGGAGACACTTGAGACACATTCTTTAATCTAGTTGATGAATTTCCTAGGAAAACCAAAAAATTTCAACAAATGAAACAATAACTCCCAGCTTATGCTATCAAATGTTTCGCTGAAATCAGCCTTAACAGAATAATTTGCTAGAGATCTTCTTCTAGAATAACCTTTAAGTGGTTCCTAGAAAATAAGAATATTATCCCCAATATGTCTATTTTCTAGAATGACTCTTCAATTATAATTGACAAGAACATTAGTAGCATTTTTCATTCCAATAGCAAGCAACTTAGATATGATCTTATAAAGAAAATTCAAGGAAGATAAAGGTTTATAATCATTGAAGGATACAATAATTTTTCTTTAGGAGTCAAATAAATAAAGTTCTTGTTGATTTCTTTCAGCAATGACCAGTTCTAAAAATTCATGAGATGCATCCAAAACCATTCTTCCAATAGTATCCCAAGATTTGTGGTAGAAAAATCCATTCAAACCATCTGGTCTAGGTGCCTTTTGATCATTGAGCAAGAAAACTATGACCATAATTTATTTATCTTCTATGAGTGCAATTAGAATTAAAGCAATGTCATTAGGGTTTTACTTTGAGATGAATCTATTTGACATTGTTGAGGATAAGGCAGAAAATTTGGCTAATCCCATCATATTTTGAGAAGAAATTCATAGCTTCTTGGATAATGGATTTATGATCTTACAACACAAGTCTGTTACTTATGGTAGTGACCCAATTTTGTTCAATTTTTCCTTGCATACAATTCGTTGAAAGCAGATTTAGTGCCTAGATCTCCATCTTTCAACTATGCAATTCTTAACCTTATGTTGATAATATTGAAATGATTCTGCATAGCTTGTATAGAAGAATTTAGCTAACGTTTCTCTTGGACAGTGAGACCAGCATTTTCAGGATTAACCACTAGCAAATTCGTACTTCAGACAATCTATTCTTAGCATCCTCCATTGTTTTTTGTGTGTTGCTCCCTAAAGATTCATTTAGCAACTTCACTTCCTCTTTAATAGCTCTAAATTTTTGCACATAATGAAATTGATAAGTTCCATAAACAAAATTCACAACCCCTTTTCTACAAGCCTTAAAGAATTATGGTTGTTGTGCTAAGTAATTATTGAACATGGAAGGATGGTATTTCATAGTATTAGGAAACAAAGTAGTTAGCTTGATAGGAGAGTGATTAAAGAATAAGGGGTTCGAAACATGAGCAAATTTATCAAGGAATTTTCACATCCAATCAAAGTTCATAAAAGCTCTATCTAAGTTTTTCCTGATGAACTAATTTGAGTCTTGTTTGTTATCCCTTGTGTAAAAGTGATCTTCTACTTTAAATATTTCCTGAGGCAAAATTTCCCTTCAACTTTAGTATGATACAAAATGGAATTAAAATCACCACATATAGCCTACCACAAGTTGCAAGTATCATTCAAATCATAGAGATTTTTCCATAGAATGTTCCTCTGGAATTCGATGTTACTAGCATAAATAATATTAAGCAAGAGAGATTCTTTTACAAGCTTGAAAGAAAGTTTTAAGTGCATAAGTTGATCAGAAACTGGTAGCATACCAAAAGCCATTAATTCGGAGTTATAAAGAAGGATAATTTTATCAACGGGATGATAAGAGTGTTTGGAAACTAGTTTACAATTATTTCCCAAAAAATCAAGTTTCTTATTATCATTCATTTTTGTTTGGTCTCCAAAAAACAAAGGATTAATGGTTTTTCTTTAGCAACAAAATCAAGTGAAGCATGTTGTTTTAGAGGTTTGTTTAAACCTATTACGTTTTAGAATATTATAGTCATCATCAAGACTTACTTTTGGAACCTAATACCTTGTTCCTCTTAGACTTTATTTTGTTTGAAACCACTTGGAAATTGTACTTGAAAACCTCTTGTACGTTTGTATTAATAACCACCTCACTTTCATCCTTGTTGTCTAAATTGTCCCCTTCTGTAGGCATAATAACAGATGGGATGTTAAAATTCTCCACTGGTCCTTTATTGTTGCCCTTTAAATGAGCTTGTAAGAAATCAATCTTTTGAACCATATTTGATTGTATAACCCCCTCTTATTCCAATTTGAACGAGTGTCTTCTTCCACCAGTTAGAATTGCCATGAGTGTTTTCTTCCACCTGTTTAGAATTTCCCTTATTGCAAGGAGTGTTAACTATATCAATTTGAATATTTCTGGTCTCGACTGCATTACTTCCCTATAGTTGTCCAATTTCAACAAAAACATCTGTAACATGGTTATTTTATTATGGGGAAGAATCATGGATAGCAATCATTAATTCCTCCTAACTACTTTTTGAAAATCAATAGAATTTACATCCCCTTTCTCTAGCATAGGATCAAATAATTACATCTCTTCTTGCACAAGTTCCTCAAGAAAACCAATTGTAAATTTCCTACCTATGGGCTTCCAAATTTTCTTGGGAACCATTTTAGGAGGTTTCTAACCATAAGTTACTTTCACTTTATCCTCCACAGGGAACACTTATATCTTAATTAGAGTGGATTACGTATTATAAAGGGCTGAAGTAATGGTGAATTTAACTAATGGTGGAAAGGTGGTGCAAAAATTCATAAAGAGGTTATTCAATAGATTTGAAATGCCACGAGCCATAATTAGTGAAGAAGGAACTCATTTTTATAATAAATCTTTTGATGCTCTTCTTAAGAGATATGGATTCCATCATTGTGTTGCCACCCCCATACCATCTGTAAACAAGTGTGTAAGTGGAGGTTATTAATCGTGAGTTGAAAAGATTATTGGAGAAGATGGTCAACAGTTCAAGAAAATATTAGGCATTGAAACTAGATGATACTCTATGAGCTTATCGAACTGCCTTTAAGACTCCAATTAGTATAAGCCCATTTTAGCTTGTTTATGGAAAGGCTTGTCACCTACCCATAGAATTAGAGCATAGGACATATTAGGCAACAAAATCCTTAAATTTTGATTAGAAGAAAGTAGGTGAGAAGAGACTTTTATAGTTGAACAAGCTAAATGAACTTCAATTAAATGCTTATAAGAATGACAATTTATATAAGGAAAATTTAATAAATGGCATGATTCTCATGTCAAGAAAAAGGAGTTTAAGGTAGGAGATGTGATGTTATTATTTAAATCACTATTGAACTTGTTTATAGGAAAGCTCAAGTCACATTGGATTGGGCCTTTAAAAATAACTCATGTATTCAAGCATAGAGTTTTAGAGTTGGAGAACAATAGAAAGGAAACCCTCAAGGTGAATCGAAATAAATGTAACTTGTATCTTGACAGAGTATTCTCATAAGAAAGGAAGTAATTTCTGTACTTTCACTTCATTGAACAAATTTGAATGATGAATGGTCTAGCTATAGACCATAAATTAGCATGGAATGTTAGTTAGGTTTTCGTAAATTTTGTATGTGGGTTTGTTATTTTCCTATTGGAGTGATTTTGATTTTTTAATCTTATATTTGGAAAGGTGTTACAAGTTAAGGAACAAGTTCTGGGGATACACAAGGAACAAATTTGGAGTGTGCCAGGCATGTCATAATTATGCATTTAGTCATGATCGTGCATGGAAAGGGGATGCACTCTCTATCATGATCAAGATAGACAAGAATTAGGCTACACTATCGTGAAACACATACATGATAGTACAAGCCCCATTTTTCCCTTTTTCTCAAACCCTAACCCTTTAAATATTCTCTTTCTTTTCTTCCACCTCTTATATTCTCTCTCTCTAGGTAGCAACCCACCTATATAACTCCTTCCTTGCTCTCAAATCTCTCTTCACTTTCACTTGGTTTTCACTCTTTCCTTTCAACTCTCTTCTAGATTATCATTATTTTCATACAAATCTAGTGATTCCTACTTAAAATCACATCTTTTAAGTGGGTTTTGCAAGATTTTCTCTACACTTTCTTTCTCCTAAGCACTTGTTACTACATAAATTTACACGTCAAATTTTTTTTACAAGTAAAAAGTGTTTTAAAAAAGATTTATTTATCCTTTACTGCATAGTTCATAAAGTTCAAGTTTGTACATCCACCTATATTTTCTTAACATTGGTTTAATCGCTTAATAAGAAAAGTAGCTATCTAGGTCTAAGGGTTCCTTGTAACTACTCTCACTCACTTTCATGGTGTTAATGTTGATGCACTAACCCCTATTTTTCTTAAGTATTTAAATCACACGCATTTGCTGCTAGTGGAGATCTTAAAGTACCATGGTATAGAACTTTCAGATATTGGCTAAATCAAAAGTCAAACATAGGGCAATAGAGGATGGGTGAGTTCAAGCTCCACATAAGCAAACCAACAATTCTCTTCAAATGATGATTCCAAGGAGGAGGAAGAAGGCTGAAATATGGTGCTTTAAAAAATGGAAAAAAAAATAACAAGTGCCTAAAAGGTTGTTTAGACACCATATAGACACATCTAAAGGAGGTCATGTGCCATCAACGAAATTAGACAAAGAAATTATTCAAATTTTTTGTTGTCTATGGTGTCCAAGTTCCCATCTCCAACACCATCACTACCTAAATCTCCATAAATATTCTTGCTCTTACTTTTTATTTGTTATTAT
Organism: Erythroxylum cassinoides; assembly: GCA_027478405.1. Taxonomy (NCBI): domain Eukaryota; kingdom Viridiplantae; phylum Streptophyta; class Magnoliopsida; order Malpighiales; family Erythroxylaceae; genus Erythroxylum; species Erythroxylum cassinoides. The sequence continues at coordinate 21,284,959 of JANIPM010000007.1, forward strand.
TTCTCTTTATTTTATTATATTTGTATCCATACTGAGGACAATGTGACGTATATGCACTTGAATTGTTCAAGTGGGGGAATGTCTATGCACTTAAATATCATTTATGGGTTAATTTTGCATTTGCATTATGTTAGATTGATTAGGATGACATTGTGTGAACATTTTATTGCATGATGGGTGCATTGTGTGAATGTGTTAATGGAATGAATTTAATGAAATTATCTTACTTTTGAACATGGTCATTTAAATTATAAAGACATATTAACTTATGAAATTTGTGTTTTAAGTGTCTTTGCGATGAATAGGCATGTTAATTATGATATGAAACCTATTCCTTCACTTTATGACACTTATTTGGATACATTTATAGTTACACTCATTTAAATTGGTAGGCATCATTAATAACTTTTCTTGAGGGATATTGACTAAGAAGAAATGAGGTGAGCTAAAAAGGTGATAAATTTTTTAAATAAAATTTCTATTTTGTTGGCCCTTTTTAAGAAAATTAGGTTAAGAATAGAGTTGGTCGTCAGTTGAGAGTTGTGATACAGCTGAGTAACCAGGGGCATTTATAATAAAATATTTTTCTTTGCATCAAAAGGCTGTAATGACATTCCAACCAAGCTAAATAGAAAACATAACCTAGCTTAGTAACCACAAGATATTCATAAAAAGGTGTTTGCCTTTACATCAAATGACTAGGTTATTGTTAAAGAAAATATAAAAAGACGGTGTTTAAAATAAAACAAAACCTACTAACCTTTTAAAAATAGCAAGAATTTTCATGAGTGTTTACTTACTGATAATTTTCCTTTTTAATTGATTAATAATAATAAGTGTAAGCTCATAAGTGTCATAGGTGTATGAATAGGGTGTTATTATTTTGATTGATATGTATGTTCAAATACAAAAACTTAGACATAAAAGGAATAAGTTAGTATGTTGGCATTTTTTAAAAGTAGTTAATGTTTGAGGTTAAGTTAATTCCTTGAGATTTGATGCTATTGTATAATTAATGCATTATTACATGATTGTGTATTTATGTGTTTACTTGTTTTGTTTACATGTGGTTTACTTGTTTTGTTTATATGTAGTTTTAGTTTAACATGAGGACAAGAAAAGATTAAGTATGGGGATGTTGATAGGAGTATATTAAAATGTGTTTTCTTAAAAGTTTGGTGCATTTTTAAGTGTTTTCTTAAATGATAATCATTTGTTTAGGACTTAGAATTGTGTTCTTATTAGTGTTTTTATGTTTTTAATTGTTTAATTATTTTAGAGCAAGGATTTAATCTAAATTTTTGGTTGCAAAGGGTGTTTAATGTGTTTGTTAGTGAGTGGAAATAGGAAAATTGAAGAAAAGATGAAGAACTTAAAGAATGGAAGAAGTCACAATCGTGCACAATTATATTATTGTACATGATGAGGCAGTTGCATGGATGTACTCTCTGTCACTATCGTGATTCCATGGATGAATGTGACAGAGAGTATGGGCAAGATAGGCTGATAGATGTTATATTGGATCATATTTATAAAATCATTTTGATGTATTTTGCTTGATATTTTATACTTTTATTGTACATTAGGTACTTAATTCAGTCTAAGTGCATTTACATATTATAATTGCCTTCATGGACTAAAAGGAGAAGAATTCGGATGAAAACATAATATAAAATGAAGTCTTGAAGCAATTAAGGGATACACTGTTGGGACTCGTTCCCGAAGCCCAACCATCCAATTCGAAAACAAAAAGCGTATGCGGGTTTCCTTATAGGGCTATTTCAACGAACCCTCACTTGCTCTGAATCAATCCTTTCAAATTCAAAGCCAAAAGCTACCAATTTTTGTGTAGCAAAACGTGTTATAAATCTAATGCTTCAAGAATCACTCGATTTGGAGGTTGGACAAAGAAGTTATAGTCCAAAGAGTCCAATATGTTCATGTCCTTATTCCAACTGAACATGGCTTGGTTCGATTTCCGTAACTTCTTCTAGAAATGTTGGATTGATTTCGTTTTTAGACCATTCAAAAGCAGACATCGAGATATACAACTCTTATGAAGACCGCGAAGCGAGATTCGGCCCCTAAAGTGGTCAAAATCGCGATTTACTGTGACTAACCTGAGGCAGTCCGTTAAACAGACATGCATATCCGTTTAACGGACACACACGGGCCAAAATGCCATTTTTCATCCGAGAATGTCCATTAAATGGACATCTATGTCCGTTTAATGGACATACGCTATTCTGGGACTCCTTTTCGCCGGAGAAGGTTCGTTAAACGGACATGCGTGATCCAAAACGTCTTCCAAGCCTCTCAAAGCTTCCAACCTCTAATCCTAACACCATACATACTCATAAACTCCCAAAATTCAACCCTTCAAGTGTAATAACACTACACAAACATTCAATGTCCACTTTAAATGCATTAACTCCAAAACCTCAACTCGAATAACTCATAAAATACATAAACTCTCAACATTTGCCATAATTGTCCTGTTCATACCTCCCATACAGCATCATCACTTACAAAACTCATAACTCTCAACTCCAATACCTAAATTTTACAAACTTTAAAGCGTTGAAAAGGTAAGAT
>JANIPM010000007.1:21418521-21451012 GCA_027478405.1 Erythroxylum cassinoides
TCTAGAAGAAAGAGTTATGTCAGAATATTCAAGGGTGCTTTTGGAAAGACACTTAAGTATAAAAGACATAAGGCATAAATGGAAGGGCAAATGGGACATTTCTCAATTATTAAGACCATAATTAGAAAAAGAAGTGTTGTTTTGCTTATAAATGAAGAAAAAATGTGAATGGAAGGATAAGCAGAAGAGAAGAATGAAAAATTTAAGAGAAAAGAGAGAATGCCATGAAAAAGAGAGAGAAATACAAAGAGAAGAAGAGAATGAGAGAAAGAAGAGAAAACAAGCTAGGGTTTAACTTTTCTTAGTCTTCAAGAGAGATTTTGGAGTTGTTCAAGAAAAGACAAAGGAAGAGGAAGAGAAGAGCTTCCCTTTAAGCTAAAGATCTCTCCAATTGGTGAAGAATCAAGGGAACCAAGAGAATCCTATCCAAGAGCAAGGGGAAAGACAACCTTGACTTGAATTTTTGCAAGCGAACTAGGTGGGTAATGTATTTACAGTTATTGTGTGATTGGGCAAATTCTTGCCTATGTATAAATATGTGTTAAATTGTTTGAATTTGAGTTGTTGAAAAATACATGATGATTTGATTTTGTTATACTGTGAAAGAAGCATGATATTTTGATAAAATTAAATTGTAATTTTGATCAATGTTATGCCTTGAAATTAGTCATGGCATTTTGTATAAATAGAAAGAAAAGGTTTGACAGCATAAAAGCATTTTGGTAAAATGATTCTGAGCATGATTCGGTGCTTCTGTATGGGCGAGAGTGGAGCCATTCTGTTTGTTACGTGCACGTTGACAAGAGTCTTCTCCCGACTGACCGCTTGTGGAATATGAGCTCTGAAACAATGGACTCATTTTGTTCATAGGGCAAACTTCGGTTTCCTTATTCTGTTTCATGGAACCCTCGAACCATTTGTTATGCATTGCATTTTTTTAAATTGTCAAGTATGAAGCATATTGAGTATTATGTGTTATAAGCGGTTATGTGATTTGAGCTAAATTTGATAAATGCTTAATTTGCTTGAATAAAGTATGAATGCTAGATATACATATATACATACACATGCTTAACTTTGGGTCAATTGCCAATAACTATAAATATATTAGCCATTTAGTTGTGTAGTTCACCCCACGCTTCCCTCCTCAGTTGCAGAAAGAGAAGATTAGCGATCCTTGCAAGGCATTGGAACTCCAAGATAGTTAAAGACTTTTATAATTAAGTTAGTCTAGGAACTTTTTGTATTTTGGAATCATTCTAAGCATAAGCATTCAATGGTATCACGTGTAGTTTGTATTTTGTATTTGGTATTTGTAATAAAGCAAAAGGGCCGATTTTTGAAATTTAAAGATGTTTTAAAAACAAGCTTTGTGTTCTGTGATGGGCCCAAGTAATTACTGAAACTCTGATGTGTTCAATAATGATTATATCTTTGTGACTGTAACTGTTTTAAACAAATCGGGCCATTTACATTATCGATTTTTCCACATATGTGTTATTGTTATAAAAAAAAATTGCAATGTGTTTGCCCGCGTTAAATGTCTCCGAATGTTGGGCTCCGAAAGCGGAGTCCAGCACATGTCCTGCGACAAAGGTCATGTCTTTTATAAAGAGTATAACATTAAATGCCTCTTAGCCCAAAAGGACATGCGAAGGTACATCCTCTGTTTTTTTTTTAATTTGTTTCATTGTTTATGCTCTCTAGATATGATTTTACTCAGATGCTTTTATTTATTTGGCAGAGATGGGATTTGGGCCATTTTTTCTTTTATGTTGAAGTTCGATGGCCAAATTAATTACACTCCTCCACTCCATTCCTTAATTTTGGCTCTATCTTTATGAAAGTTTTTTCTGATTTACGTTGAATTTTCCTTTTTATTGTTTCCTATATAGTCTTTATGCCATTAAATGGTGTTTTTACATTAGAGATGTCTTGAGTAGACACTACAGATATGCCTAGGTCATTAACACCTTGAGGTTTCAGCAACATCTTAATTAGTTATTTAGATCAATGTTTTGAAATTAAGGAGTATAAAAGAGAGAAACATAGAGGAAATAACGAGAAGGAGAGGCACATGACATAGAGAAATTAGGACAACCTAATTAAAATTTATGAATTCAATTTTTTGGAGACCATAAAAACCATCAATCTAAGGGTCATTTTAACTGTTTTTAAAATTTTAGAGTATTTTTATACATTGTTAAACAATAAGGTTTAATTTCAAATTCCATCCAATCATTAAAGGGAAAAATGTACCGTTATCATTATCATTTTCTTTCTCTCCATTCCTTTATGTAAGGATCTTAAATTTACGGGATCTTATTGTATATGAATTTTTATAAGCTCGATCATATCAATGAAACACTTTACATTTGGACTTAAAAATCTAGCTTTACATAATGGTTTAGTGAAAATGTTGTCTAGTTGATTTAAATTCTCAACAAATTCAAGTTTAATAACACCATTTGAGCATAATCCTTAATAAATTAGTACTTGATTTCCAAATGTTCCATTATATATTTTGGGTAAAATTTTTCATGTGTATTATCACACTTAATGAGGATTTTGTTTAAGTCTTGGATAAAGTCTACAAGTTGATGCCAAGTTAAAGAAATTGGGCATAATAATTACGTCATTACTTATTTTTCCTCAAGGGTAAATAAAGATATAGAATTTTGATTTTTTAAAACAAAAGATGATTGCGCGTCGTTACTTTAGTCAAAATAAAATAACTAGACTACTACTATAGCAGTAGTGAGTCTAGGTCGATCCCACAGAGAGTGTGTGTAAAGTTTATAAAATGAAATTAACTAGTGTTTAGTTTTAATAGGAGGTTTTGGGTTTTTGAAAGAAGAAAATAAAATGAGACTAACTAATAAAAACAAATTAAAGAAAACATGCAAAAAATGATAACAGTGGAGAATTTGATAGGGATTTAGTTTTTTAGTTCAATCTCGGCCTACACCCTAATTAAGCATATTTCATTAATTTATTGTTCTTTAACCTCTCTCAACAACTACACTACAAGAAAAATCACTTTTCCCGACGGAAAATTCCGTCGGTAAAAAAGTTATTTCCGTCAGTGATTATAAATACCGACAGAATACGACGAGAGAAGAAACCGTCGGTAATAAGGCTGTCGCTATCTCTTACCGACGGAATATTTTCCGTCAGTGTATTGCCACGGTACACCGACGGAATATAGGTCGTTGTTATTATGTACCGACAGACATTAAATTTTTTTTCTGTCGATGTATTGAACATATCACTGACGGAGATAGGCCGTTGGTATAGTTCACCGACGGATAAACCGTCGATACGCCTAAATCGATTACAAAAATAAGTGGTGAAAGGTACCGACGAGAATACAGACCATCGGTAAATCAATCCATGTACCGACGGTAATCGTTTCGTCGGGAAATGGAAATCAGTTGATTATACCGACGGTATGATATATTCCGTCGGTAAAACTTTCCATTTACCGACGGGTTACTAAAAACCGTCGATGATATGTTTAATGATACAACACCCATGCGTTTTCAAGAGTTCAAGAGTTCACTTACCTGTGCATATTAACTTAATTTGTATATTTCTATGTATTTGTGTAATCAGAAAATTAGATGACAAGTATAGAATGAAAAAAATGTAAATTATTTCAAACTGGTAATGAACACCATAAAGTGTACATAAATTCTTATGTTTGTAATTGAAACATAATGAGTTCGACTATCTAAGGCTGTGGTGATCGCGGGTGGTCCTCTGTAGAACTTCCCTGCTGCTGTGGCAATGACAGTCTGAGCTGAGCCATCTGCTCCATCACTTCCCTCATCTTTGCCAAAAGCTCCATATGCTCTCTCATCAGTTAATCTTGCTCTCTCATCCGTTGATCTTGCTCTCTCATCCGTTGTTCCAAATGCTCTCTCATCCATTATTCCAGCTACTCTCTCTTCCGTTGTTCCTCCCGCTCTGTCCGGTCCTCTTCCAAATGAGTTATCTTATCCATTAATGTTTGCACTGTGGCCCGAAGCTTGATGATTTCATTGTTGGATGGATCCCTAGTGGACGTTGCTGTACTGGACATGGAAGATTGGGAATAACATGTGTTCCCATATGAACCTAGGCCGAAGATCCTGCCACGACTATCCCTACCACCCACAGCTTCAAGATACGTCTGAGTCTCATCTACAGGCTGTTCCTCCTGAGACTGTCGGTGAATGGTTTGTTGTAATTGATCCTATAAGGTATGTCAAGTTAACATTAATAGGAAGGAAAGGATCATTAGTAAGAAATATATAAAATGCATTAATTTCACATACATTCAGCTCTCGACAGCGGTTGTTGATGAATGTTACACCGTCATGCTTCTTCGTGTGAGTGTGCAGAAATAATTGAATAGGTGTAGGCTTGATGCCTAGTGACTTTTCCTACATGAATAAACTAGACTGTTAGATGTGAACTACAATATATTGAAATTTCGGCAGAGGTTCATCTAGTTGTATGATATTTGCCCCCTGTTGAACAAAGAAAATAACTCAACACAGCCATAAGTGGCAACAGACAGTTATACCATTATTATTATCGATAATACAACAAAGCAAAATATTTACAAAATAAGTGTAAAGTGCAGATACTTACAAGTCTATCTGCATGCTCCTGGTGGGTTATTGAGCCTCCCGTATGTACGGGAAGACTCTCTTGACCTGGGCTGCCACATCTGTTGGTTGAGTTACGTTCTGAGATGGACATTGCCACAGGTGATGCCCAATACTCTAGCCAACGACTCCAAGTTTCCTCCGAAATAAAATAGGGTCGTGCATCAGCCTTGTTTATCGCATTAATGAAGTCGCGATAACGTGCATGAGCTCGCCTCTGCCATATTTTATATATGCTCCCGTCCAAAGAAGAGTCCCAGAAAAATTCTTTCTGATTGAAGAATAAAAAAAAACAATGTTAGTTAATGTAAAACTATATATATCATTAGACTATATATATAAATATAAAAAACCATTAAATTTTGATTGTACCTCGAACTCCTAAAAGTAAAATTGTATCGTTGCAGCAGATATATTCTTCCACGTATATCCCTCGGGTTCAATCCTTTCCTGAAAAGTGGAAGTCATCTGTTTGGAAGTCATTCCAGACGGAACGAACCTAAAACAAGAAGTAATTGTAGTCTACAAATTAACCGAAGAACCTAAGGCTTAATCAGCAACAAATAGTGATTAATGTTATCGCACTTACTGGTCATTGATAACGGTGATATACTTTCGCCCATCATCTCCTATAGATCCAGGCTGGCGGGACTCTCCTCCATCCCCTAAAGAGGTATTGGATGATATATTAGTTGGCGTAGGGGATGGTGTTGCATAAGGATTAGGAGGTGATGGCGCATCCGGAATAGGAGGACGTATAGGAGGAGGCGGTGAGTCAGTGGGAATTGCAGATTGTGACGGTCCACCTTCACACACTTGTCCGCCGAACATCCCTCTAAACCTCGGTCGCATTGCCTCACGCGCTCTCTTTGGTCCCATATTGTAACCTGAAATTCAAAGATGATCGAATTTGGTACAAATATAACAATTTACACGCTATCGTATACACAATATATTTATATCTAAGGCAGTGGCATTGAAGGTTAACAAACAAGTAAACAACAAAGAATAATGTATTTGGTACATAAAATAGTTTATTACAAACATAAATTAATCGCTTTCAGAACTTAATTGTAAATTACAATCATCTTCCTCTTCGAAAGAATAAGAATCAAACTCCTCCTCAGATTCATATCTACGACCCTCGTCAGACTCTACAGATGAAATATCAACAGAAGCGTTAGATGGATCGTTCAACGGTTCATTATCGTCATACGTGACAGTTGCATTGATAAAAGCCACATCTTCCTGAAACGCTTCACTGTCAGTTCGCTGCTCTCCGTTCATATGTGATTCAAAAATGCCTCTAGGCTTAACTTTGCAAACCGCCAACCAATCCGTCTTATCTCGTCGTACGCTTGGAAAAGGGACATAACACACCTGTTTTGCTTGCATAGCCAAGATGAAAGGTTCAAATTGTCTCAATCTTCTGCGGTAGTTGATTTCAACTAGATTGTATCGGCTATGTATTTTCGTTCCTACATTTGGTGTCGGGTCATACCAGTCACATTTAAAGATCACACATCTCTTCATTGGCAAAGTAGGGTACTCAACTTCAAGTATTTCTATTATTTTCCCATAATAGTCCATCAATTCTCCCTGTATCGAAACACCACTGTTTATTGTTGACATGCTATGTCCATGAGATTCTGTATGGTATTTGAATCCATTCACGAAATACACAGGGTACGATTTGATAGTGCGTAGAGTTCCCTTTGCAACATCACCAATGATCTTGTTCTCTATTGGATTTTCGACAGCCTACATATAATTAAATAGCATTGGCAAGAGTACTATGTCATGAGAACATTTATACATGGTTTTAAACTATAAGAATATTTGTAAGGGAAACCTTACATATTGCTCGAACCATCGAGGGAAGTGTTTTCCCACTTCTTTATTCATATCAGCATGTATGATACCCGACATTATCTCCTGTAACAATGCCTCGTATAATCTAAAAACATTATAACATTTTTCAGTAACGCACAACACACAATTTAAAATGAGGAAATCGTTTGTTCAACTTACTGCACGAATGGAAGAACCTCCTGACAGTTCAATAAAATGTATCCATGTGCAGCCTCAATTTCTTCCGCTGTTAACATTCTTTTCGTTGCACGTCCATATGTTTGTCCAGGATATGTAAAAATTGACAAGTTTCCCTCCGCACCACTTGTTCCTCCCCCGTCGTCATTACGAGGGACTTTTCTTGCTCTTGTGTGAACATGAGGCTCAAAATAATGTCCGCAGAACGTACTAGCTTCCTCAACTAAATAAGCATTACATATGGAGCCCTCAACTCTGGCTTTGTTCTTCACATTTTTTTTCAAATGATGCAAATACCTAAATTACAGAAACCGGTTATTACAATGTTAGGTAGAAGAAGCATGTAAAAAAGGGTACGATTAACCACAGTAGGGGAGTTACCTCTCAAATGGATACATCCATCGATATTGAACTGGCCCGGCTAGTTTTGCTTCGTGTGGTAAATGCACCGGTAGATGCTCCATATAGTCAAAGAAGCTTGGAGGAAAAATCCCTTCTAACTTGCACAAAATTAATGGAATTTCATGCTCTAGTTTTTCCATTTCATCCAACTTTATTTCAGATGATGTTAAGCTTTTGAAAAACAAGCTTAACTCTGTTATAGCTTCCCATACCTTAGAAGGTAGGAACTCCCGAAATGCAATTGGGACGAGCCTTTGCATAAATACATGATAATCATGACTTTTCATCCCAAATAATTTGTACTTCCTGAGATCTACACACCTAGACAAGTTTGATACATAACCATCTGGAAACTTTAGACTTTTCAACCATTCACACAACAGCTCCTTTTGTTTCTTGTCCAACGTGTAACATGCTTTCGAATATTTACCGGTCCGAAGATCTTTATGTAACTCATGTCTTCTACAAAAAAGTTCCAAATCAGCTCTAGACTTTGCATTGTCTTTTGTCCTCCCGTCAATGTTCATAATGGTATTGAACAAGTTGTCAAAAATGTTTTTTCTCAATATGCATCACATCTAGATTATGACGTATCAAATTCGTTTTCCAATATGGCAAATCCCAAAATATGCTTCGTTTTCTCCAACCAAAGTTTTGACTTATGCTTGTGTTCACTTCATCGGCTTCCAGTTCGGAAACTTTCAGCAAACCTAATTCGTCCATCTCTTGCAAAATCTCCTCACCACTTTTTCGAGGAGGAGGAAGAGTTTTGACCATCCTATTTTTAATGAACTTATATTTATTGCGCCTAAACAGATGATCAGTTGGAAGAAACTTTATGTGTGTGTCAAACCAACTTATTTTGCCTCCGTTTGGAAGATAAAAAGCATCAGAGGCATTGCCACAATGAGGATAAGCCAATTTTCCTGCTGTGCTCTAACCAGATAACATGGCCAAAGCTGGAAAGTCACTAATGGTCCACATCAAAGCCGCTCGCATAACAAAATTATATTTAAGAGATACATCATATGTTTGCACACCATTTTTCCAAAGCTGCCGCAATTCTAATATCAATGGTTGTAAGAAAACATCTATTTTTTGCTTCGGATTTGTTGGTCCTGGCACAATAACTGTCAAGAACATATAAGCCTCTTTCATACACATCCAAGGAGGCAAATTATAAGGAGTAATGATAATTGGCCATGAAGAATATTACTGGCCAGATTGACCAAAGGGTTGGAACCCATCCGTCGATAATCCCAACCGTACATTCCGACTTTCAACTGCAAAATCAAGATGGGTGTCATTGAAATGTTGCCATGCCAGTGCATCTGCAGGATGACGCATAATTCCATCTTCCTATTCATGTTCAGCATGCCATCTCATATGCGATGCAGTAACATTAGAAGCATAAAGTCTCTGCAGTCTCAGAGTTAGCGAGAAATAATACATCCGTTTCTATGGTACTAATTTATGTCTCATTTCACGTTTTCTTGGCTTAAACCTAGATTGACCACAAAATTTGCACTCTTCCAAGTGTACATCATCTCCCTAATACAACATACATCCCAACCGACAACAATCAATTTTTTCCACAGGCAAACCAAGACCCCTAATAAGTTTCTTCATATTGTAAAAGTTGTCAACCATTATATGATCAGATGGCAACGATTCATTATACCACTTAAGAATCTTATCAAAACTTCGATCGGAAATATACCTTTCACTCTTTATGTTCAAAATTTGGGCAATTGAAGACAACTGTGTCATTGTCTCACAATTTGGCCATAATTCTCGGTCAGCAGACTGAAGTAATTCAAAAAAATTCCTTGCTTGTGGGTTAGGTTCTTCTTCTATAACATTTTTCCTATTTGTCTCAAAGGTATAATCGGCCCCTTCATAAACCATTTGCATGTACGAGTTTTCAGTGCCATTTGAAAATTTTCTTCTAAATCCAACGTCTCCGGTGTCATTTAAGTTGCCAGACGATTAGTTTCATTCCCCCTTGAGGTGCTAGAAATCACTGGTTCCCCATGTTGTGTCCACTCAAAATAATTGAAGACAAACCCTTTTATCAATAAATGCAAATTCACTTCATCAATAGTAAGGAAACATTTGTGCTTGCACTTCCTACATGGACATCTAATCTTTTGCCCATCCATATATGCAGGTTGAGAACATGCATACTGAAGAAAACCTTCAACTCCCTCAACAAATTCAGGATTTATGAAACCATCAGGAGTTAATCGTCTATACATCCAAGATCTATCCTGGAAACTCATATCTGGATCACTGTTCATTTAAACCAGTGCATCCATTGTTAGTATAATTCATGTATGCCACAAAAAACTAGGTATGTCACATAAGACTTATGATCCAACATGGGGTATGGGTTAAGATTTATGGGAAAATATCAAATATATTTAAACTTAATATATGACATATATGTTTGTAAACAAATATGTCATAAGACACATATTGTTAACAGTTTGATATCAACAGCAGCTAAATATGTACTATTACCTAATCAAATAAGTATTGATAAAAATATGAATACTTAAATTTATACTATAGTTTAACATAAACAAAACAAAACAAATATATTGAACTCATTTGCCTCAAATTAATTACATTTTAAGTTAAATTAAATACCAAAGATGTGTAATTGAAAGCATCCAAGTGTACATCCCATCTAGGCATTTTATCAAACACCTTGTGTTCATCAAATTATCATCCCATTATACTAACCAAATTCACATTTTTCCCCTTCTATCACATACATATCATCATATAACGTCCTTATCCATTCACAAAACACCAGATATCGCATAAAAAATGAAGAAAAAAACACAACACCCACGGTCTATAGTTGAACCTCAACGAAAACCACCTTACCTTGTCGGAGAAGACCACCGGAAGCTTCACGTTGTCACTGGAAGGAGGTCGGACAGCAATCAGTAGTGCACCGGTGGAGGAAAAACGTCGGCCGGAGAAGAGAAGACAAACGCAGATAGGAGAGGAGCAACGTCGGGGAGAAGAAGAAGGGAAGAAATATCGAGATTTAACCTAGAACAGGACAACGTCGTTTTGTTTTAGTGAAACAGATGGGATACCGACGGTTACTTCTGTCCCTAATAACCGTCGGCGAAGCCTATTCTCCGACGGCATTACGTCCATCGCCAAATTCAGAAATTGAATTTGTGGGCTCGCCGATGGATTTTCTTTCCCGTCGCCCATAATTACTACTTCATGTAATTTTCACCGACTGACTGCACAATTCCGTAGCCATTTACCGACTCAAGGTATTCCGTCGGTAATATTCCGTCCCTAATATTTGGTGGGATATTTTCCCTCCATGTTTGGCAACAGATATTTACACCGTCGCTAGTTTATGACCCAATACCGACGGAAATGCATTATCCATCGCCACTTACATACGGAAACCATACCGTTGGTAAAAGTCCGTCGCCACTTCACAATTTCCTTGTAGTGCTATTAATCATGGGTTAACAATTAACTCGAGTTTTCCTTTAGGTTTTGTTGAATCAAGATACGATCGTTAATTAAACCTAACCACCGAACAACCTAGGATATGATCTCTAGATTTAATTAGGCAGTAGCATTATCAATTAGGAAAACTGATTAATCAAAGCAATGACCATATACGATATGTCATTTAATCGAGGTCATGTTATCCCTAATGATTACGAATCATTAGTCGCTACATATGAATTTCAACATAATAATTATGGATTATGTTGAAATTCTAGCAACGAGTTTACAATTAACGATTCAATGAACGCATTAAAATCATCATCTCACAATATCCAATGGGTTCATACACAAATAACCGAATAACAAAGAAAATCCGATCATCATCAATTAATATAAAATAACACAATCAATTTTTAATGAGAGAAAGAAACAACAAAATAATAAAAAAAATTCTTGACTCGAGTCATCGATGTCGATGTTACATTCAAATTAGTGTAAAGACGTTACCCTTTAGTCTCTTTTGAAAAAAAATATTTCAGCCACCATGTTGCTTCTCCTATCGAAGACCCCTCTCTGCTCACTGTTGCTCTCCCTCGTTTGCATTTAACGCAGAAAAATGTGTTAGACACAGATCTCTATGCACCTCACCGAAGACAAAGCCCCTCATGCCTGCGTCCTTGTTCCTATTCCTTGATGGGACGAATTAATGTGGTGGTCCAGCACACTGTAGCTTTAATTCCTCTCACCCCCGCAGCCTCCCTTTCTTCTCTATTCCACACTGTGTTTAACATAGCTGTCTGCGTTAAACGTAACTGCTGTCTGTGTTTCATGTATAACATTTGCATGAAACGTAGACATGGTTTGCATTTACGAAAATGCATGTTTTGTTCATTATTTCCTACTCTGCTGGCGCGTTTTGGTCTCTCACACGCTGTTTCTTGGATGTTGTCGTTTTCTTCCTTCAGTTGCTACGTGATTTTGCTTATGTTTATGTCGTTTTGCATTTTCTACTCGTTGTTGAGGTTTCGTTTTACTCCTTGCTCCACCGTAGTGCTCCCAACATCTAATTCTTTTCTTTATGTCTTTTTTTTTTTTATCTTTTAATTTTTTTTGTCTCGCTCCGTAAAGGTAAAGATAAGTGAGTATTTATCTTAAGAAAATGATTTAAATGTAATATGTTTAAGTCATTTTAGTTTTTTTACTTCTAAATTATACTTAAAGTCATATATAAATTAAAGTAAATATATTAGCCATTTTCGTATCATTAATTGCTAAATGTAAATAATTAAATGTATCGACAATTAAACAAATATAAAAAACTATATAAAAAACTATGATAATAAATTATGTTAAAGAATTTTTACGAAATAAATTTGCAATACATTTCCTTTTCATTGGGTAAAGAGAAATCCATGTATAGCCACTTTTGCTGAATGTGAATAATAAATCAAAATGCATTCATCTTTAATTGAATTTCTAAAAAGAATCGTCAAGAATCCCAATTCAACCTTTTTTTTTTTGTATAAGTTCATTGAATCTCACGCTTGGAATAAACTCTCTAATAACTCAAATTATGTCCATGTTGTAAAATAAAATATTTTGTTTCCTCACACTCTTCTTTGACTTATAAATAGATTACCCGCACGGGTAGCTCAGTTAATCATTGAGAAGGAAAGTAAGTCCAAGGTCTCGGGTTCGAATCTCGACAGCAGCAATGTGGGAGCTCATCCAATGTGGTGACTCCTTATGCGCACCGAGCACTGGCCGCCTTTCTGAGAAGCTGACCGAGATCAAATCGTGATTTACCTCCCT
This sequence comes from Erythroxylum cassinoides, assembly GCA_027478405.1. Classification (NCBI taxonomy): domain Eukaryota; kingdom Viridiplantae; phylum Streptophyta; class Magnoliopsida; order Malpighiales; family Erythroxylaceae; genus Erythroxylum; species Erythroxylum cassinoides. The sequence goes on from JANIPM010000007.1 coordinate 21,430,935, forward strand.
CACACAATATTGAGTCCAAGGAATCTCTCGTTAGCTCAAGCAATCATTACACATTTTAGATATGATTGATGTGCTTTCAATCTGGGTGCTCGTGCACATTTTGCATATATCTAGTTCACTTCTAGTCATTCTTCATGATTATTGCCTAACCACTTTACGTGATTAGTGCTTAACTGCACTACAAGTCAACTAAATTCATGTACTTTACTTTTTTAAAATATATTTTAACAATGACATTATGTTTAAAATTGATATACTCATAGTCATTCTGCTTATTGATTTTCTTGACTTGTTTAGTGCCTTTATTATGCTTAAATCTACTTGATTACTTCATTTCTCTTATGTTTACTTAACTTAAACGCATTATATTATTTAAAAGTTTTATTTAAAGTTTTTCGAACATTTCTTCAAGTTAGATTTAACTATAATTTTCTTCTAAATTCTGTATACAAAATTTTTTTAATGTAAGCTTTTAAGTGAATGCACTATAATTTTACTTTGAAAATCATAACATTAAAAAACCATTATACTATAGTGTTTACAATTATCTTGATAGAAACTTGACACTAGCCTTAAATCAACAAAATTATTAAGAAGAGTTGCCAAGAGACTATTAATACGTTCTGTACACTTTACATATAATAAATTGTAAATTTATCAAAAATGGATTAAAATTAAGTTGAAGAATTTTTAGATATAAGATTTTAATTATTAAGCTATTTATAAAAATAAAATTTTTATTAGAAATGAGGTTAATGAAAGTTAAATTTAAAACTTTTTGGTTAATAAGACTCTAAAATATATTAATAAGGAATTGAACTCAGAGTTTAAACTATTAGGAAAAGTTTGGAATATACTTCAAAAACTATTCTACAAAAAATAATTTAAAAACTATGCTAATCATTATTTATAATAACAAGAAGTGTAAGAAAGAAAAGAGCCATTGACATAATATTTGCTGGAAATTTAGAAAAGACTAAGCGAAATTAAGATAAAAATTTAGAAATAAAAATTTTAAGAAAATAAAATAATGATATAAAGGTAATATTAATATAAAATATAAATGATATTTAATAGATCATTAGAGTATTTGAAGAAGTAATTTTGAAATTCTAGTTTATAAATTGACTATGTTGGGATTTAAAAGGTATATTAGTGGAGAAAATTTTGTTACGTGAAAATTTTTAGTTTAGATTTATTTTTATAACTATACCCTCTTCAATGCTGATAACGAATAGACAGCTCTTTTGATTTTTCACTGTTAATAATCAGTTAACAAATTGACATTATCTATAAATATAAGATAATTTTTATTTAAAAGATTTGATGATGGTCATGAGAAAACACTAAACATTTTTAAATGATTTATTTTGCAAGAAACAATGTTTTGAAGAGTCCTTTAATTACTGGTTTGTATTCAAATCCAAGTAAGTAATTTCATTTAAATTAATGGTCAATATGTTTGAAATATCCTATAGTTTATCTATAGGTTAGATAATATTTCTTATAGTGGTATTAAAGCTTGTTTTATATGTATCTGAATAATAAATTTTATCTTGATAAAATTGAAATTGTATTCTAGTTGAATTCAGAATTGATCTTTATTAGAATTTAGAATATTATCATTATTAGTATATTCTATGTATGAATTTTGTGAATTATGGATATACATTATCAATCTGAATTGTGTGAATTATGATATAAATTATCATTTTAATCTTCGGTATGATATCATATGTCTTACTTGTATGACATATTATGTTATTGTGAATATCCTTATCTTGTTAAATAGTTTGAAAGAACATGTTAGAGATAAAAAAAACATTTTCCATTATGGATGAGAAAATTTTTGTTCCTTCTTTAAGGGATGCTTTAAAATAAATTCGATCCTTACATAAAAATAGACATTGTATAAATGGAATTTTAGAAATGCCACTATTTATCATATATCCCCAAATTTACAACCATTTGCAATAATTTTTTGTGATTTATATAGCTAAAATCTACACAACACTTATTGAAATGGGAAAATCAAAGCACAAGCAGTAAAGTGAAAGTTAAAAGCATTATAAAATCATTGTGATTTTGAAAAACTCATAATATTCAATAACCCAAAATGCATCTTTGGTATGAGTGGAGTAACTAAGCACTGGTAACTAAGCAATAGGGACTAGTAATTAATGACATCATCCTTATTATCGCTGCTTCCTTTGATGAGATGTTGTTGCTTGAATTAGACCATACTGTCGTTGTATCTCTTGGCAAAGGAAGGGACGAGTCACAACTACTCCTTCCTCCAATGGTACTGATAGTTGTAGGTTACATAATGCTTTAATAGGCATTTTAATATGTTTTTAACGGTTAGTTAGTTGATTCATGTATGTTTAGGTCTAGCATTATGTTAGTTAGTTACATATTTGTTTTTTAAGTGTTATGTGGGCTAGAGCATACTATTGAGCTTTAATATTGTATTTGAGGTGCCTTGATGCATTTGTTAGTGTTCGAGAGAAGATATTGAAGAACGAATGAGATTTGGAGGAAGCCTAAAAGAAGACACATGAGTGCTATGATCATGATAGAATCTTTGTGGGGCTGCCATAATCGTGGCTTGGTCTACCATGATCGTTATAGAGAGCATTTTAACAAGTCATAATTGTGGCCTGCTTGACAATATACACAGAACGACTTCTAAAACTCAAAATTTCAAGGACATTTTAAACTTTTAGGGCTCAGGTAAAACCTAAATTTTACCCTAAATAGAAAATACTAAAAAAAGAAAATAGGAGAACCTAATTTTTGTGTGCGTCTATTTGCTGCATTGGGAAAGATCTAAGGAAGGAAAAGAAGAGGAGAAAGGAAGAGGGAAGAAGAAAGGCTGCTGTTACTACTATCTTCTCGATCCATCCCAACCCTTCTAAGTGACATTTCATGTGATCTTTGTTATTCCTTCTATGAATGTATGAGATGGATTTGGGTTTGATGATGATGTTCTACACTCTTGAGGGATCTATTCTTGAATCAATGTTAGTGTGATTTTTTTATCTTAATACATTAGGTATTGTGATTATTTATTGTATTTGCATGCTTTGGTTACAAAGCACGAGAGGGAACCAATAGGAAAATGATTATATTAGGTAATGATAGTTAAACAGTCAAATAGATCACGCAAATAATCAAATTGCTAATTTATACAAAGAGAGATCTCATACGAGGACTTGATAGTTTATTAGAGAGCTTAAGACCTAATTGGATGTGTAGGCTTTTTGTTAATTGAGAGATTGCAATTTTCCTAATTCAATTAGGGTTATGATTTAGGGTTTAATGATTATAACTTGAAAGAGAGTAATCTGCCATTTGAAAGTCTAGGAGCACCGTATTAACTCAAAAGTAACCCTTTGAAAGTCTAGGACCACCGTATTAACTCTAAAGTAATCATGTTAGCATTTTAGGATAAATCCTCCCTCTCATAATTGTCTAATCTTCTTTGCATGATTTTTGATTGTTCATTGGTGGTGCTCAATTTTGATTTCTTTGTTTTAATTTTACAATTTCATTTCAATAAATCCAATTAGCTTCTTTACTTTTGTGTTTAGTTTTCCTTTTCATTTTAGTTATCCTTTAGGCCTTAGACAACTTAGATTTAATTAGTTCTCCAACTTCTTGAGGGATCGACACCTTATATACTACACTTACAACCTATGCACTTATGGTATTTTGGGAAATAAGAAATTGTAAAACTTTCCTACTCAATCAGGTACCATTGTTCCCTTTGTAGTCATTGACTAAAAAGGAAACTTCCCTGCACCCTCTACCATTAACACCTGGAAAGGAAGCTTCCCTGCTCAATTTGCTACCATTACTTACTCTGGTTGCATTTGTTTTTTTGGGTTGTTAAGATCGAAGGAGGCAATGGGAGAAAATGTTATGCATTTAGTTTTCTTTTCAATTTTAAACTATAGATTGAACTTTCTTTAGACAAATTTAAATGGGCTCATAAGGTTCACTTAAAGGCTAGTAAATATGGTCCAAATGGGACAATCTTTAGCTTAATGTAAAACAAAATATGCTCTTACATATGTCTATGCAACTAAACACAGAACATGAATAAACCAAGCATAGTACGTTTAGGTTATCTCAGGAAAACAAAAAGATTATAGGCCAAAATTTTAGGCTATAAGTTTGGAGTTATGGGAACCCATTATCCTATATATATATATTTATGAATTTAATGATACTCAGTAATAAGTTTCTACGTGAATTATAACATTAAATTTAATGTTCAATATTAATTAGAAATAAGTTTATAATTAAATTTAAATTTGTAAGTTCATAAGTTGAATAATACTTAAAAATGAGTTTCTAATTAAACATTATATCTAATAATTTGAAATAAATTTCTAATTAAAAATAAAATTAAATGACTTGACATTATTAGTGTAATGAGAATTAAAAATAAGTTTCTAATTTACAATTTAAATATATTAGTTCCATAATAGTTAGAAATATGTTTCTAATTAAAATGAAATAACTATGATTTAAATATGATTTGTTTATATTGCATTGAAATTGTGATTTTAAGAAAATTATAATGATCATAGTTTCATTTTGAGCTTGAGTTTAGTTATTCATTTGATGATTTCTGGTAATATGATCAGCTTTTAATTCCTAAAAATGTGTTTTCAAGAAAATGTCAATCATGCAAAGGACAACCAAATTTATATGAATTGCAACACAAATGACATGACTCATTATTATATTAGTGAAATTACTCCAAATGCAATATCTTCTCGGAGACAATATGATACATCATGTTTTATAGTTAATCACTTAATGTAAGAGCTACTAGGAAGTAAACTATTAAGTATGCTTTGGAACTTAGAATGGCTTGAGATGAAATCATATAAATGGTGGGTGATAAACTTTATGAGAGAAGTTCCACAAAAATAATTGATTTAGACTGTATCTGACCAATCTTCCACTCTAAAATAATTATACTAATAGCATATCAAGTTTCTATAACTTTATCACGTAAATTCATTGACTTTATTCCATAATAGAGTTCATTATTATGTATTGAACAAAGTTGTTGTAATGACCCCTATAAATTGTTTTGCAATTCATTTTCACTATAGCTATTGTATCAAAGAGTATTGTTGTTGAACTCATTAAAGGTGAGAAATTAAATGGCAACAATTATAAGATTTGGAATATGAAAATCCAATACTTACTAGAAGAGTAAGCGGCTTTTAAAGCATTAAGCATAACCATCGATGTTCTTGAGGAAGGACAAACAACCCAACATAAAAGGGACTACGATGCTTATGAAACTTGGAAGAAAACTAAGTCATTGGCTCACATTACATTACCAAGCAATATGGATAATGATATCATACAAGAATTCTGATACTATGACACTACTAAGGGCATGCAGTCAACTTTACCTACATATTTTAGAGGCACCTCAATCACCAAAGCAAGGTCACTCGCTACTATGTTTAACGCATATAAGAAATGACTGGATCACATAATACAAAAGAATTTGAGTTATATGTTAAATATGATAAGTGAGTTTCTTAACATTAGTCATGAATTATTAGATGAGCAATAAGTACAAGCTATGATCCAATCATTACCTCAGAGTTGGGAGCATATGTAGACGTATCTAACTCATAACAAGAGTATTAAGACAATTGAAGATGTTTTAAGGCATCCAATACTGGAAGAAGAATGTTTTGAAGCCTCAAAGATGTCCTCAAAGGTATATGCATTTAGTTCTAGCTTACATGGATATGTAAACCAAAAGTATAGACACCATGGTGGATCAAATTTGAAAAAGGTTAAAATACATGCCCACAATATTTAGGAATCAAATAAGGCAAAATAAAACCAGGATGGAAAAGGAAAACTTCCTTTTAAGAAGCAAAACATAATCAAATTGTCAACTGCTTTAATTGTGGCAATAAGGGTAACTTTGTTCATGATTGCAACAAGCCCAAAGAGGTACAATCTTATTATGCAGACATTTGTTCTATAAATATCTCATGTTCAATTTTAATAACTAAATCAAATCGTTTATAGATTGTAGATTCAAGAGCAACCAACCACATAGCAAAGGATAAAGATTCCTTTATGAAAATTTAAAAAATCCTACAGAGAACATGATAAGCTTATGTAGGAAACAATTCAATGGTGTTGTACAAGGAATTAGAACCTACAAATTAGAGATGTATAGTGGTCGATCATTGGTCGTAGCATTCTAGATTATGTCACATTCGTCAAAATTGAATAAGTTGATTAGGTAAAGGATGCCTTTTAAGTAATTTACATCAAGTGGATGTACCTATTTTTGAACATTATCTAACAGATAAATTGTGGAAAGGGAACACGAACTTCCCATCCATTACAATTGATTCATTCAGACATCTGTGCTCTAATGAATGTAAGGGCACAATATGGGGCTATGTTTTTCATCACTTTTATAGATGACTATACTCAATATGGTGATGTCTATTTAATTTATCACAAATCATAAGCATTTTTTTGTTTAATAAAGTACATAAATTTAGTAAAGAATTAATTAGACAAGAAAATAAAAGCTTTAAGAATTGATCAAGGATAAGAATACATGTTTGATAAGTTCAAGATGTTATGTGATAAAAAATGAATAGAAAGACAGTTAAATATTCCATAAACCCCATAATAAAATGGCATAGCAAAAATAAAATAGAATGCTACTAAAGATGGTTAGCCTCATAATGGAACTAGTAAATCTACCTATCACCTATTAGGGTGATGCATTGCTTGCAACCATTTATATACTTAAACGAGTACCCATAAAATCAATTAAGAACACTCTGCATGAGTTATGGATAGGAAGAAAACTCAATATGGAACATCGAAGATCATAGGGATATGCTATCTATGTTCATTATCTCTCTCATAAACATGGGAAACTATGCTGAGAGGAAAGAAAAGTATTTTTAATAGATACTTTAAATACTCAAAAAATTTGAGTTCATAGGTGAACAAGGTAATGAAGAAGTAATAAAATTTGAATCACGCGATGTCACATTCTTAGAGAATGATTTTCTAAACCAAGGTGAAACATAAAAAGATATATTTTTATATTAGAATGATTCCATTATTGAGAATCATGAAGAGGGATTTTATCTAAACGAGGGTAACATAAATCTTAAAGAATTAAATCAAAGACAGTTAAGATTACAATCCACTAAAAGTTTACCTATTGTATCTGATGTGTGTGGGAGAAATTAAGACATTGATGAATTTTTTTCTTACAAACCATATTTACACCAAAGTATTCTTGGTATGATTCCTAATGTAGCTTTTAAAATAGAAGGGAAAATTCATATGATTAATTCTACAAGAAGATGATGATCCAAAGAATGTGTATGAGGCTCTTAATGGTCCTGCTCAAGAAGAATAGATGAAAGCAACGAAAGAAGAAATGAATTATTTAAGCTTAAATGAAGTGTGTGACATAATTTATCTCCCTAATGGGTGAAAAACTATTGGGAGCAAATGGCTTCTTAAAATAAAATGAAACGTTTATGGTAGTATCGAAAGATATAAAACACGATTTGTGGCAAAGGGATTTACATAATATAAATAAATAGATCATAGTGAAACCTTTCACTTTTTGTGAAGTTTGCTTCAATTTGTCTACTCTTAGCTATAGTAGTTAGTTTGGATCTTAGATTACATCAAATAGATATAAAGACTATTCTTCTAAATGGATAATTAGAAGAAAAAATCTGTGCGGAGCAATTAATAAGTTTTATAGAGCAAGCCAAGAACATGAAGTGTGTTGGTTATTGAAATCAATTTATGATCTAAAATAGTAATAAAGACAGAGATGTATAATTTTTCATAATGTAATCATGTCATGTGATTTTCATGTTTTTGATGAAGACTAATATATATATATATCTTAAGGGATCCAAAGATAAATTTGTGATTTTATCTTCATATATGGAGGACATTTTGATTACTTATAATGATTGTGAGTTTGTCAAGCAAATTAAAGAATTGTTGAGTTTTTAATTTGAGATGAAAGATATAGGTAAAGCTGCATGCATTCTTAGAGTTAAGATTTCAAGAGATTGTTTAAACATATTATTGTCACTTTCTCAAGAGACCTATATTTAAAAGGTTTTAGAACAATTCCTTTTTCAAAATTGTAAACTAATAGATAATCTTATTACTAAAGGTGAAGGTTTTAGTAAGAATTAATACCTATTTACTCCATAAGAAAGGGAACAGATGATTAAAATTTCCTATTTTAGTGTAATTGGAAGTCTTATGTATAGCATAATGTCAAAGGCTAGATATTTATTACATTATTAAGATGGTGAGAGGATATCAATCAAATATAGGCAAACATATTGGAAACCAATAAAGAGAATATTAAGGTATCTAAAAGGTATTGTTGATTATGCAATGTGTTATCAAGGAAATGACCTATGTATACAAAGGAATATACAGATTGGGAATGATATCTATATGAGAGAAAATCTACCTCTAGATTTATTTTCTTACCTAATAATAGTGATATATCATTAAAAAGTAAGAAGCATCATGTATTGCTTTATCTATAATGGAAGCTAAATTCATAGTATTTTTAGTAGTAGTACAAAAGGTTGTGTGGCTTACACATTTCTTGGTTTGTTTAGGGGTCATTTAAAGTGGGACTGATCCAGTAATAATCAACTGTAATAGTCAAGCAGCAATCGCTTATATAAAAGACCTCAAATTTCATTTTAAAATCAAGCACATAGATACTAAATACAATTATATGAAAGATATAGTTGCATATGGAGAAATGAGCATGGGGTATATATCTACATAAATATGATGGCTGAGCCAATGAAAAACCCACTTTCTCGAGATGCATATATTTTGTGTGTGAAGTCACTAGGATTACACAAGTATTAAATTTTAATTGATTAACATTTCTTTATGTATATTCATTCAATGTATTATTATGTTTTAATACTAATATGAGTTGAAATCATTTATTAATTAGCTACAAAAATTAATCCATCAATAGTTTACTATTCAAGTAATTAGCTACAAAAATTAATCCATCAACAGTCTAGGGAAAGGAGGGCCTTTTTGTTCAAAAAGCATCCCACTAGAGATGATGACTAGGCTTTGTTATTAGTTTAAAGGATTTCTATAAGAGGACTTATGATTCCATCCATCTTAGAATTATGGAAATATTAGTTTCCACCAACTTGCTCTATAATTTGGTTAGATTAGAAAAGGCCTTTCTTGGCTAATCAAGTAAGATTAGGGAACTCTTATCCTGATTTAGAGTTGAAGAGGAGACTTTGTAGAATATAACTCACTTAACACATGCCAAACTTATATATCATAATTGGCATAGGAATTGGAAGGAAAAGGACCTCAGAAAGTAGTTTTGGGATTATTCATAGTCCACCTATATCAAATATTTCAGCAAGCAACTAAAGAAACTTGGAAAAATAAAGCTTGAATGTGCTTCAGCCTTGCTTGAATGTCTTAAAGAGAGGTGAGCAAGATCTTACTAATCCTTTAAATCCAAATGTCTGATAGTTAATAATAATATGAGCGAAACTTTCAACAAGTGGATCTTAACACCTAAAGATAGGCTACTAATTAGTATGCTTGAAATAATTAGAATATAATGAGTGTTAAGTGCTTAATTGATTATTTATTTATTTTCTAATGCATATTGATTAATGTTTATTTTACATTTGAGATACTTATTTTGGTTTAGGTGGAGGAAAAAAGAATTAAAATGAGCTAAATTCATATTTTGGCTAGTTTTACTGTTATTCAATCTTGTTTACCTTTATGGATCAAAATGGGATGAGTTATAGTGAAATTAGGATAGAGAATGGAAGATTTTGAGTTATTTTAGAGGAACATACCTGTGTAAATGTAACACACTACTTTCGTAGAACACGTACCTGAGTGATATCCAAGTACAAGTTCCACAAAGGTGGCATGCTAAAATAGTCATCGGTCAAAACTCATTGCAAATTTTCTTAAACAACATACATAATTGTGAAAAATCGATGATCAATTTCGGCCCAATTTATTTATAAACAATTTCAATCACAAAACTTGCAATCATTATTGAACTCATCAGAGTTTCAATAATCATTTGGGCCCATTACAGGACAACATGTTTGTAGTCACAATAACATTACATTTCAAGATCATTTTTATACACATTGAATAACACTTAAGACTACACATTTCAATGTAACATAATGAAATACATATGCAAGCGTACACTGATCTCGACCTAGAACTCTTACTCGAAGCCTCTCTGGAGTCCTTTACTAAACCCTAAAAGCGACGTTGCAATTTTTTATAAGTTTTACGAACTCAATTGCGTAACCATCCTTGATGGTTCACTTATATAACAAAACTTAATCATTATATAATCATAGAGTTCATATAGTCAAATAGTTCATATAAATTTATCATTACATTTTAGCTTTGCAAATCGTTTAATGAATTCCCATCATATATGAATGTTATGTGTATGAGACTCACATTTGTTTTTATTGTTATAACAGAGTGCCTATCACATACATATACAGATACTAGCCTATAGGGCTCAATTAGAAACAATAATCTCAGAGTATAACTTTACATCCAGAAATAGTAATCACGGAGCAAAGCTCTATGTATAAGCACTTTCATACTGGCTACTCCGATCACAACGCCTTTATATTACATACATTGAAAAAATATGCAAGTCATAATTCTGTCATCAATTTAATCACTTTCATTTGCATGTATTATCACAGTATAATAGTCTTAGTATCAGTCACAGTGTCAGTATTCATCAGACTAGGTCTGGCATTCAACTTTTTAGTTAAGAATTAGAGTATTCAATTAGGCAGTCTCATTCACATACAAGTAGCACTTCCAATATTGTTTGCAAGCATCAAACGCCTCAGACGTATATTATCCAGAATTTAGTACACAATCAGTCAATGCAGTCCAGTAATATATCAATACAGTTCAGTAATATACAAAACAAAACAAATAAAGTGAGACCATCCTAGGTTACTCACAGTTGCTCCCTTAAGCTTATTGCCTTAATGTTCTGGCAATATCTAGAAGTGATCACTCTAGTTGCTCATCTATATGAAATAAAAATAATTTCATATTACTAGAGCACTTATGTAACAGAATAAACACATGTACCAATGTTTCATGTATCATGCATGAACACAAATTCTCAGGTATATTTCTGTCATACATTGACGTACATATCATTTGTATTCCAATTGTATTGAAATTCAATTACTCATTCTCCATTTCAACTATTTCTGAAAACATTCCATTCAGGTCAACAATGTATGATAAATAAGATCTAGAAAATGAAGAATTTAAGTAACACTTCCTTTTAAAAAATTGTTCCTTTATGTCTTAGGTCTCTAATGACACCAAGATCATTCAATTTGGTTTAATATACTAAAAGTTATACTCCAAATATGTTAGTATATTCTTAAGCTATAATAGAGCTCTTACTTCAACTTCAGAACAAATTTTGGAATTCTTCACACTAGAACTACAATTTGAGTTCTTAAAGACAATTATAGCTTTATTCTAGTTTCATTTGAATCATGAATAAACTTATTTGGAACTCTATAGACCAAGAGATAATCAAAATACCGAAGTATGTTCAGTAAAATCATCCTAGTTATCATACTTCAGTATGGTCATATTTTCATCATAAATTCTTCAACAATCCATTTCAAAAAGTCCTAATTTTTGGTGGAGATGAAGATCAATGCCTTATAAGTCTATTAGTTCAATTCCCATGTCAATTAGATGTCTGGAGAAGAAGTTCTAACAAAAAGACCAAAGGATGTTCAAAAAATATCTTCCTTCGAAAAGCATAGAAGTCACGATCGTGCACCTACACGATCGCAACATTCCAAGTGCTTCAATGATGTCAACGATCAGAGAGGTCATGATTATGCTTCTGCACGATCGTGACTTTCTCTCTTCTTCATTTCTCCAGAAATACGAAACCCAGTTTTCATATCTTCTTCCATTTTTTTTCCAGATTTTCCATTTCTTATACTTTCCGACTAATACATCCATGCGTGAATCATCTTTTCTATGTCCAGTACAAACTCAAAAGAAGTCATGTGTAAGTTAACTGAAACCGCACACAAGCTTTCTCTCACTATTGTATTCATCTTTTGTCTCACTACTGCTTTTTTATCTTTCAACAATTCACAACTTCACATCACCCAATAAACTCATATTCAAGTCCAGATACACATAACAAATTTAGTTCCTCATCTAATTCATTCAGTATATTTATTCACTAAAACTATACTGCTTAAACTTCACATGCATTTACTATATATTAACACCATAAAACATCATCAGAGTTAGTTACGTGATTCATTGCCAATGAAAAGAGTAAATCAACACAACTTGATGCTCGGTGTTTGGTAAACTAGACGGATGTTTGATAACAATACTACTCTCAGTGAAAAACAACAAAAGAGAGAGAAACAAGAAGACAACATCTAAAATACATATCTGCGTGTTCTCCTGCATAAATTACACTTATCACTATTTCATGTTGCCATGTGTCACACATATACATAGGCTATTTGCCATCAATTTAATCATTCCACGTTTTACACTACCAAAAATTCCAAAATAATATTACTATTCTACAATTAAATCTTTAACATAAATAATTCACAATTCACATTTTAATTGCTTTAATCAATCAATTATACCCGAAATATGTCAATGAATGCATGAACAATTATTTTAAAATATGTCAAAAATAAATATTTACATGTGTGTGAATACACAATGATGCATGAGCATGCAATACACTTTACAGTACGCTCAGTTTATAATTCTGGTGTCTAGCCCTAAATATGGGATGCTACAGTAAAGAAGTACACGCCCATATAATTGACTTATATGATTATGGGAGGGACTAGAAGTCATTGTAAACATGTACAACCTTAAAGATGTTGTTTCACCCATATGGAAACATGCACATCCATATAAGTTACTTACAAAATAATGTATACTTCCTATATACCTCTTAAAAAATGTGTGTCTTCACTTTACAAAGAATTAAAGTAAGGTTGAGGGACATAGTCACTCATACGACGATGTTGCTAACTATGTCCTCTATGTGATACCTAATTATGAAGTAAAAAAAGGCAATTATGAGGCCAGTTAAAGGGGATATATAGGAGGGACATTTTGAGGAATCTATTCTTCTCATTGAGTGTGTTCTTTGAAGAATTATAAGTGTTTGATTCTTTTCCTTCTAGTTAAAAGGGGTTATTGGGGCCTAATAACATGTTTGTGCATTGATCCATTCCAAAAACATTATTCCTACTCTCTTTTGAAATTGATTATGTTATTTTGTATATAAAATTCTATGATTTATATATGAACAATTTAGATAAGGCTTGATAAATCATTCATGTATAGATTTATGACCATAATTTGAATTACAATGCAAATTTATTGTTAATCTAATTCAAGTTAGACTTTGCATATGAATCATATCATTGAGAGTTCATGAAATGCATTTCCTTCACATGCATATCATTAACCTACACACATAAATTATGAATTAGTACACATTGCAAAGATAATATATGCACTTAATTGACATATTCCGTGGTATGAAAGGTTTAAAATGATCATGATGTGAATTGTGTATTGTTATGTCTTGAATTTTGGTTTGATTGATTGTAAGTAGTAAATTTGGAATTTATTGTTGCAATTGGAAAATTGATGAATTAAAATGTACATTTAGACTTGGAAAAATGCCAAGTAGCAAGATAAGTTGACATAAAAAATTTAGGATGACTAGGCTTATGAAATAATGAGACATGGCATTAGTAATAGAGTGACAAATGGCTTGGATAAATGAGTGAGAAATGGTGGTATAACTGGGTGACAAATGGCTTAGGAAACTATGTGACAAATGGATCAAATATTAAGTGACACTTTGTGGTTGGAGTAGAAGACACACACCTAAACCCCATGATCTCCACACTTGAATGACCATTTTGTCTCTTATTTGTTTTACATGCTATCTTCCTCTTCCTTCTCACCACTAACTCACACACTCAACCCTCACAACTATAAGTTTTTTGCCTAAAATTCTGTTGTCTTCATCTTGTTGTTGAAACCCCTTCCCATTTCCATCTTGTTCTTAAAGTTATGCTTGCAAGCTTGGTGGGCTAGGATAACTTGCTACTTGGGGTGAAATTGGAGCTAAGCAAGTAATCAAAAGGTTGTTCTTTATGGCATGTTATAATAGAGAGTTTATGACGATTGGAATGGGATGGAATGTATATGATGTTGATGGTGAAGTGTGCTGGAAAAATGATTATTGAATTGGATACTTTCATGTTTTGTTTTTGATTTATAAAAACCATAGGTTGTAGGTTGTTTCAAGGTTTAATTGGATTATTATTTGAGGTATGATGAAGGTTAATTTTTATTAAAGAAAGGTGTTAATATAGCGATCTTGAAATGGGAAAGAACTAGGGCTATATATATGATCAAATGAATGATAGTTTCTATTTTGATTTTCATGTATGAAAGACCATAAACTGTGAGCTACCAAATGAATAAGTTGAATTGGAATTGGATATGGAATTGATAAGGAAATGACATATAATTAAGGTATAATTAAGGTATAGGTAATGGACTATGATGAAGATGTGTTGAATTTGGTATGAAGATGTTAAAAGTTGGAAAAAACTGAAGGAAAAGGATGGTGAACCTTCGGTTCACTCATCTCGCGATCGTGGGAGCTACGTTGACTCCTTCCCATGATTGTTATGGAAGTGAGAAAATTTCATTTTTGTGTGATATTTAAATCATATAAGGATATGTTACTTTATTTAGGTGCAATTGGACATGATTGGGGCTTAAAATGAACCTAGATAGTTGCTTGATTAATTGATTAAGTGTTTCATAAGTTTAGGTTGTTAATTGAATTTATAATTTAAGGAATGGATTGTTTGATATCATTGTATATGAATTTGGGAAGTATGAGTTGTTCATGGTATAAAGATGTTCTTATTAGTGCATATATGATTCAAAGGATATAGGTAATGAATTAGGTATGATTGAATAAGAATTAGGAAATTGTGTGAATGTATAATGCTAGGAAAGAATTGATGAATATATGATTGATGAATTTAAAGTAATCAAACTTACTTAAGGCATAACCTAACTTCAAACCAGATAAATACAAGCTATAATGAATGAATGACCAAGACTTGTGAATAAGGATACATGCCCAGGATAGTCAATTGAGCATGCAGTGAACATAACACATATACATGAGAATGATTGAGTACTCATTTGATTAAACAAGTTAGTAATGTGTAAAATGTGTGTATTATATGACATAGAAGCATAAATTGAGTGTCCACATCCAGACATTGTCGGATTGTCAAGGCAACAACTATCTGGAGCATATTGTAATCTAGATGTTTTCTCACTATGTTTGAATTGTTTCTGATTAACTTTCAGATATTGAACTATTACTGAAATGATTGTGATATTCCAGACATTGTTGGTCTGAGGAGTTTGATATCAGAGATTGTATTAAAAGTGTTTTGAATTGAATGTGCAATATAAAATGTGTTTTTAACTGTTTGTTGAATGCCAGACTCAAGATCCGATGAATATGATAAGTGACTATGCACTTTGAATGAAAGTTATTGACAACATATTATATGAAATGAGGCATTCCATCACATAAATATGCATGATCAGATAAAGGAGTTCTGACAGAGTGACCAGTCTAAAAGGAGCTTAAAGCTCATAAATGTGCACAATGAGCCATAGGCTTAGTTATTAATGAGCCCATCATCTAAAAAGTAGTACAGCAAAATATCTAAAATGAGCCCGGTATCTACAAGGGATGCAGGAAAGCAAATAGGTGATCAGTCACAATAAAGTAAAAAAAAGTGAGTCACATGTGCATTTGCATATATAAATTGATTTGAGATAATTACTGAATTGTTTGAAATACAGTTGAAGGTTAAATAAGAATGTGTTGTGATATGAAATGCTAGCTTATCTAATATACTTATGAAAGTATGATAATCTGGATGTACTTGATAAAGTATGATGAAATGTGATGTGATATTCAATACCGAATGTTATGAAATACTTGTTAAAATGGGATATGATTTGCCTCTGTGTTTTTGACTTGAGTGAGAACATCAATGATGGTTCACTCATTGAGTTCGCAAAACTCATCAAAATTACAACATTGATTTTTAGGTTTTGAGGACACCTAGCTTCTAAAGCAATCTAGTTGAAGTCTAGTATTATCAATTTTGGTAACAAGAAATAGCTCAAAGGTCTGGTCAACTGATATCTGAGGAGTTTATATAAAATGTTTTTGTTTACAGTTCTCATCTTATGTAAAACATTTTGTATAGAACAGTGAACTCACAGATGTTTTTTTAATGTAAATATATGGAGTGTAAAATGTAATGCTACAATGTAAGTTATGTTTGTTAATGAAATGGGAAAATTTGATCCTTAAAATACTTGTGTTTCTGTGATGCCATAATAAGTGAATATGATTGCTCTAACATGCCATTCTCATAGGGTATGCTCTTAGATTTCCTCTAGATGTTTGGGCATATACTCTATGGTAGTGGTGTGTTACATTTTTGGTTTCAGAGCATAGTTTGACATCCTCAGGGACATATAAGAGCATTTAAACATGATACAAAGTGAGAGACTCGAATAGTGATCAGAGTTATTGTTTATTATAGGTCATTTGCTATAGGATATCGAGACATAGAGTTAGCTAACCTTGAGTCCATAGGAGCTAATAGAGAGTCTTCAGTACTTCAGTTTGAACAATTGGCTTTGAGAATTCCTAAGAAGAGAGAGAGGAGGTATGATAAGCTTAGAAAGTAGGGGGTTGTAGACTTCTACAGAAGTGTAAACACTGTAGACCTAGAGGGTTAGTTGGAAAGAACTGAACGGGTGGTTGATCAAATAGACTTCAAGTTCGATGAAAGATTTGACTATACAGTCTCGCTACTGCAAGGTATGACTTATTGGTGCTGGAAGACTATTCTCGAAAGTTTTGCCTGACCTTGTAGACTTATATAGGAAGACTTCTTTAGTGTCTTTAAGGAGAACTATATGTGCAAGGTCTATCTGGATAAGAAGCTGAAGGAGTTTCTAGATCTGAAACAGGGAAGCCTTACTATAGCTGAGTACGAGGTGAGGTTTAATGAGTTAATAAGATATGCTACCGCTTTGATTTCGACTGAGGATGATATGTGTAGGCGATTTGAGGATTAACTGAATATGGAGATCAGAACAAGGTTGGCCATCACTAATTTAAGTAGTTTTGCTAAACTGAGAGCTGCATCGATTCAAATTGAGCAGTTCCTGAAAGATGGGCAAGGAGAGTATAGACAAGAATTTAGAATTAACAGGCAGGGTGAGTCCCAAGATGATTCTATCAGGAGATTTAGTAAATGCCAAAATAAATCATTTCAATCACAGACTAGATCAAGACAGTAAGGATTTAGATCAAGAGGTGGTTTTGTTCAAGATGGGTAGAGGTCAAGTATCCAGAAGGCAGACACGATAGATGCCTTTCCCTAATTATAAGCATTGTAGGAAGAAACATAGTGGGGAATGTTGGATGATATCGAGAGCATGTTTTTGTTGTGGTTCTCTTGAATATCAAATTAGAAACTGTTCTGCGACTGTGGGAGCATAGTCTAGAGTGAGAGGAGAATTAATGACTGAGCCTACTTTCCAGCAAAGTAGAGCTAGTGGAGCAGGATAGAGAGGCAGCACCAGTTCAATAAGTCCTAATGTTAGGACTAAGGTGTAGAGTAATCAGCTGCAGTCTTAGGCTAGGATCTTTGCTATCACCAGACAGGAGGCACAAAACTCCCTAAATGTTGTCATAGGTGTGTTACATTTCTTTCAATTTGAGGCATTTACATTGGTAGATCTAGGATCTACACATTCGTTCATCACACCACTTTTAGCATCTAAATTGGATTGCGAGAGAGAGAGAGATTGAAATTTTTCTTAGAGGTGAGTACTCCAGTAGGAAGTACTATAGTGAGTGGGGAAGTCTATAAAGGGTGTATCATTCAGATTGATCAGGCAGAGTTGAAGGTCGACTTGATAGTATTGTAGTTAAAGGAGATTGATCTTATTTCAGGTTTGGATTGGCTTATTGCAGATAGGATTGTAATGAATTATTATACAAATTGAATCCCCTAATCAAACAAGGGTTATATTTCGAGGTATTAGTTAAGTAGTGCCAGCTAGGTTGATTTCCTCAATGAGTGCTCTCAGGCAGATTAAAAGTGAATGTGAGGCTTATTTAACCTATGTAATTGATGCCCGAACTGAGCAGACAGTATAGGATATTCCTATTGTTAGGGATTTCCCATATGTTTTTCCCACTAAATTGCTAGGATTAACCCCAGACAGGAAAACAGAGTTTATGATTGACTTAGTTCCAGGTACTGCTCCTATATCAATTCTTCTATATAGGTTGGCACCTGTGGAACTTAAGGAACTTAAGACCCAGTTGTAAAAGTTGTTTGATAAAATTTTTATTAGACCTAGTGTGTCACCTTGGGGAGCTCTAGTTTTGTTTGTGAAGAAGAAGGATGAGACTTTAAGATTGTGTATTGACTATAGATAGTTAAATCAGGTGATAGTGAAGAAAAAGTATCCTTTACTAAGGATAGATGATTTACTTGATCAGTTAAAAGGAGCTCATGTGTTTACTAAGTTGGATTTGAGATTATGGTACTATCAGTTGAACATAGCATAAGCTAATGTATCAAAGAGTGCATTCGGGACCGTATATGGGCACTTTGAGTTTTTAGTAATGCCTTTTGGGTTGACAAATGCTCCAACAGCTTTTATGGCACTGATGAACTAGGTATTTCAGCCTTACTTAGATCATTTTGTGATTGTGTTCATAGATGATATTTTGGTGTATTCCAAAAGTAGAGAGGTACATTCTGAGCACTTGAGGTTAGTCTTATAGATAATGAGAGAGAAGTAATTGTATGCCAAGTTTAGTAAGTATGAATTTTGGCTAGATCAAGTGGTTTTTTTGGGTCATATAGTATTTGGGTTGGGTATACATGTTGACCTAAATTGTTAGCCCCAAATTTTTTTTAAAATTAAGCATGATTAGACTAATTAAGAAATTGAGTTAGCATTGATTGAGATGATAGAAATTAAATATGATAGCATTAAATAGCATATGACATAAATTAAAATGTAATGGCATTAATGAGTTAGGTAAGAGTTAGTAACATTTAATATGTTAGTTGGTTAGTTAGGCTAAGATTAAATGTAATGGGCTTGTATGGGCCTAAGCAAGTTGTAGTAGGAAAGTTAAAGAAGAGAATAAAATGGGCTTAAAGAATACATGGGCTTGAGTAGGTTTAAGAGGAAATAAGAAGGAAGAAGAAGAAGGGAGTTAGGCTTGGGCCTTGGGCTTAAGTAAACCTAAAAAGGAGTATAAAAGGAAGATGAAAGAGTAGGATTTAGAAGAAGAAGAGGTGCCCCACGAAATTTAGAGAGGGAGAGGAGTGATTTTCGAAAATGAAGAGAGAGGGAGGAGAAAAAAGAAGAGCTTTGGTCTAGGGTTTGATTTTCCTAGAGTTCTAGCAAGTGTTTGAAGAAAGTTCCAAGAGAAAAAGTGTGGAGGAGAGTCTAAGCTTTATATTGAACCAAGAAATCACTTGGTTAAGTGAAGATTTAAGGTAAGCCTTGAGTTAAAGTTTAGATTTTGTTTGGGTTATTGGTTAGAAAGGCTAAGAATGGAATGGGTATAGTGATTTCCAAGTCAATTTCATGATTTAAGTTCATTAGGTTTCTCCATTTTGAAACCCTAAGTTGATATGGGATTATTTTCATGTTATCATTGAAGAAGGGCAAGAAAGAGGAGAAGAACAAGAAGAAGAACATCCTTAGGCAAGGATTTAGCAAGGAAAAGAGGTGGGTTTCAC
>JANIPM010000007.1:21508500-21520674 GCA_027478405.1 Erythroxylum cassinoides
TTACATAGTTTTACAAAATCAAATTCTAAGAAAAACATGTTCATCCTCAATAATTTAGCCAACTAACGTCATATGTTCTGCAGGAAAACATTTTTCATACATGTTGTATCAAATTAGAAAAAAATATTTTAATCACATTAAAATGAATTTTCAATCACTAAAATCATCTACAAACATGTCATGAGCAGATCAGTGAAAGAAAATCATGAAAACAATGTTTTACAATTTAAAAAAAAATAATGAAAACAATGTTTTACAATTTAATTTCGCATTTTATACAATAGATCCTAAGTTGTCATAACCATGCAATCCTATTGCATATGTAATGAAACTACATCTAATAGGCACAAACCTTGCTCTGACACCATTGTAGAGTTTTGATTATGCATCACATACATAACAAATCAGAACATACACAGTGCAAACTAAATCGAAACCTCGAGAATACATAATCAAACATGTGGCATTAGATATAGTAAATCAAAACATTAATAAGATGTGTGCACCTTTCCCGATGATCTTCTTCGTTCTTTAATCTCTTCACCACATCGGGTTGTCATAAACCACAAAAACCAAGCTAGATCATCTCCAACATAGTCCGCATAAAGATAGAAGAAAGAAACCTCCAAGGAAATGGCATAACACACACAAAAGTGCTAGCTATTGATGTGTGTTCTTCAGAGAATGTTTGTAAAGAGTGAGAGAAGATGATAAACACTTTCCCAAAAGTTTCACTATTTTCATCCAACACTTGCATGAAAATTGGTGTTTCTATGAGGTTCATCTTCCCCAAAGGACAAAATATATTGATAATTTTGAAGTCATAGTGGTGGGAAACCAAAAGACTAAGGTTAAGCTTATCAGCTTGGATACCTTAATAAAGGGTGACTAGATGATAAATAAAGACACAACTCCTAATAGGACATTTCATACAACTAGTGAGGAATTCCAACTTGTGAACAAAAGGAGGTTGAATAGAGAGAGGAAAGGTTCTAATTCTTCCCCCTAAATTATATCTTTCACTTGTCAAAACGTTAAGGGCCTCAGTCTCCCTATTTGATAACTTTTTCTTTGAGAATATTTATGTAACACTAATTATTGTCTTATGGGATTACTTAAAACGATGCCATAAGAAGAAAGTTATAGGAACTTATTTTTCTTGAGGAAGAGTTGGGGACCCATATCACAGACATAAAATCTTAGTGGCTAATAACCCCTATCTTGATTGAAATCAAGAAGCCTATCATACTATATTAACTTATATCTCTATCTATAAGATTGTTAGTAGATAACCTCAATCTAGAGATTACATATGCCTATACAATTGTAATTTCCTGACACTATTATGAAATGAATTAAGAAGCTTGACATCCTTTGTCAACCTTTTATGGTTAGTTGGTGTGACTGCAAAAGTATGTTATACCAATATAAGGCAAAGGGTAACTTTTACCTCAAGGACTACACTGAGGAGAAAAGGGAATGCGTTAGGGATATACATATCACATATCTTTCTAAGGTAGAACACTTTTTTACTTGGTGGAAAAAATAGAAGGATGTTTAGTTTTTAAGGAAAAAAACATGGCAAGGCTGTGGTGAATAGACACTGGTTGAACTCCTTCTTCCTAAATTGCAAAGCAACTTTTAACAAATCCCATCTTTATAAATCACACTTCAATTTTAGTTTAATTTTTTTTAGTTTTAAGAAATACTTATCCATTTAGATTCAATAATGCTTCAGTGGATATACATGGATTTAAGAAAGCTATAATGAAAGGATTGAAATAAGATATCAAGGGGGTTAAACTCTTTATTTCTATGTGGAAAATTAAATTGATAAAGGTTGAGTTGGAAACCCTTAATAAGCAAATAATAGGTGGCATTTAATACGTTGTTACTCAATAAACTTTTTACATAATCTAATCTTAGCTGGAAAGGTTACCTTTTGATCTTTCTCTTCAAAATGAGGAGAGGTTTTGATTGAATTTTTATAATTTGGTTAGTGTGTTAATAACTACAAATGTATGACGTAGCTATAACTAGTATCGACAAGTACGGGTTGATCCCACAAAGACAATGATTACTAGTAATTAACTTTTCCTATAATCTAACCTACAGATTGATTTTGGATTTTAACAAACAAAATAAAAAAATAAAAATAAAAATAAAATAGGCAACAACATTGAACACAGAAATAAGGAATAATTTAGAAAGCTATCAATATCAGAAATTAATATATAGGTTTTGAATCCCCCTAAAAACTCTTAATTGATTGATCTTTTATTATGCAATTGTTTTGTTTATTTATTAGACCGTAGAGGTTCTTATGGTAGGCTAATAGCTAAACTTGAGTCTACTAACAACTAATCCTAAGGCTTTCAACTGAATTACTCAAGTTAAAGTTTATAGGATTGCTTTACCAATTTTTGAATCCCTTTATTAGGTTTGACCCTAATCAAATCATAATATATCAATCAAAATAATTTCATTAAATGGAAGAATTAAAACATATTGTAGCATAAACTAGGGTTTAGCTAACTTAGACACTAAAGAAGTTTAGCTACACATAATAAAAAAAAACAAAATCAAACAAAAACTAGAAGAAAAAAAATAGTAAACTCATAGTTTATAATTCTAAATGTGCCTTTCTCTTCTATCGAATGTTCTTGTAAGGTAGAGATTTTATCTTGTATTTAGTTAGATCTTTTGATGATTTCTTTGTGTTTTCCATGTTTCTGTATCAATATCATCCCTTATGGATGTTCTCTATATATGGAATCATCTTCCAAAGTCTATTATACTTAATTGAGGCCAAACACATCCTTTTATATTGAAATTTAAGGTTTTTGGGACTTATACGTTTTGATACATGGTTGTGTATCTCCAAAAATAATTAAAATCGTGATTCTAGATGGTCGTGTATCAAACTATGCATCCCTTTTGTGCTTCAATTTGTCATTTTATGCCAAGTTTTTTTTATGAATTCTTCTCCTTTAAGTTCATGAAGGCAATTATATCCTATAAATAAGCTTAGAGTGAATTAAGTACCAAATATACAATAAAAGTATATAATATCAAGTAAAATGCAAATATAGGTGTAAAAATATATTCAAATATGCATCTATCAAGCATCCCCACACTTAAGCTTTTGCTTGTTCATAAGCAAACCATAATAAAAAATATAAATTTTATAACATCAATCCATCATTAATCTTAATCTGTCCATTTATACTCTAAATCACCATATCATGATGAATCAAATTAACATATAAATAGAATCAAATTATCCTCAAATTAACTTCCTAATTCAATATTAACAGTAATCATATCATAATCTCATTAAGCCAAAAGCATGACCCTCACTAAGATGTCACTCAATGCACTCAAGTGTTTAGGGAGAAAATTATCAAAACTCTCAATCAATTCATAATAGAATTCTTACCATATGCTTGCAATAAAATCACATCTCCACCATTTATGTATAAACTATAAACAAAAGTCCAAAGGTCTTTACACAGTTTGTAATGGGGTTTAGGTATGGTATGATTGGGATAATAAAAAGGGTCAAATTGAAGGAAATTTACTAGAAAATATAATTCAAGACTTGTTTACAAATACACATAGGTCCTTCACTGCAACTCTATTGGTACCATAAACTTATTCATGATTTTGAACTTTTTTCCTTTTTTAACTTTTTAATTAAACTAATTGATCATTCAGTACCATAATTATAGAAATATTGGACTTTTCAATAATTCCTAGTCTTAATAAGTCAACGTAACCAGTGCATAGGGCCCTTCACTTTGCAAGGGCCTAGGGTCATAATAGACGCGACCTTTAGTTTGTATCTTTACAAAGAGGCTATTTTTATAACTTGAACCTGTGACCTTATGGTCATAAAGGATCGAGTTTACTAGTTGCTCCAAAGCTCACCCTCAAGTCTTAACAAGTAAATAATGTCAATAACCTTTATGGTTCAAAATAATAAAAAGGTATTCAAAGAAAAATAGGATAAAGGTTAATATGTGGGTTTAATCAATGAAAAAGGCTAAGGCTCAACTTGGTTATTCCTTAAGGTAAATTTAAGGGTGTAGTAATTTTCAAAGAAATAGGCTTAATCAAGTTTTTGAATTTAAGTGCCTTCATCATGTCAATGCTTCTAATTTAACAAATATATTCTTAATGTGTATAATAAAAACAAGTTTTAGAATTATTCTACTATACATTGATAACACACATGAAAGAATAAAAAGGGCTTAAAAATTTTGAAATTTTTGCTCTTAGACTCAAAAGCTCACAAAAAAGATGGGTATTATGTGCATACATATTATTCATTATCATTCAACTAAAATATTTCAATGATTATTAAAAATATGACTTAAAAAATCAATTTTATTCTAACTATCATTCTTTTGCATACTAATTTAATTCAATATTTAACAATGAAATATAGTATTGATGGGATTTCTACTAGTTGTTGCTATTGAAATATAGTATTGATGTACATATTTCAACCAATTCAACCAGTTAATATAATTTTATAATTAAGATTATAGTAAGCTTATAGAAATCATTAGAATTCATTAACACCTTCCCCACACTTAAAGTTCTATATTGTCCCCAATGTTCACAATATATAAAAAGTGATAGGGTTAAATTGGTACACTCCTAAATATGATGATTTTTTGATTTCTAATCTATCCAATAGTAACTACATCCTTCAAAAATATGAAGAAAAAGAGATAAGAAGAAAAAAAGAAATAAACATAACAAAAATACAATGAAATATAAAATAACATTAACATTAACGTTAACGTTAAGCAAAATAAAAGGAATAAGAAAATACATAATTAAAAGGTAAAATAAAAGATACAATAGTTAAGCATCTCCCTTTTTATTTGTCATGACTACGAGCAGCCCGTCGGTGGGAGGTCCTTGGATGGTTGATATTAAAAATGTGGAGAAGCTGATGATGAAGAGCCTGCACTAGATGATGGAGACTAGAATGTAATGCCCTAACAACTCGCCATCTGCAACAGTAATTCTCCCATACATCCAACTGAGGCCTCAATCCTATTCATTCACTCCACAAGCTCTACCTTTTATCTATCCAATCAAGCTATCGTCACCTGGTCCAAATTAAGCACCTTTGATGCTACCCCTCTCTTTTAGGATGGTAGTGGCTCTTATTGTGGTTGCTCCTCCTATGGTCCACCCAATATTGCTGGCTCATTGGGGTACCCAATGAGTCTTTATTTGTCACTTGTAGGTCCCCGATATCTGTTAACCATGCATATGTGTTGTATCATGGCATGGTTCAATGCTTCCATGGTAGCCATCTTCTGCATCAGTGGCAATCTATCAAATACACTCATTTGTCACACAAGTCTAGTCATGTAAGGTCTGACATAGATTATGCCAACCTTCTTTTCCTCACTTTATTGCCCGATGAATTGGGCAACCGTGTTCCCCAAATGGATCAGCGTCCTCTCTTGCATACTCCATAAATAGTACACATCTATGTTCCCAACGATGCCCTAGCTATCACCTCAATCACAAACAGTGTGAGTTAGGATACCTTGAATGTATCTGAGTGTTCGATGGTGTTAGATTAAGGCTTTGGACTTGCTTGGTTCACAATCATCTTTTATGTTGATGGTAAGCTAGAAGTGTTATAGGGACAATCCATACTGAAAGTGTGTCTGTAATGTAAGGTATTTTAGTGTCCCCATGAACTCCTAATCATAGATACCAAGCGTGATGGAGAATGTCGTGTAGCTCATCTGAATCATTTCTTGCATCAATCGAAACTGGATCGTGATAGAACAATCCCTATTATAAGAAACTCTCTCCAAAGAAAGTGTGGAGAGCACCTCTAATGTAAGCTCCTTGAAGTAGGGCTCCATAATCTCAAAATTTTAGGACCACACACCAAGGTCCACAAGGTCTTAAACTTGTTGGGCTAAGCCCACTTGGTCCAATGTGTTGGACACTAGATTTTTTTCTCTAGTTAAGCATGATTTAAATGAATTATGAGGTTTTGATAGATTTAATTTTCGAGTTTAATTGTTATGTCTATGTTAGTAGGATTTATTTCGTGGGTTAGTTGAATTAAAAGTGGTAAGAATGCACAAGGGCGTTTTTGGTAAGTCACATAAGCATTTAAGATCATAAGGCTTAATTGAAGGGCAAAGTGGACATTGCACACTTATTAAGGGTATTATAAGAAGAGCAAAACGTTGTCATGCTTTTAAGAAGAAGAAATTGTGAATTAAAGATAGAAAGAAGAGAAGAAACGAAAATAAGAGAGAAAGAAGAGAGGTTTTGGTTCTTTAAGAGAAAGGAAGCACGAAAAAGCTAGTGTTTCATCATTTTTAGTTTTAAGAGAGATTTTGTGGTTGTGCAAGAAGGGAAAAAGAAAAAGGAATAGAAGATCTTCCATTTGAGCCAAGAAACTCTTCATTTGGTGAAGATTCAAGGTAAGTTTGATTTTAATCTTTAAGATTTTCAGGAAAGTTTTGGTTCGTGAAGCTTAGGAAATGCATGGGTTTAAGTATTCTTGAATCAATTTTAGTGAATGTGCTTTATGGGTCTCCAATTTGTAACCCTATTGAATGGGAAATTTTGCCATTCATGAAGGAAATCAAGAAAGGCAAAAGGAGCAAGAGGAGAGGCACATTTGAGCAAGTTCTTAAGCAAGGAATTCAAGGTGGGTGCATGTTTATAATTGAATAATGAGCCATGACTATCTTTTCAACTTTTAGAGCATTAAATGATTTCAATTTTTTTGAATGTACATTTATTGCTTTTTGAATGCTTTGAGAATGTGTTGTGTGTTTAGTATGTGAATATTGTGTTGATGAATTATGAAAAGAATATGAAAATGATTTTTGAAAGGATACTAAATTTATGAAATTGCTTTTTAGAAAAGTGCCATTTAGGCAACAAGTTTACAAGTTATGAAATACTCGTTATGTGGGTTTGGTTTGGTCCATTCTATATGTCAAATGCACTTCAACTATAGGCTTCTCCCGCCTGCCCGCTAATGGCATAAAGCTCCTTCACGGACTCCCTCATGTTCACGACTACGCAAAAGCATTATTTGGTGTTGTGTTAGTTCGTTCTGTTCACGACAACACAAGATCATTACATGGGAATGTGTTAGTTCATGCTATTTATGGACCTCCCAAACCATTTTGATATGCTTATGTGTTTATGATTTGTGACAAGTTTGCTGAATTCATGATGTTTATGAATTGCTTGATAAGTTGTGAATTTGGGAAATATGTGTTACATAGATTTCAATGTGAATTTTACAATGGAAATAAATATTTCAAGGGTTTTTTCTTGTTTCTCATTATAAACTTGTTACCCACAAGCTTTCAAGCTCACCTCCATTGCTTCCCATCTTCAGGTGATGAGAAAAAGATCTAGTGATCAAGAGTCAAGGCATCACTCCAAAGTTGCATCTTTTTGTGTTTTATGTTGGTTTATAAGAACACAAGGCTTTAGTCGCATTTCAAGTATTATTTGATCAAGTATCTTTTGTATTTTGGAACATTTATGTATAGTTGCTTGAAATGCTTATTAAAACTTTGTAAAACTCTTATCTTTTGATGTTAATGAAATATGAATTATGTATGGATGATGTTGATTTGAAATTAGGTATATTTGAAGAAGTTATCAACTTGAGATGACGAATTTTGAACATGAATTGTTGATATATATATATAAGCGAGATGTTATGGAAAAGAAAGATAGGATTTTTGTGAATGATGAGAATCAGTTGTAAGTGATGATTCAAATGAGTATAGATTAGAGGGTTTAATGAAGTAAAGTTAGTAGTTGAATGGTTAGGCTCATGACATTCCAAGTTTGTACATTGCCAATTTCAAGTTTTTTATAAGAGAAAAATTTATGTTTGATCTTCAAGGGAAAAGTTGAATTGATATAGGCTGAACTAGACAAAGTTGTCTTCATGAAAATGTAGCTTATCTTTCTAGCTTTCCAATAGTATATACTATGAAATTTTTGGACATTGGAGTTGAAAGTTATGATCATTTAAAGTTAGTGATGTCGTATAGGATGTATAAGCGGGACAACTTCGGTCGTGATCGCACCAGGCACTCTCACGATCGCACCAAGTGCACTTGTGATTGCACCAAATGCACTTGCGATCACACCTTCCCCCCTCACGATCGCACCTTTCTCCTTACAATCGCACCTGCCTTCCTCACGAGCGCACCTTCATGCTCCCGATCGCACCCGAAGGGTTTTCCAACTTTGAACATGTTTGACTCTTTTGGCCATAACTTTGTCATTTGACCTCCAAATGACTTGATTTTTGAAGCATTGGATTCCTAACACATTTCTATATCTCTCCATAAAAATTGATAGTCTTTGGTGTTGATTTTAAAAATATGGATGGAAAGAAAGTGAGGGAATCGGTTGGAAGAGCATGAATTGATTATTTTATTGAACATATTTCAGTATCTTAGTCATATTTTCATCTATAGAGCTTCGAATGAGATGATTCTTATTTCAAATTAAACTGAGACATAGAGCTATGATTGCTTTGAAGAATCCTTGTTGAATTTTTGATGCCTGATTGAAAAAACCTACAAGGAAACCCGCTCACATTTTATGACTCAGAAGTTGGACTCCAGAAACGGGGTCCTACATGTATAGTATCAAAGCAAGAAGTTGAATCGATGATGGTTGAGGAAATTACATTGAAATAATGCTATAGGGTGATACGCTAAAGTCTTATGATATTCTGGATAGTTGGGCCTCCAAGTTGATAAATCGACCAGTAATGAACTTTTTGCCCTTCAATCACTGGCATTGTTCCTTTTGGGCCCCAACATTAAACAATATCATCTGTGGTTGCTTTGGGGGCTGGGCTATGGATGAGGAATATTCTTCTTGATGTCTTTTACTGGGGTTTCCTGTGCTCGCCATAATCTCGTCATTATGCCTGAAACTTAAAACAAGTGTGAAAATTGTCAAATAAATCACGTGAATATCCTTTTCCCCACACTTAAAATTTACTGTGCTCACTAAATTATTAAGCACAAAAAAACGAAAGTAATGAAAATTAAAAAAAATAAATAAATTAACACGAATAAATAAATACATAAACAATTAAGTAAGAAAAATAATAGAAAATTAACTAACAACCTAATTAACAATTAAATTAAAATTAAGAATATTTAATTAAAAAATTAAGCTAATCTAATTTTTTAATTAAAAATTCAACCCTAAAATTGAAATTGAAAACCTAACTTCACAATTACACAAAATTGACAAAATTGAATGCCAAATTTATATAATTAAACACAAACCCAATCTTCAATTAACATAAAAAAATCTATTAAAATTAATTTCACGAAAAAACATCACAAATTAACAGTAAGTATTGAATTATTAAAACACTTGGTAAAGTTATTATTCAACTATTAAACCACAATTAAACACACAATCAAACAAATTTGTCAAAAATCTAGAAATCATGAGATTAATGTTTTAAGTGAAAAAAACTTACTTTAGTGTTGCTAATTTAACTGAAAAAATGCAACAATTAGGTTAGGAGAAGTTAGAGGCGATGATATGAGTGTGTGAGAGAAGAGAGAAGTGAAAAAAGGGAATTGTGGCATTTTAAACTTGTATTGTGAACTTATATAGTTTGATACACGACTGTGTATCAAACCTTGTAAGTCACACCTACATGTTTAGAGAGCATCCAACTCTCCCCAAACGTGTGCAACTTCAACAATATATGAAAAACTTAAAAATTATATACTTTAGAGTTATAAACCTTTGACACGTATAACCTAACACCGAAATCATGCACGATCTTATAAATATGCTTAATGTTCTAATCCTAAAGTGCATCAAAACTTAAATAAATCATAGTCTAACATGGACTTAAGATTGAAATAACATTAAAATAAACCTAAACTAATTTATAGGTTACCTCCCACGTAGTGTTTGTTTAATGTCGTTAGCTTGACATAACCTCCAAGTTTACCTTCATCCTAGGTCTGTGATAAGTGGCTTGTTTCCACTTGTTTCTCCATATGGGATTTTGTAGCTTGTAAGCCACATGTTGCAAGCTAATAACAAGGACACAATTTATCAAATTAATAAATCCAATTAAAAGCATTAATTCCCTTTTTAATGATAAACTATTAATGAAAGATGGAATGACAAAACTCCCTGAATCGTTAGTTGACTAAAATAGTTTATCTTCAAGGAAGTGGAAACCCTCCATACTTAAGGTCACTACCAACACCTATCAGTAGTTTCCTTAATTAGTTCCCCCGCTAGTTCTTCCTCATCAGTCTTTGTTCACTCCTTTTCTTCCTTAATAGAGGTTTTTTGTAACATAACACTCCTATTGAGCATATGCCCAACATGCTGAAGGATATTCGAGAACATACTCTATGATAATGGCATGTTAAGATGGTTAAATCATTTCATTTGACAATTTAATCCATCGAACATATCATAAAATATTCCAATAATCATTTTGTTGCATTTTTATTCATAAACATATAAAGTCTCAAAATTTCATTACATTTCTAAATTTCACATGTACATTGTACAATAGTTGAGAGATACAATTCTTTGATACCAAATAAGTAATGACAATTGTAGGTACAAATGATCTCGACTCTGAACCATATCCAAATGTAGAAGCTACTTCAACTAGACTAGCTAGATCTCCTCTGAGCCTAAACATCAACATTGCAATTTTGATGAGTTTGCGAACTTAGTAAATGAACCATCATTGATGTTTTTACTTAAGTCAGAAACACAGAGGCAAATCATATCCCAATCCAACAAGTAATTCATAACATTCAATACTGACTATCACATTGTCACGCCTATCAAGTACATCCAAATAATCATATTTTTATAAGCTTATCTGATAAGCTATCATTTCATATCACAACACATCCTTTTTTTCTCTTCAACTATATTTCAATCAATTAAGTAATTGATTTGAATTCAAATATATGATACATATAAGAATGTATATGCAGATGCACATATGTCTCTATTTGTTGTTACTTTGTTATGATCGAGCTCCTCTTTACTCTATCATATTCATTGTGGATATCGGACTCATTTCATATAATGTCCCATACCTATTGTGAATACTGTGCTCATTTTATATATTATCCTGTATCCATTGTGGATTTCGGGCTCATTGATAACTAATCCTGTGGCTCTTTGTGCACATTTCTAAACTTTAAGGTCTTTTTCACGTTAGTTACTCTGGTCACAACTCCTTTATTTGGTCATGCATTTCAAAGCGATGCGTCATTTCATATGCCATATTTCATTACCTTTCATTCCTATGTGATCTTATCATATGTATCAATTTCATCAGATATATATCCGACAATTCATATTCAATTATTCACATAGTTCATATTCATTATGGCATTTCACATTCAATTACTCTCACATTTCATATTTATTATAGCATGTCACATCCAGTTGTTCACATAGTTCATTTTCAACATACAAATCATACAAGCACATATAATTGAGTTACATATCTAGGTTAACTCATAGTATACTCTAGATAAGCTATTACCTTAACGATACTGCAATGTCTGGACGCTGACGATCTACTTGTGCTTGTTTAGTCATGCAATACACACATGTAGTTCACACATTACTAAGTTGATCAATCATATGATTATTCAATCATATACATGTTTATATGTCATGCTCAATGCATGCTCAATTGACTATCCCGGGTATGTATCCTTATTCACAAGTCTTGATCATTCATTCATCATAGCTTATATATAACTTGTTTGGAATTAGGTTATGCCCTAAACAAGTTTGATTACTTTAAATTCATCAATCATACATTCATAAATCCTTTCCTAGCATTATATATCTTCACATAATTTCCCAATACTCATTCAACCATACCTAATACTTATATCCTTTGAATCACATTTGCATTCATAAGATCATCTTCATACCATTGACAACTTATACTTCCCAAATTCATATATATTGATATAAAACATTCCATTTTTCAAATTATAAAATCAATTAACAACCTAAACTTATCAAACCTTTAACCAATTAATATAACAACAATCTAGGTTCATTTCAAGCCCCAATTAAGTCCAAATGCAGCTAAGTAAA
>JANIPM010000007.1:21589544-21603436 GCA_027478405.1 Erythroxylum cassinoides
TCAATTAAATGCAAATGAGGAGCATACTCTCATACACAAAACCTACTTCATTTTCATCATCAAGTGGCTACTAGCACTACTCATGTGTCCAAGACCAGTTTCGGGCACCCTTGGCATAGTGGAGCAACAATTTGGAGGTTTTTTTAAGAAGATCTTTATTTTATTTTCTCCTTATCATTTATGCAAATTTTTCGTATCCTCTAGTTAAAACTTCAAGTAACAATAATAATCATTATTAAGCAAAGAACTTAATACAAATAATGTTGCTAAAAGTACCAAAACTGTTCCCGCATACGCACTATTCTCAAATGATCATTAGTTGCATTTTCTAAATTTTTAATGACTAAAAGGGCATGTATGAAGTTAACAATCTGTCAAGCTAAGTTCAAGATTCCTGACATGTTACTACTTAAATCATTAACACGAAAAAAATTAAACAATAAAACAGTAAATATCACAAACACACCACTAATGGAGAAGTATATAAAAAAAACATTTACTAGATCTTTTAGGAAACAGGAGAACCTGGTGGTGAAGGTGTGGGTGATGGCACCTCCACATTCAACGCAGCGAAGAATTTCTACAATTTCTTTACTTGATATCATTGCTGCTTTTCAATATCCACCATTATTCTTTCAATTGCAACTAACATGTTGCTATTTGTGGCGGTAGCATCTTCCCATCGTTTGAGCATCTCCAAAACTATAGCAGCATCAGCAATAGGAATTGTAGATTGTGCTTCTTGTTGTTATGAGTCGTTGCTTTCTTCGTCTTCTTCACTAGAGGATGACTCCCTTCTTTCTCGATGTTTGACGACTGCGCTCACATGATAAGGCCGCAAACTACATCCCATGAAGCTCATCAAGCCACAAACATGCAAGTACCTTTGGTTGAAAACTTCCGCTGAAACACATTTCATTGTCGTGAGGTCGAGATCCACTGATTGAGCTAGTGCGGTCAATATGTATCCCAATCCTAGTTTGGCACTTGAAGGTTACACCATTTGTGCAAATCCCTTCAGCAGGTGGATGGAGGTACAATATGGTGTATTGTTAGAAGCACACCACAAATCATATAACTCCAGACTTGATACCTTATTATTCTCCACCTTGCTAAAAATTTGTGAAGAAGAATCAACGAGGCATCCCGAATGAGTAAATTTAGGGCAATATGAACTGAATATGAAGATGAACCTTCTGTAATTATTCTCCAAAAATCCCCCGGGGAAAATTCACCAGAGAGTAAATTTGGGGCAATATGAACTGAATATAAAGATGAACCTTCCGCAATTATTCTCCAAAAATCCCCCGGGGAAAATTCGTCAGAGAGTAAATTTGGGGAAATATGAACTGAATATAAAGATGAACCTTCTGTAATTATTCTCCAAAAATCCCCCAGGGAAAATTCGACAGTTGGTTTAATCAAATCCAATTATGGTAGCTCAAACAAATTTTCTAACATTGAAGAATCCATCTCCCACTCTTGTCCGCACAACCTAAACTTCAATTTTGTGAATTTAGGCCCTTCCACCACCAATGTGGTGTATCATTCATGTACTAGCTCTTCATAAATCTCCCAGTCTCTCATAATCAAACACAACCATCCCAATCACTCATCTATAGTTAGAAGATTATCTTTTAGACCTAGCTCTGTCACCATCTCCCAATCAAAGTAACTTGGGACAATAATTCTCTTCACTTTCACCTTTTGATACTTCTTTCCTTCCTCATGTGAAAAGATTAGAAAATGGGCATAATATTACGCTGAGATGTCTGGCATCAACTGTCAAACGGCCTTACCCTTCCCTTTCGACTTGCATGCTACCATCTTTCCCTTTAACATTCTCTTCTATGGTTGATTTAGTTGAAGGATATTTGGAAGGAATGGTTCTCTCTCTCTTCTTTGTGCTTCACTTAATTCACAACAAAAAATTTTAAGGCTAGGTTTTGGAGATTAGAATAACACAAGAAACTCCCAAAACAACATTTAAATAGGTAAAGGAGACCGATAGGTAGTTAAAGACTCATAAATTTAGGTCAAAAATTGAGAAGAAATTTGAATTTTAAACGTTACCTAGAGTAGTGTGATCCCACCAGCCAACTTGTGATCGCACCTGAGCTGTATCTGCCCCATTTTATCATAGTCGCGATCACACCTTAAGAACTCGCGATCGTACCTGAATTGCATCCACAAATCATTCCTCAGTCACGATTGCACCCTTAAGACTCGCGAGCACACTCTGCTTTACCTACAACATGGTACGATCGCACACCAAACTTGTGATCACACCAGACTTATTTTCCACAAATAACTTTTTAAACAAACAAACCAATAACGTTTTAAATTAAACCTACATACATACATGCTAATTTTAAGGTCTTTTAGCACGACTGAAACCTTTCTTTCAAGGATTAAACTGAAAAGGCATTACCTCCTTAGGCCGATGGATAAGACCTCCAAGATAAAGCTTATATCTATGACCATTCACCTTGAACTTCTCACCCCGTGCATTTTTAAGTTCCAAAGCTCCATTCTCATAAACAGTGATGATTTTGAAAGGGCCACTCCATCTTGAACGTATCTTTCCTAGAAATAACCTTAATCGAGAGTTATATAGCAATACAAAATCACCTTCCTTGAAGTTCTTATCGTTGATGTGCTTGTCGTGCCATTTCTTAGTTTACTCTTTGAATAACTTGGCATTCTCATAGGCTATGAAACGCAACTCCTCCAACTCTTGCAACTACAACAACCTCTTAATCCCCACCACCTTGCTATCCATATTAGGAGTTTTGATAGCACAGTATGCCTTATGTTCCAGTTCCACAGGCAAATGACATGCCCTACTATAAACAAGTTTATATCAAGTTGTTCCAATAGGTGTCTTGAGAGCTGTCCGATATGCCCATAATGCATAATCAAGCTTTATAGCCTAATCTTCCTTACTATGTTCACCGTTTTCTCCAAAATCCTTTTTAGCTCTCTATTGACAACTTCCACCTACCCACTTGTTTGTGGATGATAGGGTGTGTCCACCCTATGTTGCACACCATAGCGTTTAAGCAGAAGTTTGAGCCTTGAATTATAGAAATGAGAACCACCGTCACTGATTCCAAAACGCACAAATATCCCTTTTAAGTACTTTGTTACTACTCTTCCATCATTACTTGAGATGGCAATGGCTTCCTCCCATTTGGAAACATAATCTATGCCCACCAATATGTATTTGTTTCCATAGGATGTTGGAAACAATCCCATGAAATCGATTCCCCATACATCGAATATCTCAACCTCCAATAGACCTAATTATGGCATCTCATCTCTTTTTGAGATGTTTCCTGTTCATTGACATCTATCACATCTTTGCACAAACTCCCTCGCATCTTCACACCCCAAATCATTGTTCTTTGTGCTATATAGATAATGAAACAACAGAACATTTATTCTTTGAATGTTCCTTCTCTAAAACTGTTTTGGTACATTGCCTTAATCATTTCCAAATAAGCCTTCCAAATCAAGTAAACCTCCATTCCATTCTCAATTGGTTGAGCCAGGCACACCTAAATTTTTTCCTATCCTCCTTTCAATAACAGTTTACAACCTTTGGAAAGAAAGGAATACCCAAACCTTCAAAGATGAAGCCTTAGATGTAGGAAGCTTAAACTCTAGAGTAATCTTCCAAGTTATGGAGCATCTCAGCTCAAACACTAAAAGAAGGTAATGGTAGGAGCTATTATTAACTAACAATACATCTACAGTTTTTGTTTTCAGGTCAGCAAAAAGGAAGGTATCAATCTACCTCTAGAATCGAAAGCAGAAGGGAATCCAGTCCAAAGATAAGTCTATGTCTCCAATCAAAAAGCAAGGAGTTAGCAGGCAAAAGACCTTAACAGATACATCAATGATGCTTCTGCAGAGATGCTCAAATTTCAAGAAGCAGGGAAGCTGCACCTTTCGGATGGACCCATGACAGACAATTGAAAATAGAGGGACACCATTAGTCACTTCTTCGTAGATTTTATTTCAGGCATGCAAAAGGTAAGGTATCAAACCCACCTTTGGAACTGAAAGCAGAAGGGAAGCCAGTCATAACACTAATCAATGCCTCCAATCAACAAAGCATAGAGTTGGCAAGCAAAAATTTCACAGAAACAACAATGATGCTTATAGAAAGATGCTCACAAATTCAAATAGCAGGAGAGCATCTTCCTTCGGATGGAACCGGAAGATTCAAGATAGACAACTAGGCAATTAGAGGGACATGACCAGTCCCTTCATCTTAGTTGTAAAGCATATTATTCTGAATTTTGTATAAAAGAAGTTTGTTCAGTGGCACTGTAAATTGTGTGTTCTGGTTCGTGTACTGTAGTGATGAGCATGTTCTTTAAGGTTTTGGTAGGAAGGTTTTATAAGAGTAAGGAAGGAGGGTTTAAGTGGCAAGGAAGTGATGTAGTTTCCTTAAGCCATCTCTGCAGGTAATTCCATTTAGGTCGACAAGAGACTACCGATCCAGTAGTCTCCAATGATGTACATAAGTCTCTATCATTTGTGTAAAATTTACTAATTTACCAAAAACAAAATATCATGGATAGACCAAAGATGGTTTTAGACTCGACTAGAAATTTCTCGAAAGATTTTCGAAAACTCGGAAAAGCTAAGGAATGAGCTTTAAAAGCACCAAAATGTGCTTTGGATATTTAGGTGATACTTTTGAATGAAAGCCAGATGATTTCGGTGACATTTAGTGATTTCCATATTCAATCTGAAAATTCTTCCAGGTAATCGAAAAAGTTACCGAATAATTTCGAAATATGATGAAAAACTCAAAAATTAGGATTGGAGTCCATAGGAATTAAAATGGGTCAAAATGGAGGTTGTTTGAATAGAATTTGGGTAATCTGAAATTATTAGACTAAAATGCCCTTTTTGGAAAATAATGGGTATTGATGATTTTAAACCCATTCGAAATTTTTAAAAGCATACAATCAATAAGTATTGACCCTAATTAGAGTATTTCGCAGTCAATTTAATGATAAGATGGTTGTGAAATATTTTCAAGATTTAATTCTTTTCGTTGGTGAATTCAATGCATTAAAGGGAAATTTAGTCTTTTTGTACTCATTAAGGGCAATTTGGTCTTTTCACATGATATTAGTATATTGATGAGTCATTAAAAATGACTAATGAGAAAATGAGAAGTGTGTGATGAGTCATTAGTGATGACAAATAAGAAGGTGACATCTGTAATCCGTTAAATGAGTGTAAAAGTAACATTTTGCTTCATTCTTTTAACATGGCCATGAAAGTGACTGGAGAGCATCATTAAAGAGCCCAAAAATTAAAAGAATATAATAGAGAAGCAAGTTGGGTTCGGCCATTATTGGAGAAAAGACGGAAGAGAAAGAAAAAAAGAAGAAAAGAAAAGAAGAAGAGGGAGCTTCAGCTATGATATGGAGAAGTGTTCCAAAGAGTTTTTCATGCTCTTCTACCTCCGATCAAGCATCTAACCAGATTCCATGGCCATCCACGAGAAGAAGAAAAGAAAATGGGTTGGCAAGCTTACTAATCTTGTTGAAAAATTGGATTTGTTAGGTTATAGGTTATATTTGGTTTTGATGATGTAAATTACACCCTTTAATGTAATATCAAGGTTTTATTACATTGGAAGCAATTGGGAGAAGCAAATCAAGAAAACCTACAGTGTGGAACCTTAGTCAAAGGTGAATGAGTTTTCGACCACGGTTAGGGTTTTTAATGTATTGTGATGCAAATTTCTATTTTGATTATTTATGATGTTTATAGCATGATTTTGATGCTAATGAAGTAAAGAAATGAAAAAGAATTGATTTGGAATTAGTTTTGATTGAAATTTGATTTAAGGTGCATGATTTTGTAAAAATTTGCTTATGAAATCTTATGGCTTAAATGGTATTAAATGTCATGGAAGTGAATTTAGATTAGTTTTTAAGTGTTAGATATCAAATGGAATTGAATTGGAAGAGTTTAATGTACAATATGTTAAGTTTAGGCTTAAGGGCATTTTTAGTATAAAAGTATAATTATGATGTAATGACTATGTGAATGTGACTAAGGATGGTCATTAAGTATATTTATGGTATTAGAATTATTAATAAAGTGTTATGATATTATTTGGAGAAAAATTAGTATATGGAGTGTATATGGAAAGTAATGAAGTTGACATAGTTTATGGCATATTTGACTGGAAAACGTGTTAAGAAGTTGAATGTATTCGTATTAGGTTTTCGAATCGAAAACAGGAACCAACTGAAGGATTTCAAAATGGTGAAAAGGAAACTAGCAAGTTGTGAGTGTATGTTAATTTTATTATATGAATAAATTATTGACATGTGAGTGTTCTTTGAATTGATTTTTTGCAAATGGTTTCTATTTATGGAAACTAGCAAGTTGTGAGTGTACTTTAAATTGAGTTTATGCAAATGGTTTTCACTGATCATGAAATGAATATTTATGTCAAGTTTTATGCAAATGATGCTTTCCAAGTGAATATTGCTAGCATAAGATTATGCTTTAGCAATATATGAGTTTTAACTTGAAAGTTAAACTTTGTATGATTGGAAGTTACATTGAAATTATGCATTAAATTGAATGATTATGAATCATCCCATACTTGATTTAGAAAATAAGATAAGTCGTAAATATAAGAGTTGCTTTGGCCTATGGTACATTGGTAGGCTTTATACATGTTATTATACCGTTATATTTATGGTGGTTAACCTATTACGAGTAAGCAATGTAGAACCAGCTCCATAACTTGTCACGGGTAAGCGATTTAGAACCAGTTCCATAACCAGTAGTTATCCAGTCGAGGGTAGGCGATGCATAACCAGTTCTGTGATTTTATACCTAATGTACCGTATGGTAAAAGGAACTAGTGGTGGCCTATATTGAGTAAGAAAATTCATTACAGTAATAATGTTGCCACTATTTATTTTTAAAAGTGATTTGAAAGGAACCATATGGTGCCAATTCTAGTGGTTGACTTATTTTCAGTACAAAAGTTTTGAGAAAACTTATTGTTACTACTGTTTATTGTTTTCAAAAAAGAAAATGGAAATGGAAACTTGTATATTATGAGTTTAATGTCGAAATGTAACAACTCAGACCACCCTCCCATAGATATTGTCTACTTTGGGTTACCCCTCGGGCCAAATCCCTTATGATTTTGCCCTTCCCACCCTTAGAAAAACGAGTCTTAGGGGGAGAGGTATCCATACTCTTATAAGGCGTACTTTGTTCTCCTCTCTAATAGATGTGGGATCTCACACTCTCCACCCCCTTTAGGGCCCAGCCTAACTGGCACAACGGTTCGAATACCGACTCTGATATCATTTGTAAAATCCCAAATCACCCGCCCACAGATATTATCCGCTTTGGATTATCCTTAGGGCCAAACCCCTCACAAGTTTTGCTCTTCCCACTATTGGGAAAATGCACCTCGAGAGGGAGAGGTATTCGTACCCTTATAAGGCGTACTTTGTTCTCTTCTCCAACCAATATGGGATCTCACACGAAAAACATTTTGGAATGGTATTTCAGAAAAATTGGAATTGTGTTTTAAGAAATGTTATATTATTACTAGATTTGATGATGCATGAATAAATTGTTATGCAAATGCTTTAACATGAGTTTTATGATTGTATAGAAATATTGCAGTTATGTTGTTATGAAAAATTCAACTTTTTTAGTAAACTAATTAACACTCACTGAGCTCGTTTAACTCACTCTTATTTTTATGTTTTTAAACAAACCTCCCCAAGTATGCGTGCAGATGCTACAATAATTGAGACTTTGCCACAAGATTAGTTGTATTGTCGGGTGCTGTTGTGCTTATGTCATTTTGATATGTACATTTCTGTAAAGAATGGACGTTTATAAAGGTTTTTAAATGAAATATATGAATATGTTTTGTCTTTTTAAAGTCTATTGTAGTGATTGTGGATAATTATTTGTTTGGGTTGCTTGTTAGTGGACTTGAAGTCCAAAATTTGTAGTTGAGAAATTGATGTGAATATAGAAGTGATTTAAAGCTGTATAGGGCTTTTGGAAATTTTTGGAATGTCAAAATGCAATCATTATGTTACCAAAATTTTCATTAAAATGATAAAAAAAAAATTCACAATTTTTCGTGCTTTTAACTTTTAAAATATAAAAGTTTTTAACAGTTAAATGATTGGACTTTGTAGAAACACTTCGGTTGAGTTAGATATCGATTGAAGGGCTATCGTGAAATCGCGGGATGGCTCCACTCGGGTTCTCGAAGGAGATTTTTGAGATGGATCCTTTCATAATCAAACAAGGAGGGTTCTGTTTCTCCTTTAGTTGTTCTTTTTATTTTTTTCAATCTTCTTTTCATCCCTTTTCTCTTGTTATAACCTTTTATGGGAAGATGACCATTTAGTCTCCATGTGGCCCTACTAAGTAGTGCATCATGTCACATGAAAGACAAATACCTAAAAAGTATATTGATATTTTTACCTAGTAAGTAGTGCAGCAAGTATATATATGTAAATGCACTAGCATATATCATCTTCAGTTTGCAGAGTAAAGATGATACCTGTAGCTGCAACACGTAACTTGTCGCCCTCTGGCAGTAAAAGCAGGGAACTTGTACGGTATCTTTGTATTGTAAAGCACTATAGGAAAGTAGAACAAACAAAAAGAAACTTGTACGTGGTAACATTTACACATTAAAAAAAAAAAAAGAGGATAAAGGAGCATATTCAAAATAATATCCGCTTAGGACTGACATACGCTTCGCAAAGAAGTACCTGAAGGGGGTGATATTTAGGGCCAGGCTCCTTTTAGTACTTATAGAACGTATAATTAAAGGGCAAAGGTTTGTCCCGACACACCCAAATCATTAATAGGAGATGTTGGGTCCACTTAATTTGGGAATCTTTTCCCTTTCTTCAAAGTAGAATGGTGATAGCTCAGCTCAAGAAACAAACCATGTGAGTCGGGAGACCTATCCTTTACATCCAACTAGAGAAATTTGCCTATGCAATATCTTCAGGAAAGGAATCATTGCGCGGTAATAATTGACCATAAATCATTTTTCGTTTTTATTCATAGCCTTCGTCTCACGTATGACGCTAGAATACAATATAAAAGTAAAGGATGGATCCATGTCTACTCTCGACAACAGATTCCTTCCCCTCCACGCCTTTCAATGGAACGATTTGTTTGATAAGTTACGTGACTAATTTAATTTACCATAGAAATTTATGCTACTTTAGTGTTTAAATCCTTTATAATGTTTTCACTCCTCTTACTATATATGTACCTAAGAATTAAGATCGATGCATTTTGTGTGACATATAGACTACTTTAATCCGGTCCAGGCTATAAAACAAAGCCATTTTCCATGTTTTACAGGTAAAAAGACGATTTTTATGTGATTCATAATTTTAATATTAAAAAATACAACCCTCTATACTCTCTATAATATTCATATACTTTCACAAGTTAAATAGAAAAAACAATAAAAGTACTTTCTGAAATACTATTCAACTAATTTTTGTTCTTTATTTCTTGCATAAAATAGAAGATTATATGATTATTTATAGAGCTGTTAATATTAGAAATATGAAGAGACCAAAACTCAAAAGGTTTCGTTGAAATTTGCAATATTTTAAAAACTGGATTGAAAATTCAATCGATAAGACAAAAAATTTAATGTTTAAAAAGTTCAACAAGTAGTAGATCAATATAAAACTGACTAAAGATCGAATACAATTAAAGAAATTAAAATATGATTGAAAGAGATTGTCCTTATTTATCAAAGAATTAAAATTTTATTAATTAGACATTAATTGATATATTTTATTTAAAGTTTACATTTTTTATTTCCCTTTATTGCTTCTCTATAACTTCAGTTATCATTCTTAACTTCTCCAAAATCTCATACAAGAGTGACTTATTAATTACTAGTTAATTTTTCTTATAAGAAAATATTCTCAAATTAAAAGAAATGATTTATTACTTAGATTAGGTGGCTCTTAATGAAGTTTTTTTTATGATTTTCTCATCAAATATCATATAAAGTAGAAAAAGCTAAAAAATTATTTCGATTATCATATGAAAATTTTTATTAGATATACTATTATCATAAATATCAAGAAATTGTATTATTTTTTAAATAATCCATCAAATTAAGTTCTTTGGAAGATGAATAAAATATGTAATAATTATATTACCTTTATATAATAAAGAATTCTCTTAGATATATTCAAATAGTGTTTCTCAGTGAGACGACAAATAACTCCAACAAAAAACAAAAATAA
Organism: Erythroxylum cassinoides; assembly: GCA_027478405.1. Taxonomy (NCBI): domain Eukaryota; kingdom Viridiplantae; phylum Streptophyta; class Magnoliopsida; order Malpighiales; family Erythroxylaceae; genus Erythroxylum; species Erythroxylum cassinoides. The sequence continues at coordinate 21,599,870 of JANIPM010000007.1, forward strand.
CAATGAACAATTATGTCTATGATCCATTAACTATAACATATTATAAAAAGGGGTTACTATATCTTTAGATAAAACTTTTATAATCGCTACCTCTTTTCCTAAACTTAGATTCTCCTTGATTGCAAAATCAAATTCAAAAATTAATTTAGTAAACCTAATAGTTTTCTTAAAAATTTCCCTCATATCTTTTCCTTATAATTTCTTTGATATTCCTTTACTATTCTCTCCCCTATTATAAAAACTACCAAAATTTCATTATGGCCTCTTAGAAACTTAGAAGCCTAACCAAAACTCTCCCTTTTTGCCTCTTAATTTAAAAAAAATATTATTATGTAACCATTAATATAATATCCATGCATATAAGCTTATGCCTTTAAATGCAAGATATGAAGGTCTTAAGCATTTAATATGTATAAAAATTGATCTTTCTTAACAATCATGTCTAATCACAAACTTTGTAATGACTAAGATATAAAGGGAAATTTTCCTATATTTTGTGGAAGGCTTTCAAAGGGCTTTAGATTGTAGTTAAGCATGAATGTTTAAGGCTTTGTATTTTAAAGATTCTAATGAAAAAATAAAAATTATTAAGCATGAATTTAAAAAAATGGACCCTTAAGGTTCATAGTGACATGGAGAAGGCTTTTGAAGCAGTTAGGAAATAATTAGTCCACTATTAAGGAGAGATAAATGCCTACCCCATTAATTCTTTACTGAAATAAAGGAAAAACAACCTTTCTAAACTATGGAAGAGCTTCAAAGGCTCAAAATTCCTTAATGATGCAGAAGTCTAGGATGCTTTGTTGAAAGAGGGGGACTCCAATTCCAACTTTTTCACAGATCCTTGTTGGCAAAAAGGGATTGCAACAAAATCTTTAGGCTAAAAAGTGATGATAGAGGTATATTCGTTGGGAGGGATAAGCTTCTAAATTATACTAGAGACTATTACCAAGGTATATTAGGAAATCACATAAGGAATGCTGCCTCAACTAATGTAATCAAATCAATTGTTCCTAAGCTTCTAACTAGTCAACAAATGGAGTTTCTCAACAAGCCTTTCATGATTAAGGAAATAAAGAAAGTGGTTTTGAAGCTCAACTATAACAAAGCACATTATCTAAATGGATTCAATGCTTATTTCTATAAAAAGATCTTGGGGCTCCACTAAGACTCACATCTTTTAAGCTTTTTTTTTTCCTAGTTCCAAAATGCTCTCTACTTGGAATAGCACTCACGTTTGTTTGATTCCTAAGTCCTCAACCCTAAAGTCTCTAAAGGAATTTATATCTATCTCCTGTGTTAACACTTTTTACAAGATCATTTCTAAGCTTCCTGCTTTTAGGCTTAAGCATATTTTGCCTACCTTTATGAATCATTCACAAGTTACTTTCATAGACGATAGGATTATTAAAGATAACATCAGGCTAGCCTAGGAATTACTTAAGAATTATCATGGTCTCATGTAGCAATTTTTCCATAAAGATTAATATTGATAAAGCTTTTGACATGGTGAATTGGGACTTTATACGACTGTCCATTAATGGTTGAGGATTCCCATCCACCTTTGTTAGTTGGATAAAGAATTTTATAACCATTGCAACATTTAGTGTCCTCATGAATGAAGAAAATTCTCATATCTTTAGTAGTATAAGGCCTCAGACAAGGGGATCTCTTATCCCCTCATCTCTTTACTATATGTATTGATGTTTTGTCTAGGATCTTGATGCAGAATGCAAGGACCAAAAACATGTTCAGATTTCAAAAAATTATAAAAGATTGGGAATAACACGTTTGAATTTTGTGTATGATATCTTACTTTTTATGGTGTAGATTTAGCTTCCATAGAATGTCTCTTAAAAGTCCTTTGATGTTTTTCACTCTCTTTTAGGTATAAATATCAATAAGGATAAGATTTTAATAATTTTTTTCAATAGATGCTTCTACGTTAACTTATAAGTTGGCTTGAGCTTTATGGTTGTCTTTCAACCACCTCCCCTAGGGGTTCCTATATCATCCAAAGAATAGCCTACTCAGATTGTTAACCTCTATTTGATGATATAAGGAAACAAATAAGAAGTTAGACCAATAAATACTTATCTTTTGCAAGTAGATTATAGCTCATTCTTTCTATTTTGAGCAATATATATACTTATTGGTCCACTCATATGTTTTTTACCTAATTAGTTTTGTAAGAACATTGAGAGGTTATTGATAAATTTTCTCTAGACTGGGGACACAACAATTAAACCACTTTTTTTAGAATGTAAAAAGATTTAATTATTCAACAAAAGTTAAATAGGTACAAAAAAGCCTTAAGGAATTCATTTCTAAATACAATAATCACACTAAAATACATCAACAAGCTATAATTCACACTCTCATAATTATCTCACTTATTATTCATCCTTATATTCATCAAGAATTGACTAATTTTGGGTTACAATTTCTTGCAATGTTATATAAAATGATTTGTTCCCTTATGCAATAAAGAATAGCTTCTATAACAGCTTCTTTAGGTTTCTCCTTTCCATAAAATCTCCTCAAACTTCTATTAACAACCATACCATTTGCTAAAGTTCGTTAGAAAGAAATTTGTTTGCTTAAATCAAAAGTAAGTCTAGGAATCAAAGGCATCTAACAAGTGAACAAAATTTTATTGACTAAAAGGCTTTAGCGAATCATTAATGATAAAGGTTCCTATAAGTAAAATGGGTGAAAGAGAACTACTTAAGGACTAAAAACATTTAGACATTGACTTTAAAAAGAGATATCTCATGGAGCATGGTTCAGATTTTGAAATGCATAAAAGCAATTCAATCTCTAATTTAGTATAATAAGAGATGAAAGGTGCATCTAATTATGGAATGAAAACTAGAGTACCTTTGGTCCATTATATCTTCTCCCTATCTACTCCATCATTAGACTTTTCTATTTTACATCATATAAGGAAATAACTAGATTTTTAATAAAAGATGCTTAAGGTTCCTACAAAGTTGCATCCCCCTTACTCTCCTAGCCTTTTGCAAGAGGACAAAATTCTCTAGCTTAAGAACCCCTTTGGTAAATTCTCCAAAAAGTTATGTTTTGAAATTTTCATTACTATAACTCATAAAGTCACCTGACATAACATGATCTAAAACAATTCTAATGTCCTTAAAGTCTTCTTTGTACTTTGGCTTATGGTATATTATCAACAATGAACATGACCAAATCTAGCTCCTTCTAGGCTTTAAATTTCACTTGTGGCCTTTGTTCTACAGATGATGAATCCATAGGCCATAAGTTATCTCAATACCCCTTTTCCAATTATTTATAGAGAGACATTTTATCTTAATGCAATTTATTATACGAGCACTTAGATTGGTGAATGCCTTTTCAATGGATCTTTTATTTGACTTGCTTAACTAAGCATGACTTCCTATTAGTTTGTGTTGGGGCCCAAATTTTTATTGATTTTATTAAGCATGAATTGATTAAATTTTGTGGTTTCGCTAGATAAATTATTTTGTTTGGAGTTTAATTAGCATGTCAATGTTGGGAGGATTTGTTGCTTGGATTGATGGAATT
>JANIPM010000007.1:21603536-21626979 GCA_027478405.1 Erythroxylum cassinoides
CCCACTTTTTCTTTCGAGGGAGTTTTCTTCTAAATTTTCAACTTCTAAGCCTCCCTCCACTCTCAAGCTACATGATCTCATGTTCCAATGTTGAGCTTCGGAAACGGGGTCTAATAGTTTGTGTAGCATTTGGTTGTATAGTGTATGATATTTGGTGTAAGAGGAACTATTAACTTTTTAAAATCAAAGCTACCCCTCATATTTTGTCTTAAAAGAACATGAATTAGATCATACAAATAGCTTTGGTAAGGGGTTCATGTTTTCTTTGGGAATGAAAAATAGATGGAATATTTAAATAGATACATGATAATCATAGCATTTAATGAGTAGAGTTGAGACTTCATTCATCATTTGTTTAGTGCTAGATAATACTTGAGATTGGCCTTCAAGGTTGTCCAACAATTAATTCCATTTAGATTTTATGATGTCACAACTATGTTACTACTTGTACTGTCTTTATCTTTGCCTAATAATGATATATTCTTTAATTTCCAAAAAAAACATAAAGGGCTACAGCCTTATCTATATCATTATATTAATTCTATTTGTTGATACTTAATTTTGTTAATCATTTTAATATTTTTCTAATTACATTCCATCATATTCAATTTGAAAACACTCATGTATGGAAGCATCTAATTAATTATTTTTAGTCAAACTTTATTTTTCGTACCTATATTTTGATTGTTTAATTAATCTTAATTAAATCCTAATTTCAGATTATCCATAATAATATTTAATTAGTTTTTATTGATAAATAGTTTCTTCTACTTTCAGTCATATATTTTTAAATTTTTAAATTTTGATTTATGAAGAAATTTGATTAATTTTTAGAAAAAGAGGGTAAACATGGAAGGAAAAAATGGTACAGGTAATTAGGTAATTTGGCATTTAGTTATTTTCAAGGTTTATTTTATGAAGGAAAGCTCAGGAGGATTTTTTTTTAAAAGCTAATTAAAAATGAGAAAAGTAAAGAAGTTGAAAAAAAATGCAAACCATCATATTAAAAGAGAATGATAAAGACCATTGGATGACTAAGAGCAAATGGTGTTCTTTCCATCATTTATAAACAAAGCCTAACTTTGTTTTGAGAGGAGACAACCATCAATCTATTGATCACTCACCATCTTTTCTCTCTCTTTCTCTATAGCCTCATTCATTTAGCAAATCATCCTCTCCTCTCCTTTGCAGTGTTAGGTTACCTCATAACAAGCGTTTGTTTTACGTTATAAGCTTAACCTCTTTTCATCAATTTGAAGTCTGCCTTTAACTTCATTTTTCTTCTTTTTTTTAGAGAATGATTAGTTTTGGGGCATATTGTATGATTTTCTATAATGGGTTCCCATTTTCCCTTTGCTTCCTTCACCTTTAAATTTGTCCATTTTACATCCTATATGCATAATATTCAATTACATCAAAAATAGATGTACTTGTTACACTTATCATTAGATTAATTATAATTTCTCATCGTTGACTCTTAGGGTTACCTTTCCTTCACAAACATCAATTAGGGCCTTGTAAGTGGATAAGAAAGGTCATCCTAAGATCAAAGGCATATTCCTATGCTCATCTATATCCAATACCACAAATTAACGGGAATAAGAAGCTTACCAATTTTGATCGACACATATTTTAGTACACCTACTAGACATTTGATAGAATGGTTTGCCTGCTGCAAAGAAATGGTATTAGGCATAAGAATACCCACCTCCAAATAGGGACATAAGGCTAATGCTTGCATCTAGATCACGTAAAGCATGATCAAAGCTCTTATCACCAATGGTATAAAGAATGGAGAAGCTACCATGGTCTTTAAGTTTTGTAGGCATTTCGTTTGATTTGTGACTTTACATTCCTTAGTCAAGATTGCAGCTTCATATTCCCATAATATTCTTTTATTAGATAAGATCTCTTTTAAGAACCTAACATAAGAAGGCATTAATTTTAAAAGTGTTAGTAAAAGCAATATTAATATAAACTTTTTAAAGAATAGCCAAAAGCTTCCCAAATTCTTTATCTAACTTCTCCTTAACAAATCTTTAAGAAAATGATATAGGCAGTCTATAGGGTGCAAAGGAAATGTTTATTGTTCTTATCCCTCTAATTTCTCTTTCTAAAGCTCCTTCTCCTCTCTAATAGGTATCTCACTTCCCTTATTTCCCTCACTATCAGGCATCTCTAACCTTAGGCTCATAATCAACTCATCACCCCTCAACATCATAGCATTTTAATGCTCTTTAGAGTTCGCATGTTTCCTAAGCAATTAACTAAGTAATCTAAAAATGGCACTAGCATATTGATCAATTTGAGCTTCAAGTATTTTAGTATGGGTAGCAACAAAATACACCTTAGAGTTTAGCTTCCTAATCTCCTCCTCAAAGTCTTCATTCTATTTAGCTTAAGTGGTAAGGAAGTTCTTTAAGAGGGACTCTAGGTTAGATTTTTTTAGGAGGGTGGTTAAAAGGTCTAGGTTGAAAACTAGGTTGTTGCCTATCTGAGGCTCTGGGTTAAACCTATTTCCATGGGAGAATTTAGGATGATTCCTCCAATTAGGATTTTAGGTGTTGGAGAACGGGTCGATCTTTTACTTAAGGTTATTAATGAAGTTAACATGTTCCTTAATACAAAAATGGGTTCCCTAATTGGCAATATGCAGCTAAGTGTCTTTAAATCATACTTACTTAGAATCTCTTTTAGAGTGGCTCTCACTTTAGAATCTCTTTTAGCGTGGCTCTCACTTGACCATTGATAGTGATTTTGAGTCATATCCTCTATCAAAGAATGCACTTCATCTATTATTTTGTTCATTAAAGCTCCTTCAGTAGAAGTATCAACAAAGATCTTAGTATTGTAGGTCATCACATTATAAAAGGTTTGAATTATTAGCCACTTCTTTTATTTATGATGTGGAGAAGACCTCAACAACTCCTTATATCTCTTATATGCCTCATATAAGGAGTCAGCTTCCCTCTGGGCAAAAGTGGTGGTTTTGTTTGTTATATATACAGTCTTACCCAAATGAAAATACTTGGACAAAAATGGATTAAAGAACTTATCCCATAAGGTAATTAATCAGCTTCCCCCTGGGCAAAAGTGGTGGTTTTGTTTGTTATATATACAATCTTACCTAAATGAAAATACTTAACCAAAAATGGATTAAAGAGCTTATCCCATATGGTAATTAACTCTATTAGTAAGGTTTACGACCATGCTTTATATTTATCCCTTAAAGAGAAAGGGAATAGTAAAAGGTTGATGGCATCAAGTGATACCCCATTTAGTTTCATTATATCACAATACTCCAAAAACATCATCAAGTGCAGTTAGGGTCTTTAGATGGTGAACCATTAAACCAATTTTGCTACAACATAGAACAATAGGAAGGCATTAACTAGAAGCTAGCAACTTTAATGTTGGGCCTCATAAAATAAAAATTCTAGTTTACTAAATTTGCAAATATGTAGATATTAATGCTTAGTCCTTGACAATAGCACCAAAAACTTGATTGTTTATTTCTACAAGTACACGGTGTAGCCATAAGTAGCACAAACATGTTAAGCCCAAGAGGGATGTTTGTTAACTAAATATCCTCAAATTTAATAAGCTAGAACAACAATTATAGATGATTGAATAGGAAAATAAAAATAACTAACAAATCTAAATAATAAAGCAATGCAATGATAAAAAATAAATCTACTTATGAAATAACTAGATCTAGGCTAGGTTTTCCCTAAGACCTTACTATATTTAATTTTCCCCCTATTTAATAAATACTAAAACAAACTTAACGAGCTAGAGAAATGATTATACAGGATTGAATAGGAAAATAAAATGACTAACAAATCTAAATACCAAATCAAATGATCAAGAATAAATCAATTTATGAAATAACTAGATTTACCCAATGTTTTCCTTAAGACTTTACTGTATTCAATTTTCCTTTGGTTTAATAAATACCTATAGTTTCTTAGACCAGTAAGAGTTCATATATAATATTCTCTATGGAGACATATTATAGATTAATCAACTAAAATCCCTTTTGAATCTAGGCAACCTAAAAATGCTTTAATTCGTTTTATGAACTCTCTTGATAGGTTTTATTCTAACCTAGGGAGATCTTGCAAGTTCTCTTAAATAATTCATGTTTAACTCTTTATCCATGTTTTTTACCTAAACATATTTTTCTATAAAATCTTGATGCATTAATTAAATATTGAACCTTCCAATTTCTCTCTTTTGATTTAATCAACATAAAAATATGGATAAATCACAAGGAAACTAAAATTTCATTAAACTAAAAAATAAATCAAAGTTTCATCCTACCTAAATCTATATCCCAATTAGGTTTATAATTAAACTATCGGCATTGGAAGAAAACAAGATAAAAGAAATCATTATTCTTAGATCTTGAATCTTTAAAGAACTCCTATTGAAATCTTGTTCTACCTTCAAAAATAATGTTATTTTGATCAAAACTGATATGGAACATTTTCAAAATGACTTCTTGATGCTTCTTATCCAAAAGAACTTCTTTTCTTTTTTTTTTATTTGAAAACCCTAAATTTTTAATGAGCTACATAGGCCCAAATACTAGTCCATATAGTTGGTCCTGTTTAGCATCAATATGGGACCTATACGGCTGCACAAGAGAAACAGAAGCGACCACCTTTGGACATAGTCCTCAACAAGATACTGTGATAGGCCCTCCGATCCTTCCAAAATTGCTCTAATTTAGTCCAATTTTTCTTCAATTTTGCGCCTTTTCTTTTTATAGGCAGAAATAAAACATGAAATGACAATATTTCTCAAATTACGTATCAAATCCTTTAAAATCATCCAAGATACAAGTAACATACCATAAAAATAGTGCTAAAAGTAATGTATATCTAGTATACATCACCTATTGCTTAGAAAGCCAAAACTATCAACAAAAATTGAAAATTGACATTTTAGAACACGGGAAGTTTAGAGATTTGGCAACCTAACTCATTGCTCAATTAACGTAACTTAAAAGATTTAATAGCCTAACTCATTCTTCAATTAACCTAACTCATTGAAAATTACGGTCACTATAAGAAAATTGATATTAGTTGTAGGTGGCTTCTTAAAAAGCATATTTTGTGTAGCTTGTTTATTTTGACAAGAAGAAAAATCCAAGGCCTTGACTGTCATGTACTTTTCTCCCCTCTAGTGCATATTTTTGTTAACAGCATATATATATATATATATATAGGTGTGTGTGTGTGTGAATTGGCCCTGAGATGGGTACACGAGCAAGGAACAAATTCGATAATGAAGAGTTTCAACGAGGATGAAACAAAACCTTCAAATATTCGGGTGCAATTGAGGAAGAGAGGCAAGACATCACATATTTCAGAAATTCAGAGCAAAGGAAATGTGTCTATTATTGAAAATAGTCGTTCCAAATCTTTTTTTAAGAGTTAAATAAATGAATTAATAGAGGTGGAACAAAGTTACGGAAAGGACCCCAAAGAATCATGATTCCCTGTATAAATTCCAGCAATACAAGCTTCTAGTCATCTGCCTAAGTCCTTACAAGCTTTGAGTTTCAAAATAAAATTCCACTATGCAGAAAAGTTTGAATAAAAAAGTGCACTGCATTTTTCCCTTTTATGTCATCGTTTGACATTGTCCAACACAATTATAGACCAAATATTAGTCCCACTAACCCCCTTAACACTCGAAACATTGGAATTGATGCTTGCTCTAATCCACTTGACAACCAACTACTTCAAGAGCAAAGGCTTGTACAAAGTCTTGGGAACTCAAAAGAGTAAGAAGTCGAATGACTTATCGTCCATTACAAAATTGCATTTCTCACATAGATGATGGAAAGCCTTTGTACAATCTATGGCTACATTTAATTCCCGATTATATAAGCACTGCTTGAGTAATTTCCACAATTACATACATAAAATCAGTTAGAGAAACTGCATCTAAGTACTACAACATTATATACAGTAGAAATCAATTCAGAAGGAAACATCCAGACGTAAGAAACCATTAGGATCCAGCCTTGATTTAAACTTGTGAAGGGCTTACCGGATCCTTCTCACCTCATTCGTTAATGGATGGTAACCTATATGTACGGGTAATGCGAATCTGTTGCCCAAAAAAAGGTAAATTTAATGGTATTTTAACTTTTTAATATGCCAAAAATGTTTAAATAAGATGCTAATGGGGTGGCAAAGAATAAATATAAACAGAAATTACCCAGCTCAAATTACTGTCAAAGCAGCATGTGCTGGTGAAAGGGAATCAGCACACCCCTATTTAACAGCTAATAATTAACATGATCTGGTACATAACTGACGAGATAAATTTGTGGGGATGCTGTACTTACAGCGTCTCATCTGTTTTTGTATGGGCGTCGTGGTCTCACTACTATCCTATTTTGTGCATGAATAAGATTTTTTTCAAGGAATTCCTTGTGTGAGTAGGATTTAGATCTTTCTCCTAATTCTTTATATAAATAGGAATTAGGTCTCTTGTAAATTATTTCAAAACATGATAACAGAAATTTTTATTGCAGCCATGGATGTAGCACCCTTGCCGAACTAAGTAAATCTTGTGTGTTTTATGTATGATCTTATTTTTCAAGTTTCTTTACAAAACTTGTTTCCTGTCAGACCAATAAGACCTAATAACTGGAGCGCCATAGTAAATGTGGCACACACATAGCACCTACTAGAAGACGACTAAGATTGCTTCCTAAAAATCATTAGCTATATGCAACTAAAGATTTGACTAGCTATTGTCTGATATATATTCCTCCCTTTAATTTTGTCAACCGATGGTGTACAATCATTTCATGGTTCTGTTCCCTATATTTAAGACTCCAATCCAATCGTATTGTGTTCTATAAAAGGAGCAGAAACAGGACAAGACAGGGAAAGAAGAATGACGGTAATGAAAAAGGAAGGAGGAGAGGAACAATGAGAAAGAATGCATGTGTGTGCACACTAAACAAGAATGATGAGTTTTCCAAAATGCATGGGGATATGCAAATACCTGGGCAAATGCATAAATTGCTCGCAAAATTCTAGCATAATCAGTCCCGAGCATTTGAATGACAACATCTGCTAGAAACATCCCCCACATCCTGTACACGAAACCAGAAGTAAAATGGTAAACCAATACTTTCCTGTTTTTGTTCTTAATGTTCACAGATAACATGCCAAAGAATAAGTTCCAACAAAAACAAGAGAAACAGGTAATCAAGAAAAAATTATATAACCGAAAGCCTTAGTGCCTGACTGCCTTCTATGAAGCAGAATAATTCTATTATGTTTTTACTTAAATAGAATACAAGGAAATATATACAACAATGTTGTCTAATCGATAGACTCAACTAGTAGCATAAGATGGAAGACTGGTTGCAGTGATTTCTAACATGGCTTCTTGGTTAGATTTCAACAGCTACCTCTCCTAGCAGAAGAACAAAGTTCTGGACAGAAGTTTCTAAAGAAAGAGTCAATCGATCTAATACCATATGAAGCAAAATAATTATAATATGTTTTTACTTGAATAGAGTACAAGGAAATATATACAAGAAAGATACCTAAAATATATCCTAGAAATTAGGGATATACACAGCCATACAACTAATTTTAAGATATACATAAATATAAAACTATCCAAATATCTTATCCCATAAAATCCTCATAAATACCAATACCTTTGTTGTACCAAAGTCAACTTGCATTAAATAGGTATATAAAATTTAAAAAAGACTTGAAATTCAAACCCAAAAACTGTACTAAGAGCATTCATTGTCATTTTACATGTCAGTGACTTACAAAGTCCCTCATTTGGCTCCTTGATAGCAACCTAATATAGAGCAAAAGAAAATTTTGATATGCCAAAATTTTAGAAGATATATGTCCCAGAAGTAAGATGGAGCAAGGGAGACAAGGTACTGCAGAATATTGAGTGGTAAACGACCAAATAAAGCTTGAAACCACTTCCAATTTCAGGTTGTTAACATTAAAGGATAGGCAACATGATTGCAACAGAAGTTCAATAATCAACTAAACAACTAAAGAAACACCTCTCAATAAAAGACAACGACTGAACTTTCAACAATTTATTCAACTGAAGTTGTCACATAGATCATCTAGGTCAAATAAACACAAAATCATAAGATAACTATTAATTATCAATTCAAAATAAAAAGGTCAATTTTAAATCCTTGAAATTATACACGTTAAGTTGCATTTTCTTCAATGCTTATGCTCAAATTTCCCTGTAAGCCCTCCAACTTGTCATTAATGGTTCATAATATGTGTATCCACGCAAAAGTATGGAAAAATGACAACTATCTGATTCCAACCATGAATAACGTTGGCATAATCTTTACTTTACACCTTATAATCACAAAAGCTCTAATACCAAGTTAAGAAACTTTTCATCTCAAAAACTAAATTGTTGGACTGTTAGGTATTGGGTGGAGTGGCTCAAAAATTATTCTAACGAAATTTATAAGAAAAGACACGCAAGAAAAAGACCCATCTTAGTAGATATCTACAAGCTTCTTAATTTGGAATACTCTTTCAACTTCAAGCAATTCCAAGTCCCCTCACTTTAAACGTGAAAAGGTAAATCCATATATTGATCACAACAGCTCGTATGGATGGCAAACGTTCTAGACTAATGAATATGCAATTTAAAACTGAGCTACAGTAACATATAAACTATTCACAGAGTTTCCATTTCGTAACTTCTACAATCACATAATTATTTGATTTACTTTCAACAGATTAAGCTCATGTATTTCCCTTACTTTCAACAGATTATGCATAACGCTCTAAAACTGGCCATATTCATACAAATTAACCAACAGACAACAATTAAAAAATGCACCTAGAATCTTATATCCAGCTTAAACCAAAAAAAAATACGATAAGCAAGAAAAAACCTATATGAGTGACACAATAGAGCATAAATATTGGAAAAGAAACAAGTTGAACATATATAAATGATGTCAGTTACAGAATGAAGAATACATTGGGCCGAGCAATGACATTATGCTCCTAAAGCCGAGATATCTTGATGCAGCTCCAGTCAAACCCTGTCCAAGGCTTCCAAATCAGAAACATAACATACAAAAGAAGCATTGCATGCACATGAAAGCAACATATGTATCGCAAAATATAAAATTGTTTAATTTCTGCAAATTTATTGTCCTTCCAAAGAGACATATAAAGGGAAGATATACGCTCCCATCCCACCAAGAACAAGCCAATATATGTTGGACTCAATTTGAACAGATACCAAATATTTTATCTACAAAGTTGTAGGGCCATAATAACAAATCGAGCATACATGACAGTTCAAATGAAGAGCAAAGTATAGTTAGATACCTTTAGTCAAATGAAGGCCAATAAAGAAAATTTTCTATTAACAGCATTTCCACTAATCAAAATGCATCTCACAAATGAAAAATGAGAGTTTCAACCATGTAGACAATAATAATGGTATAGTCACCTGCTTTGCTGCAAGCAAGGCAGCTCTTGACTCCAAATTTATAGCAGCTAACTGTCCAGCCTGATTAACAGCAAAAGAAAAAATATATATATATATATCAATCTAGACACAACATAGAATATGAATAATGAATTCTGCCAACTAAATGATGCCAAAGTATATCATAAGGAAGTGATATCCATTAATACTTAAGGTAACCAATTCTACAACACATTTAGACAGATCAATAGACAAGCTCACTAGAAGGGAGGGAAAAGCAGCTCAATTACATCAGTTGTGCTTGAAAATCAGTTGAGTGAACTACGTGGGAATAGAAAAAATTAATTAGTATGACTACTTTGAGGTCATGTCTATCGCAAGCCAAGAATGGATTTTTCATTTCATAACTAACTTGAAGACTAGATGCTTGGCTTGGTTCAGCAGAATTATGAGCCATATACTTGGCATAATAGACCTCAATCATAGACCAAAACTTATCTAGTCTATAACAATATAAGCAATATACAAGTTACCTATGGACATAATTTGTATAAATTATAGTAGCTCTAAAAAACTAAAGTTTGTACTTTTCTAACCAACTCACAGCAAGAAAATTCCCATGTCTGAACAAACATTATGCCAACAAAATTGCAACCAAATACAAGTCAGGATCGCAGACCAGAAGTTCTCTAATCTATATGAACGAAGTAAACAAATTACAACTGTAAGTATGAACATAGTTTCAAAATATTTGAGTAATGAACATAGTTTCAAAATATTAGAGTAGCTCCAATGAAGTATGTTATTTTCCTGACCAACTCATAACAAGAAAAATCCATGTTTTCTCATAAGCAATATCCAAACAAAATTGCAACCAAATATAGGTCAAGATCCATTCCATGATAGTGAAGAAGCAAATTATTCTCTTCCATGGACATTGCTACCCTTCCATAATTGTAATCATAATGATAAATGGATCAAGAAAAGAAACAATAAGTCAGATTCTGGTAATGTTTACTGCATACTAGTATCTTTACATCGAAGGGGATGGTACAGTTTCAAATAGACAATAAAATAATAACCAAATGTATAACGATCGTCATCATGATCATTTGAATCAAGATGATAAATTAACAAGAAATACATTACATAAGCATCCTTACAGCTTTTTGAGAGAATATGCAAATAAATGAAGATTGAAAACAAATTAAAAAGTGCTAATTCAATTAGATGGAGTCTCACATCTGTTTCTCCAAAGTCCCAACTTGCTTAGCTAGCCTTTTTTATCCTTTTATTTTCATACGTTTCTCTAGTTTTCCTGCTAAGAAAAATTTTTCCCCGTTTCCAAGTTATTCAAGCATCTTCTCACTTTAATGAATGTATTATCATAACAGAGAGAGATAGAAAAAGAAACAAGTTAGAAATAGAGTCATTATGGTTGATTTGTTTCTCTATGATAATATGTACACATATTAAATTTTCTTTTTTATTTCTCTAATAATAATTCAAGCCTAAAAGTGCCAAAAGTATACCTTCTTCATAAGTTCCTGTTTCATCTGATAGTTGGCAGCCTCTACGAACACCTTTCCTGTTAATTTCCTCCCCACCTATAATAAACCAAAACTACTTTAGGCAAACAAACGAATATAATTTAGAACAAGTTGAAAAAAGGTTCATGCCTTACCAACTGATAGAGTTTTGCCAATGTAAACACACCACCACCCTATTTCAATGGGCAAAATTGCACAGGCGCGAAACAAGTAGAGAAAATTCAAATAAGCTTTTAGAACTTCCAGAAATTCCTTATACATATTGTTTTTGTATGTGAATGTGAGTACCTTCAAAATCATTGACTGAAGCTCTGCGACCCCAAGTTTTAAGGCTGCAAAGGCTTGGACCTTCTGCTGGCTAAGTCCAAGTTCTAAACTAACTTGTCCATTGGATGCCTTAGAAGTACCCCATAAGCCCGGAAAAGTCCCTGATTCTTCACTGTTTGAAGATAATATAAGTTTTCATCGGAAACTGAAAGAAACTTGTGAAACCCATGAATGGAAAAATAATCTATTTAGCCTCCACATTGTATAATTTCTATGTACAAAATTCAACTATTATGCACTGAAACACGATTAAAGGTTGAAGTAACTGAAGGCAAAAAATGGACCCAAATTGTGAACTCAGTACCCAGTTCTCCTTTCATACTTCTCTTTTTTCTTCGATCCCAACTTATCGTAGAAAAAGCCTTGACAATGTTGTCCTGGTTATCGGGCCTAATTACCATGTGAAAAGTTTTAAAGCAATTTAGAAAAACATACCTTGCATAATCTTTAACTAGATGGAGAAAAATTTCTGCTTCAAGGTCTTCAGTTGACAATTTGCTTGAGCAAGGAACTTCTAACTTTTTTCTAATAGCAAGTAACACATTTCTATATGAAGGTCTCCAACCCCTAACACAACCAGATCAAGGTAAAAATAAACGATCAGTTAAACATCAAAAAGCATCAATGTTAAAGATTAATCAAGAAGCTTCAAGAATGTAACATTTAGACATACACAATATTCCATAGATGGCAATTATCTCAGTTAATTCCCTCTACGTTTAATAACTACCAGTAAACTAACTGACTAATATGTAGTGCTAATCATGACAACTCATTGTATTTGAATACTAACAAATGACAATCTTTCCACTGCCAAGTAAATTTTAACCTTAATGCAGACCGGGCATCGGCAGCTAGGTACAAGAATCTCGACTCAAGTGCAACAATAAAATTTTCTCGCTCTTCAAGGTCTTGTTCAATCATGGGGTAATCCAAGTCAGAACTGCTCGTCATGGACTTGAGTAAAGGACTGAAGTAACTGAACATCAAAAATAATTCGGAAAAAAAACATATATTAACATGGACTCGTCTTTTAAAGAAAAAACTCACAGTAAACATGAAATCAGACAAAACCTAGCGCCAAATAAGATTTTCTTCAGTTCATACAACTCCGAGTCTGTGGCCAATTCAAGCACCGAGCGAAGGTCAGGATCATACTCACCTGCAAGTAAATATGATAGAGACAAACAGCTAAGAAATTAAAAAATATATATAAATATAAATGGAAAAGGGGGAGAAAGAGACAGAGAGAGAACCTCGGTCTTTGGTTGAAATGGCAGCACGACTACAACGGACGATGCCAAAGGTGGACCTCGTAGTTGTGGATAGCGAGTCATGCCGCTGCGAGATAGCAATAAATGTAGTTTGGTTAGTAAGAAAATAAAGTAGAACTGGAAATAAATAAGAATAGTAGCGTGATATGGTGGCTTTACAAAGGGTAAAGAGAGCTTGGAGGAGATAGGGGTGATGAGAAAAGTCGAGAGCAGAGCACCAGTTGACATGTCGCCCACAAACAGCCTGGTTACTCTTAACACCCACTCATTCTTGCACTTCCAAGTCCGGCCTACCCCTAGTTTTGTCAGGAAATATTTACAAAACGACATAGTTTTAACCCTGAACTTTTTCCGAAGCTTCTAATTGATAAAGGCCATACTCAAATATTAACGGAAGTTTATTAATAGAATAAAATTAAATATGAGATTATTCCATGGGTTATAATAAAATGGGAATGAAAAAAAAAGTTTGTATAGTATATCTCATTTTATACAAAATAATAAAAATGAAAATTTTCAATTTGAAAGTTTTAGGATAGAATGTAATATGATAAATAACTTTAAACTATATTACATTATAAACCATATTCAAATAATATTTTGTTATGTTATATTATAAACCCTTTCATCTTTTTCGAAAAACAAATTTTTAATATTATATTTATCTACATCTCATTTTATTATAAATTAGTATATTTCATTCTATTTCATTCCATTCTTTTAAAAATTATACGTCTAACTAAACATAGTCTTAAGTATGACAGTTTTGAACATATTTTTTGAAATTTGGACTGACTTTTAAATGGACATTATTTTAATATAACTGATTAAGATGATATGGATTTAATGTATAAATTTAGGAAATTAAACGCCAGGATGAAACTATACCAAAGCGAGAGAATTGAATGAGATCTCACGTACAGTCATCAATATTCAAATTAGTTCTTTAAAAGTTTCATTAATCTCGTACTTTTTTTTATTTTTCACAATTTTAATTTTCATTTTTTAATTAAAATTTTGTTTAGTCATTAATATCATTTTAATTAATTATGAGAATACTTATTATTATACAGAAAGAATTTCTAATTTATATTTTAATGATAACAAGATATAAATATTATTAATTTTCAAAAAAAGATATAAATATTATTAATATTTTACTTTTAATAATTAAAAAGTAAATAAAAGCATCCCATTATTCATCCATCGATGAAAATTCTCCTAAAAGTAAATCTTAAAAAATGTACGAATAAAACGTTACTAAAAGAGATAATTGAAGTACCTTTTAGTTATTAAAAAACCAATAATTGAATGTATAAAAATTTGAAAAGTCACAAAGAGGACTTTGATAAATTTCGAGTTAGTCCACTGAAAAATAAAAATGAGAAATATCTTCTAAACAAAGAATAAACCAAACAATGTATTAAGATTTTATATTATTAATAAGATGTGTCCCCTTTGTATAAGAATGAACATGTTACATCTACTTAGATTAAAGAATGTAGTCCTAATACTACTTTTATTGAGAATTATAAATTACTATTTTAAATTGAAATTCTAACATACTAATTTGATTAAGATTTTAGTATAAGTTTTGCTCGAATCATTCGCCTTCTTCTCAAAAGAATTCAACCCCGAATCATCATCACAATCAAATACTATATGCCTCATCCATATGTTGGTTCTTGTAACATATTCTTCATTCTTACTTCCCAATTTCAATTGTCATATTATAGAATTACTTAGGTATCAAAGGCCCTAGAGTAACCAATTTTTTTGAAAATAAAAATATATATTCTAAAAGAAGAAGGCTTAGCCTTTCAAAAGAATTACAAGGAGTTCAGAAGTTACAACACAAGCTACAAGTTTGGAAACACAATTTGGACTAGGAGATACAACCCAAAACTTAGGATCCAAGGTTTAATTTAAAGTCATGGAAACCCCCATCCTTAGGCCAATACACTGTCTAGCTTTTCATCTTTGAAATAGTTTATAAAATACTTTATTCTTGAAGCCATCATGAAATACTTTTCTTATGCAAAAGCATCATATCATAAAAGAACTTCACCCTCGTACTTTCTAATGTAAAACAAAATCAATACTTGTTTAGTCACTTTCATATTCATGTACCCATTAAGTCACTCCAACCTATATAATCTTAGATGTTTCAATGTGGGCAGCTTCAACTTTTCCACAATTGTTGTATTAACTACATTAACATAATTCCCTCTATTAATAATTATGTTATATATTGCTCATATGACATCCCATTTGGAACAATACTTTCCATCTACAACTCCATGTCATCCTCCTTCACTACAACTCTCAATGCTCTCCTTGTCACTATTTCTTATACATTTACTAAAATACTTAATTCCATCTGTATTATTAATACTTTAAGTGTTAGCATGGACTTAACGTCATCATAATCACTATTTGTTTCAACCTGATCATTTTCTCTACAATAACAATAACAATAACAATAACACCTAGTAAAATCCTGCTGAGACGTAGGGTCTAGGGAGGTTCTTATCCTCCCTCTCCCAACTCCACCTAAATGAAGAGCATAATTTTGTAAAATACCTAGTTATTTCCTTAATCTTAAGTTGTTTTTTCCACTTTTATGTATATATATACCATATCTCCCATATTCCATGTAATGTTGCAACTATAATATAATATATCTCTATTTAAATCATTCCGTTGTAGCTTATCTATCTTCTACCATATTCTCACTGATTATGGCGACCTTCATCTTCTTGTGGTAGCCTTCCACACATTTAAACCTTTGATTTAGCCCTTGTAACTTCTTATATGAGTTTCTATGGTAGTGATGATAAGAATGCAAAATGACATATCTCTCTTAATATATAGTCTTTTGCAACTATGTTATGCCTATAAGTACTTTGATCAACTGGAGGTGTTTAGCATAGAGTAAAGTTATTTGGACATTTATGGATAATTTCAAAATTCAATCCTAAAATTAACGTAACTTTTTTATACAAGGTCTAACTAAGATGATTTAAAATGTTACGGAAATCTTATAAAGAGATCCAAAACTTTCATACTTTGAGTTTTGAGATATACTAATAAGTAAATTATTAGCAAGATCTCAAGAGCATTTTACTTATGTTTGGATAATTTTTATAAGATTTGGCACTTAGTGTGACTTTTATTTTATTTACATGTCTTATTTCCTACATAAAGAAGAAATGAATTCGAACAAGTTAGAGAAGTCTTGGCATAAATTTAGACAAACATGGGTTGAACATAAAGCCGTGTTCAAAAAATGAGTTAAACACGACACAATGTTCTACCCTATGTTAGTCCTTGGCTCATTCGAGTTCTTAAGCCAACACAAGTGAAACATGGGACCGTGTTGGTGGTTTGTATTGGTAATGATGTTTTTGTAAATTAGAATTTTATACAACTGTGAAGGACAAGGGCCTAACATGGTTTTGTTTTGAATCCATATTAGGCAAAACTCTATGATCTTTTTATGGTTTTATGAGAATAAAAAGGAGCCTTTAAGGAATTAAATATGGGGAATATAGGGTAGTCAATAGGAGCTAAATTGGAGAGTCTTGACACAAGAAACAAGCAACCTTTGAGGTAAAGCTTAAAATCTTATCAAGATTCAGCCAAGAACCTAAAAAATTTAATAATCCATGAGATGAGTTCTTTTATCTTAATTTCTTTCTTTTTTATATCTTTTACTTTAGTATTAGCTAAATTGAGATATAGGTCTAGATAGGATGAACCCTAGAAAAATTATTTTGGATCAATTTCTTGATTTAGTGACCAAACTAAATTTTATTGCAAATTATCCATGATTTCTTCAGACAATTTATAGCCATATATCTCTAGTTTACTCTAAATCATAAATCATTCTATTTGGATAACTACAGAAGAAGTTACAGGCAAAAGAAAGAAGGATGTTCGAGGAGCAAAAACCTCTTGGCAAGCACAATCGTGCACTTTTAACCCCACTAAATTTAAGTAATGGCTGTGCAACATCAGTGCATGGCCTTGCATTCCAAAACAATCAAGTCATAGGCCTGCAGCCATAATGCATGCTCATGCACGCACCAACAAAAAAGCCACAGTCGTGCAACCTTAACGCACGACCGTGCACACCCAATCTCCAGAACCAATTTTTGTCCCAATTTTATCACTTCATCTCTTCCAAATGATTTCATATTGTTATAATTTTTGGTAGAGATGTAGAACAACGTGTTTCAAATCTAATGGTTCAAGTACTAGGTCATTTGGAGCTCGGGAGAAGAAGTTACAGTCAAAATACTGAAAGATATTTGAAAAAAGTCTCCCTTTGGTAGCCATAGAAGTCACGATTGTGCTTCTTCAAATTTTTCTCGGCGTCAAGATCGTACAGAAGCACGATTGTGCTTCCTCTTCTTCCTTTCGAAATGCAGCTTCCATTTTCTTCTCTTCTTCCTTTTCATTTCTTATTTCCTCCATTTCTAACTTACATTTCCATTTCCATTTCACCATTTGGACTCCCATTTAGCTCCAAACATTCAAAAATCAATCAAAAATCCAGATTGAACACCAATATCAAAAACCAAAAATTCTCACGCATGTTCTTCATTTTACTGCACTATTTCACTTTCTTTTTTTCTATTTTTCTGCACATTCAATTTCTGCATTCTCTTCCTTTCTACCTCAAACTTTCATTTTAAATCATTCATTATCATTCCCAGACATCACCATATACCTATTCTTTAACTCTAAATTTATTTATTTTTGTTCATCTCTAAAACACCCCAAATATTCAGTCATACACAGTCACCTACATATCCATAGTAAATAGAACATATATGAATATCATCTTTAATGAATTTCTACACTAATTTCATACACATGTTTGTTGTTCTTTCAACTCCAACAATCATTTCTACACTATCTTATAACATTTTGATCATCAAAACCCACAAACAAAAATATGAATATATTCATCCTATACTCACGGTATACATGAAAATGTCCATTTTTCCCTTGTTCATGTCATGACAACAAATCACCATTTCTGTTTTATAAACTAACAACTCCAAAAGGATTTACAAGATACTTACTTGATAAAACTCCAAAAATTTCAAAAACTTTAGAAGCCCTAATTTTCTTGCAACTCACGTACACCATTGTAGAGGTTGGCAAGCTTCAGTTTTTCTTGAGGCAAATGGAAGAAAACCGAAGTTGGGAGTAGAAAAAGATAAATAAAAACAAGGTTTATCTTTGGTGGAGGTTTGATGAAAAACTCTGTCTTAATGAAGAACTTGAAGAAGAAGCTATAAGAAAGATGAAGCTAAGAGCACTCTACTTGGTCTTTCAAAGTAATTGTATGCTAAAACTTGAACTAGACAAGT
Source organism: Erythroxylum cassinoides (assembly GCA_027478405.1). Classification (NCBI taxonomy): domain Eukaryota; kingdom Viridiplantae; phylum Streptophyta; class Magnoliopsida; order Malpighiales; family Erythroxylaceae; genus Erythroxylum; species Erythroxylum cassinoides. The sequence continues at coordinate 21,621,558 of JANIPM010000007.1, forward strand.
GATACTTGTCACTTATCTAACATATAAGGGTTTACCTAAGTTCTTTTCTTTTCATTCCAATCATCTCTAAAATTTTCAATATCAATAACTCACAAATTCTAAAGTCATGTCCAAATTTTCAATGTCATTTTTTAAACAATTCTCCAATATCTTTTGATACCTATTTCTATTTCTATTTATCAATTTACTTGCCTCTTAGCATTTTTCCTAGTCCAATAATGCTCAATATTTTTAAATTTTTTTCCTAAAATTCACTAAAAATTCTAAATCATTACATACATTCTCCACGTCGATTTTCAATACAATTAATTCACAATTCTCACATAATTACATTTATAATCAATTATGCTCGGCAATTGTTAATGAATGCATGTATAGTCATTTTTATATGTGCAAAAATTCAAATTCACGTGCGTATATGCTAATAATATGCATGAGTATGAAATGCATTTTTCTTAAATCTCTTTTTGATCTCTCATGTACCGTATTTTAGGGTTCTAACTCTTAATATAGGAACAAGATGTTACATTTCTCCTCTCCTTAAATAAATTTCTTCTTCGAAATTCTTATCCAATTGATTAGGAAGGCAAGGTTATTATTTCCTCATATAAACCTCCGTTTTCCATTAAACTTCATTAGTCAAATAATTTCCACCAATTGACCATAGTCAATGTAATCAATCAATCCTCTAATTATTTCTTCAAATATCACACTATCTTAATTGTTTTCTCAATATAATTTAGGTTACTCAAAATTTTCACTTCGTGTGCCAACAATACATCTTTGTCAAATCATATCAGTATTTCTTAGCATACTCACATATAACCCAATATGAACCTGAGACATCTTTATTGATGATACAACTTATAATTTACTGGTCCTATGCTCTCAATAACTTCAAGTGGACCAATACAATTCGAGCTTAATTTATCCTTTTTCCTAATCTGAGTGCATGATACGCTCATATTTTCATATATGTTTAGGACTTAATTCATAGTCTTTTACATTCATTTTATATTCGTCTATGGCTGGTTTATTGTGTTTTAGCATTATTTGAGGTCCGTTGACGTAAAATGTATAATTGAAACAAATAGACTTGAATTGCACTGTTTTTGAGTTTCCGACATACTTGACCTCTAGTCATTGTGAGATTTTTATCTCGAGATTGGTTTAGCCAAAAATTTTGAAATTTCATATGTAAATTTTTGACTTATTGACGGATTTTTGAGACCAATTGCAGATTTTTTGGAGTTGGAATTTAGGAGAAACAAATTAACAAAAATTCACATCATATTGTAGGGCGCCAGAATGACCTATCGACGATGTTTCGGCCATAACTTTTGACTCAGATGTCAAAATCCTGTGATTTAAGTCTCATATCGAAGCTAACTCAAAGACAAAGACACTGACAAAATTTGAGCTCTTAAGTCATCACCAAAATTTTTATCCATTGTCGAAATTTACCTTAGAAAATTCATTCCAACCAGCCATGTAGCCTCACTTCAGCGTCCATTTTCTAAATAAGCATGCACCAGCCACCAAACATTCACCAACCTCCATGCAATAGCCGAAAGCTTCACTCTTCACTAAAAAGCCAAGCATCCTTTATTGACTAAGAACTAGCCTCCAATAATACCTCTCCAATCATGCAAGCCACGCCACTTACCAGCTGAATATTTCAACAACGCATGCAGCAAGGTGGAGGAGGATTTTGACAGCTCACATACATCCAAAAAGACTAGCCTTATGCTACTCTTCCAAAAACAGAACAAAAGGCAGCAGCTCTCAACGTTACTCAATGAATGCAGCTGGAAAAATTAAGAACACATTCCACCCATCTCACAAACATTCCCCCACCAAAACAGATTCCTCTCCAACCTTCCATTCACCAGCCTCCACACAAATCCATCAACGCAGCTTTCATCCATTAGAAGCAAGACAACGTTGCTCCCATTTCGGCATAATCTCCACCAACGTAGCAGCCTCCATTCATCGCCAAGGAAGCAACCACGCAAGGAGAGGGGAGAGCTCATTTTATTTTGCTAAATATTTGGAGCTTTGTTCTTAATTTTTATTTGATTCCGACATGAGTTTATTTAGGTTGTATGCTTGTGGATTGTTTGGCATGATGATTTGTGGCTAAAACTTTAATTTCTCTTAGGGATTTGATATTTTTGATGATGCTTTAATATTAAATTTTGTTAGAATCCATGATTGAATATTCATATGCTTGTTGATTTTTCCTTGGATTTATTTGTTATTCCTTTGGACTATTGGAAAATGACTTGGTATTAATTCGCCTTTGGGAGAAGGGAATTTTTGCTAGAAGATAAAAGGAAAATTTGACTAGGATTTGCTTGTGAGTTGGGAGACCCAAGAAACTTAGGAGGTGAAAATTGAAGTTTTGGAACTTAAGAAACTTTAGGAAAAACTTAAGTAAGGGATTACTAAGTGATGTCTAGGGTGGATAAATTAATTCATCTTTGAGAAAAGAGGATTAATTACTCTTAAAATTCACCTATAAGAGTATCTATTTGTTTCAATTATGCATTTTACGTTAACGGACCTCAAATAATGCTAAAACACGATAAACTAGCCATAGATGAACATAAAATGAATGTAAAAGACTATAAATTAAGTCCTAAACATATATGAAAATATGATCGTATCAATTAGTTGGTTTAAGGTTTGAAAATATTGTTGCAAATACTTTCCCACCTTAGAGAAATTGTCAAATGGATTCTGCAAAGATGAAGACTCCTTTAGAATATTTTGAGATCACTAAAATTGTTGCTGCTAAAGTATCTTCGACTTAACTTGCAAATGTAGAACAAACAACTATTGACAATTCCGCTGCAGGAAATGTGGAGAGTTTGGATAGTGAAGTAAATGACTTCACTTCCCAATATTTAGAGCAATATCAAATGGATTGAGCTAACATGTTTACTATATTAGCAATTGTTGGGAAAACTGAGAATGTTGTTGCCAAGACCTCTAAAACTATGCTGGAGTATGCACAAAAAGCAACAATGATAAACTCCAATGATGACTATGTGGCTAGTCAGGGGGCAGGGGATATCGTCTCCTAGAATGCAGAATAAGTAGAGGATTGTGATTCTCCATTAGCTACAACCCAATTCCCAGTCATCCCATGAGATTTTTGTGTGTAGTCCAAAACTGTAAAAAGGAAATATGCAAGGAAAAGAAAGCAAAATCTCAAATACGAAGGGGCTTTCCCTAAATAATGCAGTTTTAGTGTGGAACTTTAAGGGGTTAAACGATCCTTATAAATAAGAAATGGTGAATGTGCCTTTCTATGGAAAGGAAACATAAGTGATGCCTATGGTTGTTTCTCTTTGTTGTCTATCTTGCAAACAATGATACTGCCTTACTTAGGGAGTTTTTTTGTTCATTTTGTAATATGATGGTAGGATTAATGCCTTGAACTTATTGTAATGTAGATATAGTTTTAACTATAATTAAAATTCTTTTTCTTTTTTAAAAAAGTGTATGTGGAGATTAGGAGCAAGAGAAGTTGTAATACCAGAAATAATAGACAATAAAAGGAAAGTATTATCAATGGGACCTACCTGACTCACTTGTTCAATGTAAAGACTTTGTAAGATATCCAAGATGCAAAACTATAATGCAGCCTAGAATGGAAAAATGATATACAAACCTTTCTTTTGTTTTTTTGTGTGGATACGATGAAACTTTTTTGATTGATCATTGTATCAACAAAAAATTAGGTAGGTAAAATAAAGAGGATAAGGTAAGGCACATAATAAGGAAAGTTACGATAGTAATGGTCTTGTTTTAGATATTAAACATTGTAACACTCTTATATTCTTTTCTCTTCATTTCGTTTATCATGTTTTGTTGATGTTTTGAAGTCACATTATGATTTGGGGTAGAACTAGTTAAAGTTTGAAATTGTCATTCATCCTCCATGAAGACAAAAGATATTAAACATGGCATGTCTATTAAAAATCACGTGGATGTCTACCTATTAGCCACATTAGGAAAAACCAATGTTTTGAACTTAATTGTTAATATTTTAAAAGGTTGGTCATTTAATTGAAAAATTTAAAACCATAGATAATGAATTGAAAATATTCCAAAAGGTTGAGCACTTTAAGATTGATTATCACAGTAACATAATTCTAGGTGTTGAGGTCATAGTAGTTAAATCGTTTTGGGGATGAAATACTTATTCATCCTATTTTAACAGGAGTCCATTTACATAATATTATCATCGTCAAAGAGCTGCTAGTACATAAGGATGATCAACTAAATTTTCAACCTAGATACGTCATAGTTGAGGTGGAAACAGCCATCCAGCTAGACAATGTCCAACTTTAAGGTTCATTCAACAACAACCATACATTTTTAGGTTGAATGCCAAATTTTCTATACCTAAACCATAATTGAAACTTCAATGGATTATGGACATTGGAACAATGCATCATTTTACACCTAATATTGAATATCTTACATCATGTTATAAGCATTAAGGCCTTAATAACATCTAAATTAGCAATGGGAAAACAATTCTAATCTCTAATATTGACTCTTTTTATTGTCATTCCAGTTGTACCTTTCACTAGGGTGATAGTTTATTTGTTTCATAATCTTGGAACAAGTTGCTTTATGTTGATTCTTTTAATAAAGCTAATAAAGTGTTTATTTAATTTTTTTACAAACCATATTGTAATTAAGGATATTCACACCAAGAAATTACTACATATAAGCTAGAATGAATGTAAGTTATACACCATGTTGTTTAAATCCATTAATGACCAAATTCTCCCTACACTCTCTCTACCTAACACTCAAGACTTAGGCATTCTTATTATACGCATTGTCTATAATGTTATAAATATTAATAAATTTTAGTTTGTTGATGACAAAATCTCCAGTTTGTGTTATGATTGTTTTATTAATATCTCATAATATCTTGTTTTTAAGTCCAATTACATTTCACAAAGTCCATTAGAGATTATTTGTTCAAATTTATAAGGACCTTCTTGTTGTTAATATTTTTTGATTTTATAAGCAACCACAAGGCTCTAAGCATCTTAATTTGCCATATTTTATTTGTAAGTTAAACAAATCTATCTACAGCCTCGAACAAGCTTTAAGGCAATGGTATAAATGTCTCGCCAAGAAATTATTATCTCTTTATTTTCAAGGTTCTAAAAATTGATAGCTTTTTCTATTTTTATAAAGATGCCATTTTTCCTCATCTATGTAGATAACATTTTACAGTAGAACCTCTTTAAATTGATACTCGATAAATTAATAAACTCTCTAAGATAATATTTTTCTCCGGTCTCAACTTGAGTCAGTTGAAAATTTAACAAATTTTGATAAGATAATAAGATAATATATTTTCAAAATACCCCTATGTAAATATAGGGTC
>JANIPM010000007.1:21663398-21675367 GCA_027478405.1 Erythroxylum cassinoides
ATTAATAATAAAATGAGGTTCTTACAAAAATAAAGATAAAAATCAAAATCACATTTTCTTCTTAATTAAAAAATAAGTAGAAACTGAATCTTTTTTTTTTTGGCTTAATTTAAATATAATATTAAAATATAAGTAAAACTCGGGTTTGCGGCAAGTGGACTAGAAGTCCAGAAACGCGGATTTACAACACCGGCACGCTATTTGGCTGCTGAGCTGTTTCTTCAAATCTTCAAAAGATAATCCCATTTTTTTCTTTCAAAAGTCAAAACTACCCTTCCCCCATTTCCGCCCTAACTTCACTCCATTTGGTCCTAAAATCCTTCAAATCGCATCCAGACAAAACCTCCAGAATACTTAGGAATTAGACAACAGTTATGTCTTTTCACCTTGTCAGAAGTCACACTTCCCATACCAAGTCCAATACAAGACCATTATACAACAGATACATACACAAGAAGCAGTCAGGCCTCTGAGCCGGCGTTCCATGGATGCCCTGTCCATTTGGTTCTGCCTTTTAACGCGTTCTGCTTTCTTGCCCAAAACCAAGAATCTTCCCTTCCCTATCCGACTCTCTCTCTCTAAAATGGTATATTAATAAAAGCCACATTACGTGACATGAATAACGGGTTTCGTATAAAATAACTTTGGTATAAGCTGCCGTAGTGCGGAGAAAGTGCGTTGTTTTGAATATGCATTAAGACTTAGTGCTTGGTAATTGCTGTTCACGACCCAGTCTTCCAAACCTTTTCGTTTATCTCTCCATCCTACTTCCCCATGGGTTGCTTTTTCAATTCATGGGATATTTCATTTGGCGATGACTTCGAAGCGTTCCTTTTGAAGATTGTTTCTACATTCTCCACTTGTACTCTTTTCTAAGCGATATTCAGGACAATACGATCTGTTGCATCGCTTCCTTATAGTTGCCCGCTTGTAAACTCTAGAGAGTGAGTCCGTCCTTTTTCTTCTCCTGGTTTGATCCATAGCATCTGGATTTTTGTTACACGGTTTGGACCTTTTCCTGCTCACGAACGGTGACATGGTATAATACTATAGATGTTTTTGCTCTTTTGCTCTTTCTTCTCTTGCCCTTTTCTTTGCTTTGATGCTTTTTGGGCAATGAGATTCTGAATCTCGAGTTTTTCTTTTGACGGAAAAAGGCCACTAGAATAGTTTTCTTGATGAGATATTTGTGATTTCTGCTTCAATGTGTTTTTTTTTTCAAATGTTCATTGCATGTCATTACTATGTGCTCTTCCTTCTGAATTGTTAATACTTATTTGGTTTTAGCTAATTATAACATTTTCTTTTCTTTCTTTGGAAATTGTGATGAATGGTGTTTGATCACTGAGAAAATTTCGAAGGGTGGCTTGGTTCTTGCGTTTATGTTTTTTGGTATGGTCAAAAGGGCTTAACCAGTTAAGTCCAGTCCTAGTATGCTGTCTTTTTGATGCATAGTTTTTGGCGATTGCTGATTGTCTCCCCATTATAACATATTTTTACTTGCTACTAACCAATAAGCAAAGGCAAAGAAGTATAGAGATTCAATTAATCTATAATTCGTTTGTTCTAATAGTCCTTGGTTGTGAACTTTCTGTAACTTGAAAGTTTTCGTTTTTAACTTTGATAATCCAGGATCTGATAATTTTCTTTCAATTTGAAATCATTTAGTTCAATTTATTTGATGCTTTCAGGATCTGAAGTAAATCAGCGTTATTGTTGTTAAACTATGGCATCAAATTCGTTCAAACTTAGCCGATCTAATTTATCAATAAGTTCTGATGCCACTGATTCTCAAAAGCCACCATTGCCTCCTACTGTGACATTTGGCCGGAGAACTTCCTCAGGCCGTTACGTCAGCTATTCTAGGGATGATCTTGATAGTGAACTAAGTAGTCATGATTTCATGAATTATACAGTGCATATTCCACCAACCCCGGACAATCAACCTATGGATCCATCCATCTCACAGAAGGTTGAGGAACAATATGTTTCAAATTCACTCTTCACAGGTGGTTTTAATAGTGTTACTCGTGCTCATCTCATGGACAAAGTGATTGACTCTGAAACTAGCCATCCCCAGATGGCTGGTGCTAGGGGATCCTCTTGTGCCATTCCAGGTTGTGATGCAAAAGTAATGAGTGACGAGCGTGGAATAGATATCCTTCCTTGTGAATGTGATTTTAAAATTTGTCGGGACTGCTATATCGATGCTGTGAAAACTGGAGGTGGAGTTTGCCCAGGTTGTAAAGAGCCATATAAGAACACAGAATTGGATGAAGTTGCTGTAGACAATGGAAGGCCCCTTCCACTTCCTCCTCCAGGTACTGTTTCGAAAATGGAGAGGAGATTGTCACTGATGAAATCAACGAAGTCAGTACTGATGAGGAGCCAGACTGGAGATTTTGATCATAATCGGTGGCTGTTTGAAACAAGGGGAACATATGGTTATGGAAATGCTATATGGCCAAATGATGGCGGCTTTGGTGGGAGTGATGATGATACTGTTGAACCCAAGGATTTGATGAACAAACCATGGAGGCCTCTTACTCGGAAACTGAAGATACCAGCTGCTGTAATCAGCCCATACCGGTATACTGTTTTTTATTTTATTTGTTCTCCTTCACAACATACAGATGAATGTCATGGGCTATCACTCGTTTCTGAAGTTTTGTTAAGTCAAACATTCCATACTGATGCACAGCAATCTCTATTGATAAAAAAGTTCTGTTGTTTTTTAATACCATTATTTGCTTCATTGCACAGTGTTATTGAGATACAGGAGAGATACTACACATTTTTCCATGTCAAAAACTTTAACAAGGGAGATCAATTGATTTTATCTGCACAGAACTCTCTAAAGAACCTTCCAGCTGGTTTGCTGGAGAAATTACTGACCTGTAGATTTTTAACTGGAATTCTAAGTTTATAATTTTCGTTGTAATTTTATATATGACAAAATTAGTATTCAATAAAACGTGAAGATAGATTGTAGGAAATGCTATTCTTTGCTTGGACCACCTATCAATACTAATGACTCTCCTTATGATTTCTGTGCATATGTTCAAATAGGCTTCTGGTTTTTATTCGGATTGTTGCTCTCGCATTATTTTTGCAATGGAGGGTCAGCAATCCCAACCGCGATGCAATTTGGCTTTGGGGAATGTCAATTGTTTGTGAGCTCTGGTTTGCTTTTTCATGGCTTCTTGACCAACTACCGAAGCTGTGCCCAGTTAATCGTGCTACCGATCTTAATGTCTTGAAGGAGAAATTTGAAACACCTAGTCCCAGCAATCCCACGGGAAAATCTGATCTCCCTGGTGTGGATGTCTTTGTCTCTACTGCAGATCCGGAGAAAGAACCGCCTCTTGTGACTGCAAATACTATCCTGTCAATTCTAGCTTGTGATTACCCTGTTGAAAAACTTGCTTGTTATGTTTCTGATGATGGAGGTGCACTTCTAACATTTGAGGCTATGGCAGAAGCAGCAAGTTTTGCTAACATATGGGTTCCTTTTTGCCGTAAACATGCTATTGAGCCAAGAAATCCTGAATCTTACTTCAATTTGAAGAGGGACCCTTACAAGAACAAAGTTCGACCAGATTTTGTTAAGGATCGTAGAAGAGTGAAGCGTGAATATGATGAATTCAAGGTCCGAATTAATGGCTTGCCAGACTCGATTCGTCGCCGCTCTGATGCATACCATGCTCGAGAGGAAATCAAGGCTATGAAGCTTCAGAGAGAAAACAGGGAATTTGAAACTGTGGAGGCTGTAAAGATTCCGAAAGCTACGTGGATGGCTGATGGTACACATTGGCCAGGGACATGGATGAATCCTTCATCTGAACATTCTAGGGGTGACCATGCTGGCATAATACAGGTACAAGGTTAATTGCAAATTTTTCAAGTTTTCAAAACAACTGAATGGTCATCCAAACTGTATACCTTATTTATTGCAGGAGGAAATCGTTATAATTTTCTTCTTATACAATTTAATACCAAAGCATCAAGCATGCTTGGAAATCCACAAACAAAAATGCCACTGTATAAGATTTTGTTTCACTTGATGTAGGTAATGTTGAAACCTCCTAGTGATGAACCACTACTAGGAACTGCTGATGAGTCAAAATTCATGGACCTGAATGATGTAGATATACGACTCCCATTACTTGTCTATGTTTCTCGTGAGAAACGTCCAGGCTATGATCACAACAAGAAGGCAGGGGCCATGAATGCACTTGTTCGAGCATCAGCCATAATGTCTAATGGCCCTTTCATCCTCAATCTGGACTGTGATCACTACATTTACAACTCTCAGGCACTCAGGGAAGGCATGTGCTTCATGATGGATCGAGGAGGGGACCGGCTCTGTTATGTCCAGTTTCCACAGAGATTTGAGGGTATTGACCCTTCTGATAGATATGCTAACCACAACACTGTTTTCTTTGATGTGAACATGCGTGCCCTTGATGGTCTTATGGGGCCAGTCTATGTCGGAACTGGATGCCTATTTAGAAGGATTGCAATATATGGCTTCGACCCACCACGGTCAAAAGAGCATCACGCCGGATGTTGTAGTTGCTGCTTTTCTCGTCGCAAGAAACATTCTTCAATTGCAAATACTGCAGAAGAGAACAGGGCACTAAGAATGGGAGATTCTGATGACGAGGAAATGAATCTTTCCCTGTTTCCCAAAAAGTTTGGCAACTCAGCATTCCTCATCGATTCAATTCCCATAGCAGAATTTCAAGGTCGTCCTCTTGCAGATCACCCTGCTGTTAAGAATGGACGTCCACCTGGTGCTCTTGCCATTCCCCGTGAGCCTCTTGATGCATCAACTGTTGCAGAGGCAATCAGTGTAATCTCTTGCTGGTATGAAGACAAGACTGAATGGGGACAGCGCATAGGGTGGATTTATGGGTCTGTTACTGAAGATGTTGTCACTGGGTATAGAATGCATAACAGGGGATGGAAATCAGTATATTGTGTGACCAAGCGTGATGCATTTCGTGGCACTGCTCCAATCAATCTTACTGATAGGCTTCATCAAGTCCTTAGGTGGGCTACTGGATCTGTTGAAATTTTCTTCTCCCGCAACAATGCCTTGATAGCCAGCCCTAAGATGAAAATTCTGCAAAGGATAGCGTATCTCAATGTGGGTATCTATCCTTTTACCTCTGTCTTCCTGATTGTCTACTGCTTCCTTCCTGCTCTTTCCCTCTTCTCGGGCCAGTTCATTGTTCAGACTCTCAGTGTGACGTTCCTCACTTACTTACTGACAATCACTGTGACTCTATGTCTACTTGCTGTGCTTGAGGTCAAATGGTCTGGCATTGAGCTAGAAGAGTGGTGGAGGAATGAGCAATTTTGGCTGATTGGAGGAACCAGTGCCCACCTTGCCGCAGTTCTTCAAGGGTTATTGAAAGTTGTTGCTGGAATTGAAATTTCATTCACCTTAACTTCAAAATCAGCTGGTGATGATGTGGATGATGAGTTTGCTGATCTGTACGTAGTAAAATGGACATCCTTGATGATACCACCAATCACCATCATGATGGTCAACTTAATTGCGATAGCTGTTGGATTTAGCCGAACAATCTACAGCGTTATACCACAATGGAGCCGTTTAATAGGTGGGGTTTTCTTCAGCTTCTGGGTCTTGGCTCATCTCTACCCCTTCGCCAAAGGCTTGATGGGAAGAAGGGGTAGGACTCCTACCATCGTGTTTGTGTGGTCTGGCCTTATTGCCATCACCATATCCCTTCTCTGGGTGGCAATCAAACCACCATCAGGTACCAACCAAATTGGAGGTTCTTTTCAGTTTCCTTGATTGGTCATTCTTTTCCATGAGTTCATCATGTTCAGTGACTTTATCGTTTTCACCCCAAAAACTTTTATCATCCTAGCCAACTAGCCATGCGTCTTTTCTTGCATCCATTTTGTCTAGTGAGGACTTTCACTGCCGTTACTGTAAAGATGGATGCAACTTAGAAGACGAGAGACCAATACTTTGGTTTCTCAGCGATAATTTGTTACCTTAAATAGTGCTATCTTCTGTTCATTTGCGTCATCGCTAGGTCTGATGCTTGTTTAATTCTTTTGTACCTTACACAAAGACGAGCGCCTACAGGGATAGTTCTCTTGTTTCCCCTCCATTCTTGTGCTTTGATTAGAGGACATCATGCTGTATTCTGTACAAAAAAGGAAACCCCTTGACTTGGACTATTCTTTAAACAATGAATGAAAAGTTTTGTGTTATCTCTCCTTCGATCCTGACCTGTTGAATAATTCCTACTACCATGGTGTTGACATGCGATTTAAACTTGTTTATAGTGACGCTATCTCAGAAAGTAGCAGCGATTCCCATGTTTAAATTTCTTAATTAATTGGCCGTTTAGTTCTACCTCAATTTTTATATGGTGGTTTTTATTTATTTTTATTTTATTAGAAATAAAATCCTATTTAATTAAAATTTATAACGAAAAACAGAGATAAAAACTTGTTTTGTTATTTGGTTTCATCATCTTTTTTATCACCTGTAATTTTTACTCTTATTATATGTTAATATCAATTTTTAATGTATTTTATTTCTTAACATATAAAATTTCATTCTTAAATTAATCAATTATTATTGTTATTAAAAATAAAAATATGTGAATATTTATTATGATTAAAAAATGTATGCAATTAGCAACAACAAAAATTGACTGAAATAATTAATAATCTAGCGTTGTATCTTCACTAATAATTAAAATATTGTTGTACAGGCTGTAGAATGACTTTTGATATTTGGAAAATAAAACTAAGATGGAAAAAGAAAAGAATTTTGTAATTATCTTAAAATTGGAAACCTCATATGGGGAAACAAATATGCAAATTTACAAGGGGATTATTCTCTACAGGGGAGTTCAATGAGTTAAAGGGGATAATTGATGATTAAACTACTCAAAACATCAAGGGGCCATTTCGTTTCATTTTTGTTTTCCTGTGGTTGTTTTTAGTTTCTGATTTTTTCTAAAAAAACGAAAACTTGTTTGGTTGAGATTGTAATATGAAAACGGAAAATAAAAACCTGTTTGATTGAGATTTTTAATAAAAAAACTGAAAATAAAAATATGTTTAGTTTTATTATCAGGTTTCTATTTTTTTAAATATATATCAAATTTAAAATTTAAGTTTGCTAATCTTCATATCATTTAATGTAAAAAAGGTTTTGAAGCTATAGTTTAAGCTGTTTTTATAACTTAAAACTATTACGAAGACAATAAATTAGGTGAAGATTAGGCTTTACATTTGATAAAGCCTCTACCATGACATAAAGAAAAAACTTGGATAGAGTGTTACATTAAATAACATGAAATGATGTGAAGACAAAGTGAAGACTAAGCTTTGTAAGAAGACATATTATGTGCTAAAGACACGAGGATAAAAAGTGAAGAAGGATAAAGTCTCTGTTATATTAAATAGCATTAACCTTGTGTATGGTTACTGTCTCCGTTGGTGGAGACAGATAACAAAACACAAAAATCTTGTGTCTCACAGTATTTAGTTACTGACTCAACTTATTTTTATTCTGACTCTAAATCACATAAACATAAATTTTTTATTCCTTCCAAAATCATACTCCAGGTCAACTTGAGCTTGTGCTTTGACAGCTTTACTCCATTCTCCAATTCTGCTTTAGAAAAAAAAAAAAACTTCTTCAGATTTTTCATGAACTTCAACAAGTTGCATCAATTTTCTGCAGGTTTCTTCAGCTTCTTCACCAAACTTCCTTCTTTAATCTTCAATCTTCATAAGTTTACTCTTTGAATGCATAGTCTTCTAAATTATTCCCAAAATCAGTAGCTCGAGTTTTCTGAGATGTCTAAGAGGCTTCAGCTTGGTCATCGCCCTTCTTCTCTTCTACATTTTAATTGTCATAGCAAGGTCCTCAGCAAGTTTCAGCACAGCCGATTTCACAAAACAATTTAATTCAACAACTCCTCCTTTGTTTTGTGGAACCTGCACACCTATCATGTTTCTTAAAGATTCAAACCTCCATTTTGGTAATGCTTTGGTGAATAGATTTGCAAGTTGAAAGCTTGAACTGCAGAAGGCCATCTTGATCTCCTTTTCTTCGATCAATTCTCTAACATAATGATATTTCACTCTCATGTGCCAAGTTCTCATGTGATCAGATGGATTCTCAGTCATTGCAATTGCAGCACTAGAATCATAATAAATTGTCAAACATTTTTCTTTCAATTCATCTATGTCTATCAAAATTTTCTTCAGCCATTGAGTTTGCTTGGCAGCCATGTTCGCTGTCACATACTCAGCTTCAGCTGAAGATTGTGCAACACTTTCTTTGCTTCTTTGAGCTCCAAGCAAAATTTTCAGGTCCTAGGCTACAACAATAACCACTTTTACTCTTACTTTCATTGCTTCCAGCATAGCTAACATCACTGAACATATATAACTCCACATTTTCTCCTCTTCCAAACCAGATTCTACAGTCAAAGAGTCAACTAGAATTTAGATATTGACCAAAATTTTGTATAAACTTAAATTCGAATTAAAATTTGAAATAATTTTAAGTGAAATCAAAGATTTTGAACTTATTAAATTTTGAGTTAAAATTTAATATTCGAATTAGTTTAACATAAGTTACATTAAACATAATCAGAACTTCTTAAATATTAAAAAAAAAACTTATTTAAATTTGTATCTAGTGTAAAATACAGTAAAACTAAAATTTGTCTATTAATTTTGAGTTGGAATCGAAACCCTTTTACCAACTCTACTTCGCAGCGGTTCTGAAACCCTTAGTTATGAACTGCCTAGTGTGCCTTGCTTTTACAGTGTAAGGAGAACTAAAGGCTGGCGAATTCAATGACCTGGTCTAGGGGAAGGGAACTCCACATTTATTGAAGGCGCTTGTCAACTTTGAATTTTATGAGCTTCCAAGTAGAATTACTATACCGATTGTAAATGATTTATGAGTATGCCTAAATAACTGGACATATGATTTACGTCTTCTGTTTTCTCTCAATTAGACTCCTACTCTTCAATCTCCATGTGTTAAATGTCAACGGTCAGTACTCAGCCGGTGAGCTTTTATATTTCTGTGACTTTTGTTTCATTCACTTTCTCCTTCGTAATGTTCACTACGGGGTCTCGACAACTGAGCTTTAAGCAGAGGAAGTGGTAATAATGACTTACGAGCCTCAATGTAGCCACCCTATAATAAATTCAATAAACAGTCATGTGACTTCTTGTCTGATACTTCCCAAACCCAAGACCTTGATATGCTTCTTAGAGGCCTTCAAAGACATCTCAGGCTTCACTCTGGTAAAAGCTGTCACTGCATTTCTACAAGTTCTTACACTGAAGCAAGGCAGTATGCTAGCACAATGGGACTAAAGACCCAACCAGCTCCCTTCAAATACTTAAAAGAGTCCTCATCTCCACAATGAAACTTACTACAACTGACTCTGTTCCTCTAATTCACTCCTTTCAGAGGAAGCTATCGGCATGGAGCAGTAGAGCCGTCTCTTATGCAGGTAGACTGGCTTTGGCTAAGCTAGTGCTATCTGACTTATATGTCTGCTAATGCTCATATCTGGCTGTACCTAAGGGTGTCATAAACATTGGATAAGTTAGTAATAGACTTCATCTGGAGTGGACCTAGCAGCAATAAGATTATTTCCAAGGTCAATTGGGCTTCAGTTTGCCTTCCAAAAGAAAATGGGGGATTAAGCATAACTTCTGTTAAGAGAATGAGCAAAATTCTGCTAGCTAAGAATATATGGAAGTAATGCAAGGAAAAGGAAAATCTATGGGTAAAGTGAATCAATTGCGATTACATAAAAAATGGGAGCATCTGATCATGAATACTAGCTCAAAGTAATTACTCCCAGGGTTGGTAATGGTGAATCTTCCCTATTCTGATTTCACAATTGACACCCCTTGGAGCCATTATACTTACATGGTGAATGTACAAACCTCGTAGCACTAGTTCCTGCAAAGTCCAAGGTTCATTCTGGTATTGAGAATAACAATTGGGTGCGGCATTATCATTCAAACAGAGGTAAGGATCTTATTATTAGTAATTGACCTAATTATCGTCCTAATCTAGCTAAAGGGGATACCATCCTATGGAACCTGGATTTCTCTGCATTGTGTGACAAGTTAAAAAATGGAAAAGGGAATATGAAGAACACCTTAGGTGAACATTAAATTGTATTGGGATCTTTCAAGCTTCAAAAGGCTAGAAAAGTCCTCTATCGGCTTCTTTATTTCTGATAGCGACGAAAAGTGAATTCCACGGTACTGTCACACTACGATTGGCTTATTGTCGATGAAAGTTGTTGTCATCATCACATTCAATTAAGAGGTTGCATGTCACTGACCACCAGCAAGGACTTGTGATTAAATTTCCCACCGGCTTGTTTTAATAGGTTAGAAAAACAAGTTAGTGAAACTTGTGGTCACTGGACTTGTTTTTCCGTTTGACCATCCTCCTGTCACCACTAGTTGTTGAATATTTCAATACTGATCGCACTTTTTCAGGAAGAACTGAATTTTTTGGAAGTTCCAATTCATAAGCCACTTCAGTTGACCATTGTTTGTGATTAATCCTCAACAATTATTATATCAAAAAAATTCCATCAATTATTATATGCATGGGTAAAAGGATAGAATATTAGTAGTTATATGTCTAAATCAAAACACCCTGTAGACTCCACTTCAATTATTGACCTGGAACTGACCTTTTGAGTAGAACAATTTTT
This sequence comes from Erythroxylum cassinoides, assembly GCA_027478405.1. Classification (NCBI taxonomy): domain Eukaryota; kingdom Viridiplantae; phylum Streptophyta; class Magnoliopsida; order Malpighiales; family Erythroxylaceae; genus Erythroxylum; species Erythroxylum cassinoides. The sequence goes on from JANIPM010000007.1 coordinate 21,674,171, forward strand.
AGCATATATGTAGACAATGTCTTAGTCTGCTTTGCGTGACTTATCTACCAAAGACTTGTGAAGACTTTTTAAGTCCGCAACTACTCCTTCCTATATTAAATACCCTTTCCAATCCAACGTCATACATATTATAGTGAGTACTAAGGGATTTGGGAATGCCAGAAATTTTCATGATTTGGATGAACCAAATTTAACACTGAGTCTTCTCTGTTTAGTCTCACTTCTTAGCTTAAATTCAATGTTGTGAAAGGTTTGTACCTTTATATGAGAACTCAGCTGATCTGGAAAAAGCCAACAGCATTCTGAATAGCAGGAAAGCACTCCATTTGATTATATTTTGTGTTGGTTTATACCCTTGCAACCAATCTTTAACAAATGAAGTGCTTTCCTACTATTCATGTTACTGCTGGCCTTTTTCATATCGGGTGAGTTCTGTCATAAATGTTCAAACCTTTCACAACACAAAGTTTAAGCTAAGACGTGACAATAAACAAAGATTAGGTGTTAAATTTAGTTCATCCAAGTCATAAAACTTTTTGGCATATAATCCAATTAAACAACTTGAGTACTAAAGTCTTGCGTTATGAAGGCCTAAGCAAGTAACTAGAACATATGTTGAGCTTTTAAGAAAAAATAATTCTTAAAGAAGCTAGTGTAAGAAATAATTGAAAATAAAACAAATTATTAATTGTCTTAAAGTGTGAGTATCTTTCATATCCGCATGATTAGGGGAAAGTGTCGAAGATTCAAAAGACGAATAGAATAATACCGTCTAAAATCCCTATTCTACTTATAATGCGTGTCAAGCTAACACAATCTGACATTGTGAAGTAACAAAAAAGTAGAGGGTAAAAAAAAAGAAAGTATTAAAAAACTTGACTTTGCCATTGACCTGGAAACGTTCAAAAAGATTGTCATCAGAGTAGACTTCTCTGGCATGCATGGTCCTACACTGTTTTCAGAAGTTGCATGGAAGTTGACTCCGTGACCAGAAATATAGACGATTAACCTTCAAAATATCTAAGTTGTGTGAGGTTTGAACATTATATCATAACTCAACTAATCTGGAAAAGGCAACAGCTAGCATTATGTGTGGTGAGAAAACACTTGTTTTGGTTATAGAAATATGGATCTATTTTGTTCTGCTCTCAGCTACTTTTGGCAGCTCAACTATGGCCAAAATAAGCAACATGGAAA
>JANIPM010000007.1:21757102-21770555 GCA_027478405.1 Erythroxylum cassinoides
CATTTTGTGAAAAATCTCATCTTCCTCATTTCATCAGTTTTTACATTTTTCTCTTGCATTTACTGTTGATTTGGTATAGATACATATGTGAGCATGTTGAGTTGTGTGAGGAGCTAAGTTGAAAAAGCTCAAAACCATCATTTTTCCATATCAGTGAAAACAGTACGATAGCTGCAAAATTTCTGGAAATTTTCATCTCCTCCTTTTCATCTGATTTCAATTTCCCTTCCTGTTATTACCATTGATTTAGAGTTGCTGTAAGTGTGTGAATGGAAAGAGAGCTAAGTTGAAAAGCTCAAAACCATTAGAATCGGCAATGGAACAGTAGAAGTGTCATTTTGTGGAAAATCTCATTTTCTTCTCTTCATCAGTTTTTGTATTTTTCTCTTGTATTTGCTGTTGATATGGTATTGTTGCATATGTGTGTAAGGTAAGTGCTGGAAAATTAAACTTCTAAGAGTGGAATGAAGCAAATTTGAAAGTGCAAAATCTCCATTTCCTTGAGTGGATTCAGTCTACAAATGCACTGATGTTTATTCTCCAAAGCCTTCATACATTGAGTGAAAACATTGTTTATCAGAAGTTGTTGTAGACAAGTGCAGACCCGAGGCATAGGAGTTCTGTTTTGGTGGAAGTTCTTGAAGTGCAGTTTTTGTTGACGTGTTTGCTGCTGGAATTTTCTGATTTATCATCAAGCTTAGCCTCAAGTAGATTGGAAGGGACTGTTGAAGTAGCTCATCCAGCTGAAGCATTGAAGCTCTAAGAAATCTGTTCTTCACCTCAGGTTCTGTTTTTCCAGATATTGAAGTTTTCCAGATATTGAAGCTTGGAACTTGGAGCTGACTTGAAGCTCATATTATGCTGAAGCTCTTCCCAACTCAAGCTGAACCATCCACAAAACCATAGACCTGCAAACGCTCTTGCCGGGCTAACAGATTGCTGGTATATATCAGCGGAGTCTAGACGTTTTACCGAGTCGTTGGACTGGTGGGGTTGTTCCAGGAAGCTAAATGCATATGATAAAGTAAAAAATAAAAAATAAAAATTTACGTTGCTTTGAAGACGACCCGTGACAAGCTTCTATTTGCTTTTCTTAGCTTTGAAGTTTTTATAAGAATTTACGTTGATTAATTACGTCTTTTTTCTTATATTTCTTTTTAGTCTTTTGCAAGAATTTTTTCTATAATTTGAATAAAATAATTATATAATTAATAGTATTTAGATATTTTGGTAAGATATCTAATTAATTATTTTGAACATTATTTATTGAATAAACCGTAGGGGTGTAGTTTCATAAAAACTTCGGCTTGACCGCAGTTATTTGTAAAGTTCTGTCGCAATCATTTGTAACTGTATTTGTCGATTACAAGTAGCCACGATTCAGGTGCAGGAATTGGGTTACGCATTTATTAACAACATCTTTGAATGTCTTCAATTTTCTTCACACTTGTTAACATTACACACAAGCCACCCTTAAAGTAATAAAAACATTTTTAATCATTATCTTGAATATCCAATAATCAGAAATGCCAAAATCAAATAATAAAACATAATAAATATCCTAACATTTATAGTTGGATATATTTGATATATCATATATCATAAGAACCTCGCTATCTTGGATAAGATAGGATTTAATGGAATTCCACTTGAAATAGAATCCTAGATAAGATGGGATTTATTGGATATGCCCGTGCATGATTGGAGATAGAGGAGCTACAGAATTGTTATAGGTCTTATAAGAGAGTCAACTCCAGAAGTTAGTTTAAAGGCTGAGAGATCTCATAAGTCTATAAACTCCACATCAGCCTCTCTTATTACTAATGTGGGACAATTAGACCATAACATTCTACTACATTTCACAGCCCAAACATCGACGGGTTGGCTATGTGCTAAACCTTTTGTAACCCCAAGCGAATACTGTTATACCGGTATCACCGCCCACGCACCACGAGTTAGTTGTGCGGTAGACTTTTTCTAGCCCCAGGTGAATACTGCAATACCGGCGTCACCACCTGTGGGCATGGCACAAGGACTTGAAGGAGTTATATTAGCTCTGATACAAATTGTTACAAGTCTTATAAGAGAATCAATCCCAAATGTTGGCATAAAGAGTGGGAGAACTCATAAGTCTATAAACTTCACATCAGTCTCTCTTATTATTAATATGGAACAATTAGACCGTAACATTTATTTTTCAATAATTTTCACTTCTATTTTTATGTTGTGATTTTTAGTTTTTATTTTCTACTTTTAGTTTCTGTTTTTTAATTAAAAAACCAATTTGGTTGAGATTTCTAATATAAAAGCTTAAAATAAAATTTTGTTTGGGTGAGGTTTGTAATGAAAAACTAAAAACAAAAACATGTTTGGTTTTTTATATTTTTTAATTATACTTTTATGTTAATTATTTTTAAAACAATATATTTTGTTTTTAAATTAATTAATTGTCATCATGGTTAGTGTTAGGATATATGTTATATATCTAAGTAAATAGTTTTGACATTATTTATTAATTGGGCATATAAGATATTAATTGTAGTTGTGATAGAATCCTACATAATATTGAAGTCTATTATCATGTTGGTATTTAAATGGTGTACAGCTGGATTTTGTGGATATTGTGGATAGAAGAAAATAAAGGGATGAGGTTATTGTGCATTTGAAGTGGGATTCTTATTACTTGAGTGGATTGTGCAAGTCTCCTATCTATAGTCAAAGTCAATCTTATGTGAGATTGGTACAATAGAGTGGTGTGTGTTAATTGTTGATTGGGAAAAAATACACTGCGTCAATCTTACATGTCTTGGTTAATAGCTAGATAAAAAATTGTGTGATTGGTGAGTGGAGTAATGGTGCAGTGAGTGTGTCTTTATTTATAGGAGAAGTGAATCTTTGTAGGTGTTTCTTTACATATAGCAGAAGTGGATCTTGCGTGGGTGTCTTGCAATTAAAGTTGTAGTGGGTGTTACTTGGATATATACCATGGGTTTTATAAAAGGAGGTGTATGCGTCAATTGCTTTTGTGTGAAAAAGAGCTAAATAAGAGTTATACCTGGATGAGTCTTCTTTGGATGTGAACTTTTTATAAAGTCTTGGTGCTCTTCGTTCTCTTCGGACTTTAAGCATGGACATGATGGATGCTTCACAGATACATTGCAAATATGATTTGGCTTAAGACTTTTTCGTCGTCACTTTCTAAGCTCACTGGCAGCATTCAAGGATCTTTCAGAAGCAACAACCATTTTTGCGCACAATGATTATGATGAGAGCAACGATTATTGATTGATTTATTTATGGGTTGCGTATACTTTGGTTGGTGAATATGTTATCGATGCAGCTGTGGTTTCGTGTTGGTGCTTATATGAATCAACCCATTATTGTTGCTACGACTTCCAGATTTATTTCAGTGGAGTTGAACCTTTCATAAAGTTGTTCTTCTCTTTTATCTCAAGTGTATGATTGTTTTGTTCTTAGTTGATTGATCACTTGAAATGTTTATTTCGTATCTTTATTATCAAATAATGTTGAAAAAATTCTCTATTGAGGTTAACACGAGTTAATCGCGTTATTAGATGTGAAATTCTTTCACGGGAAGTGAAGTTGAGAGATAGTGTCAAAGATTGAGTGGCGTCAGCTCAATAAAGTCTTGGATAAATCTATTGTACTTCGGTGAAAGTGATTAAGCTGGGTGAGGGCCTCGCAGACGCAAGCAAAGTGTGTCAAACTGCATCACCAATTTTTTGGTGTTATTTGTTATTTCGTTTTTTATTGTTTTTGTTTTTGTTTGTGCTAGAGACGTCCGTGGAAATGACTATCCCTTTCGGCTTTTCAATTGGTATTAGAGTGAGATCATCGATTCAGAACTTGGTAGCAAGTTGGTGTAGATCCTAGTTTCGCAAACATGGCCATAACAGAAAGAGCATCAATTATCAGGTCACTGCTATTGGACGGTTCTAACTATCCTGCATAGAAATCACGAATGAAAGTTTTCATCCAAGCTTAGGACACAAAAACTTGGCATTCGGTAGTACATAGGTGGATGCATCCAATAATTGCTGATGATAAAAGAGAGGTAGTTCAAAAAGATCTAGTTGAATGGACAAGAGTTGAAGAAGAAAGTGCACTTAAAAACTCACAAGCAATGCATGCGATATTCAGTGCTGTCGATGAAGGATGCTTCTCAATGATATCAGCCTGTGAATCGGCTAAAGAAGCGTGGTATGCATTGCAGACTATTCATGAAAGGTCAAAATCTGTGATAGTGTCAAAACTACAGATGTTAGCTGTGAGGTTTGAAGAACTAATGATGGATGAAAATGAGACTATTGGAGACTTTCATGAAAGGTTGTGAGATATAGCGAATCAGGCACATCAACTCGGGAACAAATATTCCAATATGAAACTAGTCAAGAAGATGTTGAAATCACTACCTCCAAGATTTATTCCGAAAATTACAGCAATCGAGGAGGCTCGTGACACTAATGACTTGTCCTTGAAGAAGGTAATTGAAGTTCTTACAAATTTCGAAATGAATTTGTTGAGGGACAATCGAGAGAAGAAGAAAGGATTAGCATTGCAAGTCGAGATTGGTAAAGTCGTGAATGACTTAGAAGATGAATCCGACAAGAATAAGAATATAGAGCTATTAATACGAGAGTTCAGTAAGTGGTTGAAGAGAGTAAAAAAGGACAGACCTGAGTTTAGGCAAAAAGGCGAGAGCTCATCGAACAATAACTTCAAACAAGCCAAAACTCAAAAGGGAGAAAGAAAGGTAAAGAGAATTCAATGCCATCAGTGTCAAGGCTTCAAACATGTTCAAGTGGAGTGTGCTAACATCTTGAAGAAGAGAAAAGGAAAATCCTATACGAGTATTTAGAGTGATAATGAATCCAGAAGTGAAGAAGAACTTGTGAATAGGGATGCATTAGTTACTTTGTACAACAAAAGTCCAGTTACTTGTTTAACAGTAACCGAGAAGGAAGAAGTGAGTAAATCGAAAAATTTTAGGAAATAGACAGATGATTCAACTCAAAGCTCAATCTCATATTATGACAGTGATGACAGTACTTTAGATGATAAAAAGGAAGGTATTTATGAAGTCTATGAGTTAATATATGAAAAATGGGTGAAAATATGTAGAAAGAATGAAAGATTGAAGGAAAAGAATCTCTCCATGAAGAACACAATCCAAGAGTTAGAAAAGAAATTGATATTGAAGTCAGATGAGCTTAGTGAAGCTAAAATGAAATTAGTAAGTACCAAAAAGGGATTGAAAATGTTGAATGGAGGCACAGAAAAACTAGAAAAGTTAATAGAAATTGGTAAAGTTAAAGGGGATCTTCAAGGCATTGGCTATAAAGGTGAGTGCTCTAAAGTGAATGAGAAGAAAGATGACATATCCAGATTTGTCTAAGAAGAAACTTCAAGGAAGAATTAAAGATTTATGCCCACGTGTCATTTTTGGAAAGTTATCAGGCACATAAGACCGAGATGTTACAAGATGTTATAAATGATGTTTCAAAGGGGTCAAAATCGAAAATTTAGACACTCTCCATTAAATTTCCAACAGCAACCCATAGTATCGAAGCAAACATGGATTAGCAATGGTCAATTACAGACACAAATACATTGTGAAGTAAAAACAAGAAATTGTCCAGATTCATAGTTAGTTACTACTTTTGAAGAAACTGTTCAGACAAAGGACAAGTTAGTTACTTCAAAAGAAGAACCGATGACCTAGATAATGTGACGAGAAACAAGCCCAGGTTTGAAATTCTTCGAGGGGCACAGGGATTGTGTACTTTACATTTTTGCAGTATTCTTTTGTGTTGTTTTAAAAAAAGAGGAAACGTTAAAAAAATTCTTATTTAGTTCTTTAGTTCTTATATTGCCATTGTCGTCCCATCTTTTTAGTAGTTTATATTGTAACTTCTATTTGGCTCCACGAATACTCTTCAGCTCTCTCATCAGTATGGGTCTCTCTCTCGGATGTCTCTCTCTCTCTCTCCACTGACAACACTCATCTTTATTTGCTTGGGTTTGTGAATTTGATCTGTCTTGTGAAGATGGAATTGAAGTAAGTAATGATATATTGGCATGTGTATTGACTGATGGTAAATTGTCATCTTGGCGTGTTTATGATTCTTCCAAAACACCTATTGTTTTGAATATTTGTAGCTGCCTTTGGCTGTGATTTACGTGATATGTGGGCTAAAGTAGTGTCGTTTTTGTGTGGAGGAACGATGGGCATATGATGACTTGGCAGCTGGAGAATTTAGAGCTTTCTTGGATGATATTTTGTAGCTGATTTTGTGGGGATATTATCCTGATGTGTTGTTGATTTTTCTGTCAAGGATTACGTGATTTTGGTGGGTTGTAATGTTGTTGATTGTGTGTGATTTCAGCAATTGTGTATTCTTCAATTTTTGAACGACTATTGAAGGTTGTCTTAGTGGTTTAGTGTGTGGATTTTGGCAGTTGGTTTCCTCTGATGTTTGCATGATTTTGTTGGATTGTTCATTGTCGATATAATGTTAATTTTGTGGTTGTCAGTTGTGTGATTAGTGCTGTGCGAAAATACCAGAAATTTGTTGTGATCTTTGCAGTTGTTGTTTTTGGTCGATGGTGTGATTTTCATTAGATTGATTAGGTATTGATCGTATGTATTTTTGGTGGTTGTCATTAGTAGCAGTAGTATGCGAAAAACTCCAGCAGCTTTTGTGGATTTTGCAGCTTCAATGTTTGTAATGCTTCGGTGAAGAAACATTCATGTTTGTTGGTGAGTTTTCAACTGCTGTGTGAGAGGTGCTCCGGTGATAATATCAAAATACTATAGCAGCATTTTTGATGGACAACTTTCGATTCTTTCGTTGATGAAGCGACATATTTAGGGGATTTGCTTTTTATCTCAAGTGTTATCTTTGTTTATGTTCATTATTGCTTCTATCACTTGAGTTATTTTAATTTTATCCATATAATCAAATACCGTTGAGGTTAGTACAAGATAGTCATACTATTAAGTGTGGATTATTTTCACGGGTTGTGAGAATGAGGTATAACGTCAAGGGTTAAGTGAATCGGCCCAGTAAAGTTTTGTATAAAATCATTTTCATTAGTGAAAGTATTAAGCTGAGTGAGGGCCGACAAACATAGACAAGGTGTGTTGAACTGCGTTATCAAATTTCAGATGTTGATTTATTTATTTTGCGTTCAATTTTTCTGTTTTCGTTTATGATAGAAACAACTGCGACTGAACCAAAATTTTTGTGAAACTGAATCATTTTGAATTTTCAATAATTAATGTAATTAAGCAAATAAATTATACTTTCAAAGAAAACTGTTGTACTAAAATGAGAACTCACATGAAATAAAGAAACATTTAAATTGGAATAAAAGAGAAAGAAATAGATTAAAAAAGGGAACAAAATAAGAAACAGGCTAAGTCCATGAATGGTCGGTGTTTAGAAGCAATCAGTTGGTTTAGAAGTGAGTCTCAATTTTTTTATGATTGCTCATCTTTTAAATTTTGGCTTCTTGAGCTTTCTTGATGCAAAGAAAAAGAGATGGTGAGTGTAAAAAAACAATTGTACATTAGGATGTGAAGCTGAAATAAAAAGGAGTTATGAGTACATATAACAACAAGAATTTAATGAAAATTTCACTGGTCAATCTGAACTGATCTGTTAAATTTTGATTGCACTAAGCTAATTGATTTGGTAATTGGTCTTTTGGCACTAACTTTTTAATTTGACTTATGTGAAAATTCTTAAAAAAATTCAAATCAATTATTAGAAACATTAATATCATTCCTTATTTAACATCAATAAAGGTGATATCAAATTCATTTAACACTACTTAATTTTGAGGTAGGACTAAGGGCAAGTGAAAATAACTAAAAAGTGCATTCCTTTTCACAGTTAATTGTCAATAATTATACAATTATATTATCACCAACCTTAAACTTTACTGAAATTTGGTTATAAATAATTAAAAGAACTTCGTTTGATTAGAAATCAAATTTGACGTAGTACTTAACATTTTGGATCAAGAAAAAGGTCTCGTAAATTCACTAGTGGCGCATTTGCTGATCTCAAGTTCATAAACATAATACCTCAGCCGTGTAAGTTCTTAACTTCCTTTTCATTTTGCCAGTATACTCAACGATAACTAGCCTCAATTTCGACCTTACATTCTAATGTGAGAAGAAGTACAATAGTGTCATAAAAAATAATTTAAAAAAAAGAGATGATGTAGACCTTCCTAGTTTTACTTATTTTAAATTATTTTTTATATAACTAAAAATATATTTTATATATTAAAAGCCCTTTAAAAATACTTTAATTGGATATATATCGTGGGTTTATGCAGTGGGCATTAGGTAAAGTGCATTGATTGGATATATACCGTGAGTTTTATAAAAGGAGGTGTGTGCTTGTGTGTGAAAAAGAGCTAAATAAGAGCTATACCTGGATGACTCTTCTTTGGATGTGATTCTTCGTTCTCTCGAACTTTAAGCATTGACATGATGGATGCTTCACAGAAACATTGCAAATATGATTTGGCTTGAGACTTTGTCGTTGTCACTTTTAAGCTCACTAGCAGCATTCTAGGATCCTTCAGAAGCAACAGCCTTTTTTTGCACACAATGATGATGACGAGAGCAACGATTATTAATTAATTTATTTATGGGCTGCATATACTTTGGTTGGTGAATATGTATTATCGATGCAGCTGTGGCTTCGTGTTGGTATTTATGATAATCAACCTATTATTGTTACGACGATTTTCAGATCTATTTCAGTGGATCGGAATTCATCGCGAAGTTATTTTTACCTATCTCAAGTATATTTAATTTTCGTTCTTTATTATTTTAATCACTTGAGTTATTTTTTCAATTCCTTCGTTAAAAGATTGATAAAGAAAATCCTTGTTGAGGTTAGTATGAGACGGTAGTACTATTGGGTGTGAAATTCTTTCACGGGAAGTGAGGTTGAGAGATAGTGTCAAAGGTTGAGTAATAAAGGTTGAGTAATATCGGCTCAGTAAAGACTTGGGTAAATCTATTATACTTCGGTAAAAGTGATTAAACTGGGTGAGGGCCCTGCAGACATAAGCAAGGTATATCGAACTATGTGAATATGTGTTATCGGTGCAGTTGTGGCTTCATGTTTGTGTTTATGAGAATCAACCTATTATTGTTACGACGATTTTTAGATCTATTTCAGTAGTGCGGAATTCATCGCGAAGTTATTTTTATCTATCTCAACTGTATTTAGTTTTCGTTCTTTATTATTTTAATCATTTAAGTTATTTTTTCAATTCTTTTGTTAAAAGATTGATAAAGAAAATCCTTGTTGAGGTTACTATGAGACGGTCGTACTATTAGGTGTGAAATTCTTTCACGAAAAGTGAGGTTGAGAGATAGTGTCAAGGGTTTAGTGATGTCGGCTCAGTAAAGATTTGGACAAATCTTTATATTTCGGCAAAAGTGATTAAAATTGGTGAAGGCCCTGCAAACGTAAGCAAGGTGTATCGAACTGCGTTACCAAATTTTTAGTATTTTTATTATTTTGATTTTGATTGTTTTTATTTTTGTTTGTGCCAGAGACATCCACAATAAAATTGAAAAGTTTGCGAAACGACCACTCACTTCAGATTTTTCACTTATTAATAATAAGAAATATAATGCGATTGATTTTTAGATACGTGACTACACATGAAAATTTTGCAAGAATTTACGTTTACGTCTTTCTTATTAGAGTGTCCTATATTGACTAAGCATGAAAATGTTAAAGAGTTTATAAGTGGTAAGGTAAAGTGCATAATTTTAGTCAATATGGGATACTCTAACATTTCTTTTTAAATGTCTTAGTTTTTTTCAATAACTCTTTCTATAATTTGAGTCAAATAACTTTATAATAGATTGGATGTTAGGATTTTATCAATAGAAGGAGACTGGTAGGCGGTAGCTACAAGAGGACAGGCTTAAACTCGACTTTGCCATTGACCTGGAAACGTTCAAAGTCATTCTCATAAAGTGTAGACTTTGTTGCCATGCATAGTCCTACACTCTCTTCAGAAATTGCTTGGAAGTTGGCCACTTGACCCGAAATATAGACGATTAACCTTCAAATTTTCTAAGTTGTGTAAGATTTGAACATTATATCGGAACTCAACTCATCTTGAAAAGGCAACAGCAACCGTTATGAACGGTGCGAAATCACTTGTTTTGGTTACAGAAATATGGATCTACTTTGTTCTACTCTCAGCTAATTTTGGCAGCTCAAATATAGCCAAAATGAACATGGAAAATCCAGGTAAGCTTTACATAAATCCTGCAGGGCTTAATTGCAACCTGTCAGGGTTTTATATTTAGTTAGCTATAATGAACCAAGGCTCCATAGGCGTTCTATTTAGTGAATTAATTTTGCTACAGTAAAATGATATATCTACATCATTTTCATATCTACATCATATTTAGTGAATTAATTTTCAAATGTTCAAGGATGATGCAATTAGTCTAATTGTGTGAAGTAAATATCTACTTGAGGTAAGACACTTGTCGTTGTAAAATGAGACAATTCACATTAGTAAGCAACTGGTTTAAGAAAATTATATCTTTAAAGTGAGGAAAATGCCCTAGTAAAAAAATCAAGCAACTAAATTAGAACACAAAAGCTCAAGAGTGATGTAACTAATTTTGTGTGAGACAACTCACACAAAATGTAAATGTCTAAAAATAATATAAGTAAAAATAACCACACATTTATGAAAAAAGTTTTCTATTAGTGTTTTCGTATTTTTCAGTAAAGAACCAGAGATGGAGACTTTTTACCTTGTTATTTCTTTTGTTTTCAATTCTATTATGAGTAGCTAAATTCATTGTCTTGGTTAAGGGGATCCATGTTATCTGATATTATGGTGAGATGATTTGAATAGAGTTTATGTTATTAATAAACATTGGATATCTTTGGAACTATTCTTTCTAATTGAATTCGTTGGTTTTTAGGTGTGCAACTAGAGATTAATTGGTTCAATCACTAGATTAATGAAATATGACGTTCAGCTTCGATAATTATAAGTAGCAATTAGGATTAACTTCTCTACGTTAGAGTTGAAAATTCTAAGAAGATATTCGCTTGATTGATTGCGTGTCGTACATATATTTCACTTGCTCATTAGTTCTTAATTCATAATGTTATTATTCAATTACACCTACAATCGTATTTAGGTTGTTGTCTAATAGGAATGCTAGGATACATGTTTCTAGTCATTACATTTAAGAGAAAACTCCTCCAATGAATGCTTGTTAATGATTGTAATTTTATATCGAGGATCCATAATAGCATGATAACATTGGTGACCCAAAAACCAAGGTATTTTCTCATTAATTTTTTAGATTCAATTATTGTTTTCGATTTGTGATTTTTCTTATAATTTTTCTTATATTGTCGTGAACCCCCCCTCGTTATTTTGTTTTAGTTTTAAACTCGATAATCTTTACCGTTAAAATTTTCTCATAGAAACGATATCCACTTATCACTACTACAATAAATTGTATTAACGGAAGTGATTTCTTTTGAATTTGGCGACCGACACTAGCAGTATCACAAATTTTGAATTATCCTAGTGAAAATGAAGCTTTAATGAAATCGCCTATGGACGAAGAAATTATTCGAGAAGTAATGGGTATGGAAGATGATGACAATTAAGATCCAGATGATAGTAATACTATACTACATGTTTCTCCAAAAGAAACTTTTCTTGTCGTAGAGACTTAGAAAAGTTACTTGCTTCAAAATGAGAAGAATGTGCCGAATGTAGTTTATGTCCTTCAAAAAGTTAAAGATGAAATTGAATTTAGTTTGCATGAAAAGAAGAATCAATTGACTATAGATACATATTTTAGGAAAGCATAAATTTTGAAATAAAAATTATTTAGGAAGTTCTTTATTTTATGAATTATATATGTAATTTTCATACTTATTTAATGAATTATTATTTTATATTTTTAGTGACCCTCAAGGAAATTTTTAAAAAACTATTATCTTATACATTTAGCGAGGTTATTATTTTATCCTGAAATAACTAAGTTGTTAATAAATTCGCAGACTATTCAGAAATCACAAATAACAAATGTAAAATAACGAAGACGTCGACGTTTGGTAACGCAGTTCGGCACACTTTGCTTACGTCTGCGGGGCCCTCCCCTATATTGATCTCGTTCACTGTAGTTCACAAAAATTACACAAGATTGATTTAACCCCGTACCACTCAATCTATGTAACTGACCCACAACCTAACTATCCGTGAAAGATCTTCACGTCCAATAACACGACCGACTCGTGCTAACCTCATCAGAGGATTTTCCTAACTATTTTTACTCAAAAGCAAAAACAAACAAAACAAGAAAACAACAATTTCAGATATGAAATTCTTCACCAAAATAGCCGAGTTGATGCACCAATAATATATCCACTCATCAGTGACAAAGTCTTCTTTGTGCTGCAATCATCAATCAACTTCAAGGCCCCAGCAAAATCAGCAACTTCGCATAACACCTAAACTGCTTGTTAGAGATAAAAGCAGTGAAACAGTGATGCTCCAAAAAGACCCACGCAATCAGCTCAAAACAGAGATTCAAAGCCAAAACAGAGCAGCAGCCACAATACCACAATACGCAACTCTCTTCACACAACACAACGACACACATGCGCAGCCCAGGTCAACTACATCAGTTGCACGTGACTTGTCCAATTTCAGTAACGCACGCCCACATCCAAGGTTCTCTCTTTTTTAAGACTCCTTTCCAAACAAGGACAATATGATGTATTCTGTTAACACCGAAAATACTGCTTATATGGAATATAACTTCAAGTCCAATTCCATGCAACATCCAATTCCAAAAAAATCTCCAACACGCAATTTCTACTTTAAAACAAATCTTCAAGATTTATGGTAATTTCCATTTCCAATAAAAATGCCAAAAATAAAGATAGGATATATTTAACATAAATCCTAACATATCCCATTAACCTAAGTCGAGACCAGAGAAAATTATTATTTAATCGAGATTATTAATTTATCGAGATTTTACTGTAATTAGGGGATTGTTAACCAAATCTTTAGGAAACTCTCCTATATATATTGCAATGATTAATACAAGGATGGCAAATTTGCCCAAACACGTTTTAGCAGAAGTAATGCAAGGAAAAGGAAAATGTATGGGTAAAGTGAATCAATTGCGATTACAAAAAAAACTGGGAGCATTTTGTCATGACTACTAGCTCCAAGTAATCACTCCCAGGGTTGCTAATGGTGAATCTTCCCTATTCTGATTTCACAATTGACACCACTTGGAGCCATTATACTTACATAGTGAATGTACAAACCTCATAGCGCTAATTCCTGCAAAGACCAAGGTGCATTCTGTTATTGAGAATAACAATTC
>JANIPM010000007.1:21793311-21812829 GCA_027478405.1 Erythroxylum cassinoides
ATCGCCACCTTTTGGCAGAGGACTTAGAAGGTTACCGTGGACCTCCAAGGGGCAAGGGAGAGAAGCCTCCACCAAAATATAAGCCTCCTCGTGATCGCCATCTCTTGGAAGAGGAGTTGGAAGGCTACCGTGGACCTCCTAAGGGCAAGGGGCAGAAGCCTCCAGCTTACCGCAAACCACCACATGGCGATAAACCCCCTCATCGACCACCGTATAAGCCTCCACACAAACCTCCCCACAAGCCTCCGACAGCTAACTGAGTCATCATCCCATATATGACTCGCTTAGTTAAAATGCTTATGATGTATACTTAAATAAGAGCTATATCTTGATAGTGTTATGCTCACATGTACATCTGATCGTTATCTATGCTTGTGTTGGTAGACCTTGGACTTCGTTTGACTAGTTATAGCTAATGAAAGTAGTTGGATTTGATTGGAGATAGACTCCACCTGGATAGAATAAACACACCAATAAAAGAAATTGAAATAAAAAAAGAGACACACAAAATTTAACATGGAAAGCTCTTTAATAAATATGAGGAAAAATTACGGGTAAGAATAGAAAACTTTCTACTATAAAAAATAAAGATTACAAGAGAAAGATATCACAATCCACACTAAGAATTAACACACAAAATTATGGGAAAGAGATTTTGGGATATTTAAAATCTTAAGCATATACCTCCTTATATAGCCTTACGGGAGGCCATTATGTTCTCTTTTTACCAATATGGGATCTAAGCTAACAATCTCCTACTTGAAGATTTGATTGAAAACTAATCAATCTCTATATCGTTATTTCTATCTTGCCATTTCTCTGTTGTCTACGTCTCCGCCAAGTCATACAAGGATCTACACCATATAAATTTATCAGTGTTGATTGGCTTTGTTAGTGCATCTGCTAGGTTCTCTTTTGTATGAATTTTTTGTACGTCCACATTTCCATCTTCTACCACTTCATGAACAAAATGACTATATGTTTAGTTCCGGAATGAAAAGCTAGATTCCTTGCAATATGCAAGGAACTCTGACTATCACAATACAAAGAGATTTTCTCTTGTAGGTACCCAAGCTCCTCTAAATTGTTTTTTATCCAAATCTATTGCTTGTAAGCTTGTGTAGTTGTCATATACTCAGCTTCTGTTATAGATAATGCTACAATTGTTTGTAGTTTAGACAACCAGCTCATAGCTCCTCCTAAACACATAGCTTATAGTGGGTTTTCTTTTATCAAGATCGCCTACAAAATTAGAATCATCATATCCTTTGACAATAAATTCAGATTCTTCATAACATAAAGCAACATTTAAGGTCCCTGTAATAGATCTTAGGATCCTCTTTATAGCCCACCAGTGTTCTCAACCAGAATTTGTCATGTAACAACTAACTACTCCCACTATATGTATAATGTCTAGTCTTGTGCAAATCATAGCGAACATTAAACTTTCCACAACTAATGCATACGAGACATCTCCTTCATCTCTACTTCACTACAAGGGTTTTTACTTGAGGATAACCTAAAATTAATAAAAAGAGGGATAAAGATTGACTTACAATCTTGTATATTGAAGCGTCGCAAGATTTTCTTCAAGTAATTCTTTTGAGAAAGTCAAATTTTCCTGTTATTTCTGTCTCGGTAAATTTGCATCCCTAGAATCTTGTTTGCTAGTTTTAAATCCTTCATTTCAAGCCCCTCAGCTAACTGAGCCTTCAAATCTTGAATACGACCTTTGTTAGGGCTTGTAACCAACATGTCGTCAACTTACAACAATAATACAATGAAATCATTATTACCAAACCTCTTGAAATATGCACAAGGGTCTACATTAAATCTATTGAATTTACAAGTCATTATAAAGGAATCAAATCTTTTGTACCAATATCTTAGTACCTGTTTTAAACTATATAAAGATTTGTGCAATCTACAAACTAAGTTCTCCTTCCTTGGTTCTTTAAAACCTTCTGGTTGATGCATGTAAATTTCTTCTTCAAGATCTCCATGAAAGGCATAGTCTTTACATCTAACTACTCTAAATATATATCAAATATAGCACATATAGCTAAGATAGTCCGAATTGTATTGACACGAACTACAGGTGAAAATTTTTCAATAAAGTTGATACCTTCTATCTAAACATATCCTTTTACCACTAACCTTGCACAATACTGCTCTACCTGATCATCACTGTTATGTTTGATCTTGTACACCCATTGGTTGCCAATAGGCTTTCTCCCTTGTGGTAGTGGCATAAGCTTCCATGTCTTATTATTATGAAGAGCTTATATTTCTTCCTATATTGCTACCATCCAAAGTGATGCATCTGATCTATTTGTTGTTTCTCAAAATGTTGATGATTCTCCATCTTCTATTAGGAGACATTATGCAACATTGCCCTCCATAATATAATCAGACTGTCAGGACGGGATTCTCTTTTCACAGGTTGATCATCGAACTTCTGTATTTTCATATTCAACCAGTTCTTACTCCTCGTGATCTGATTTTAGCTTTAGTAGAATCTTTCTGTTCAGTTTTCCTTTCTTCCTAAATTGTTACAACGTCAGAATTTTCTTTAGAAGTGTTATTTTGATCTTTCTCTTGCAGTTTATTTTCTACAAATATGACATATTTGCTAATGATGAGTTTGTGGGCAGTGGATTTCACAGTCGATACCCCTTGACTCCATCAGCATACCCCATAAATCTACATTTTTTGGATTTTGGATCTAGTTTTGTGATATCTTGGGTATTATTCATCATGAACAGAGGACTTCCAAATTTGTGTAACTAAGAATAGTCTACTGGTTTACTAGTCCACATCTCCATCGATATCTTAAAATCAATCGATCTTGTTGGTGATTGATTAATCACAGAGTAGGCGATCTTCACTGCTTCTACCTAGAAAGATTTTGTCATACTTACAGTTCTCAATATAGCTCTAGTTCTTTCAATCAGAGTTCTATTCATTTGCTCTGCCAATGAACTCATCACCAATATATTCTCCACCATTATTAGTCCTGAGGCACTTGATTTTCTTCCTCGTCTCTAACTCAATTTGTTCTTTAAATGTTGTGAAGGTTGGAAATTCGTCTCCCTTTCTCTTAATAGGATACACCCAACTTCTTCTGGAGTAATCATCAACAAGATCACAAAGTACCTTGCTCCACCCAAAGACATAACCAGTGTTTTCCATACATTAGAGTGAATCAATTCTAGAATATCTTTACTTCTAGAATTCGATGTATTAAAATTCAGTCCATACTGCTTACTTATAATGCAGTGCTCACAAAAGGGTAATGATGCCTTCGTGAGACCAGGGAGTAGTTTCTACTTAGCAAAAATCTTCAATACTTGTTCTGACCTAAGGCTAAGTTTACGATGCCATAATTTTATTACATTTTCTATAGAACTAACAGATGCAACCGATGCATTTTGTCTCTCCTATAAGCTTGTACAAGTTTGCAGCTATCCTTTCCACCTTCAAAACTACAAGCACTCCTTTTATCGCCTTCATGGCTCCATTTTGAATGGAAGTCTTACACCAAATGTGATCCAATTTTTCTAAAGACAATAAATTCTTCTTCAAGCCCTTCATATGTCACACATTTTGAATAGTGTAAATTGTACCATCATACATCTTCAACTTGATGGTGTCAATCCCACCAATCATCCAAGGCATGGTCATTTCTTATGTACACAGATCACGCAAAGATAGATTTATAAGTGTGAAACTAATCTCTATAAGGAGTCATATGCCACATTACTCCTAAATCCATTATCCAAGAATCAATGAGCTCTACTCTATCCTTAAACATTGTTTCTACTTCATTGTATAAGATTTCTCCATTGGCAACACTTCCCTGAGAAGTTGATGCTTCAGAGGTCTTGTCTCCACCCGTCCTGAATCAACATTCACTTTTAAAGTATCCTATCTTGCTACAATTGTAACACTTGAGATTTTTCTTACTTTTAGATTTTAACCTTCCTTGTTTATGACTCTTAGTGTAATCACGCTCTATTGACTGTCATCTCATCATCGATAAGGTTTCCACTTGATGTGAACTTGTCTGCATTTCTTCCTTATTGATGCATCTGCTTTCTTCTTTGAAAACCGAAGCAACAACATCATCAAATACCAAAGTATCTATAAGGATATTATTGGTTAAATTAATGATGAGTTGGTCATATGAATCTAGAAGACTTTAAAGTAGAATCTCGTACATTCAGTTGGATTTACATATGTCTAACTTTGAAAGTTGAGAGCATAAAGATGTTAGAGTATTGATATGCTCTATTACTGAAGTAGATTTAGACATTCGAAGTGTATAGAGTCTCCTCTTTATAAAAATTTTGTTGTGAAGAGACTTAACTTCATATAACTTTGTGAGATGATCTCATATCTCCTTGGTTGTATTCTTTTCCTCTATACCTTGCAAAATATCATCTGATAGACCAAGATGCAAATCTGACATAGCCAACGCATCTATTTGTTTCCATTTGACATCATCTGTGAAATCTGTCAGCCTAGCACTGATGGCCTCCAAACAGTTATCTTTTACTAATATTGTCTTCATCTTCAATTTTCATAATGAAAACTTTATCCCGCCAAACTTTGTAATATTAAATTTGGTTGACATTGCTTCTATCATAAGAATTGACTCCCACTCTCTTATATAAAAAAAATTGGAAACCGCCTCGAGTTACCACCACTTAGTATGTAATAAGACTGTAGTACACTAGGAAAGTTCCTAAGAAAGGTTGGAGAGGTCACAAATGGTCCCACTTAAAACCCAGTCTCCTTAGAGAGAGCTTTTTTCTAAACATGCACTCAATCACCTCAAATACCAGTGAAAAATTCCCAAAAAAATAACAATAAGAACTCGAGAATAAAACCACCCTTAACAGAACACCAAAGAAAAACTTGCTTCTGATGTGGAAGATCAGACTATGCCGCAACCACAGAGCATACTGTAGCAACCCTTGGGCTATGATACCACTAATAGGAGATGGACTCTACCTGGATAGAACAAACACACCAATAAAAGAAATTGAGATTTAAAAAAAAAGGGACACACAAGATTTAATGTGAAAAACCCCTTAACGAATATAGGAAAAAACCACGAGCAAGAATAGAAAACTTTCCATATAGAAAACAAAGATTACAAGAGGAAGATTTCATAATCCATACCAAGAATTAATACACAAGGTTATGGGAAAAAGATTTTGGGATATTTAAAACCTTAAGTATATGCCTCCTTATATAGCCTTAATAGAGACTATTATGTTCTCTTTTTACTAATAAGGGATTTAAGCCAACAGGATTTCTGCTTCCTTTTGAGAATTTAACTTTGACAAACCCTAGTAGCCACATGCAAATCCCAATTATAAAGATGTAGCTCTCGTAATCCATAACTAATCTTTGCCGAGTCCAAAAATAAAAATAAATTAGATAGCATACTTATTATTTCACTTAAGCCCATCAATGAAGCCATGATTGAAGTCTTCACATATTATACAATACTACTATATAATATACATTTTTTGGAATTTTCACGTCAAGTGGTTAAATGACCTTTTTCTATAATAAATATCTATTACCTTTAGAATTCAGTGGAGAAAGCTAATTGTATCTTAAACTAATATGGAAAAATAAAAGGATTGAATGATTTAATGATCTCCTTAATAAGTCTCGGAAATCAATTTGGAAATAAAGAAAAATTTTGACAATTCAGATCTTGGAAAATATGCATAAAATTCAAGTTGAAATATCAATAAATTAAGATTAAATACGATTTTCTCATAATTACTCATTATGAATTATATTTGAAGATCTGAAAGAATGTAGTTTCACAAAAATTTGGTCTTGCAGCAATTGCTTTGAACTGTATCTGTTAATTACTTATTATAAAGCAACTATGCCAGCAACTGTTAATTTTTCAGCATAAACGAAAATAGAAAAATTAAGCACGAAATAAATAAATCAACATCCAAAATTTGGTAAAGCAGTTCAGTACACCTTGGCTATGTCTACGAGACCCTCACCTAGTTTAATCACTTCCACTGAAGAACAATAGTTTTATATAAGGCTTTACTGAGCCGACATCACTCAACTCTTGACATTATCCACTCATTCTCAAATCCCGTGAAAATACTTCACTCCTAATAACACGACTATCTCATGCTAACCTTAATAGAGGATTTTCACAACAATGTTTAATAATAAAGATGATAATTGAATAACTCAAGTGATTGAAACAACAAAGACATAAACAACGACATCACTTAAGATAGAAAGCAACTCCCCTAAATAAGCAGCTTCATCAACGAAAGTATGAGAAGTTTTCCACCAAGAAATCTGTTATGAACCTTCAATATTGTCACATAAACATCCCACACATAGCAGCTACGAAAACTCAACAAACAAACAAATGTTTCATCACCGAAACGTCATAAACAAAGAGTTGCAACCACCCACAATCTGTTGGAGGTTTTCCACACAAAAACAATACTTGGATAAACTAAAAGATTCAGACCACTAGTCAAGAAAATGTAGCCACAAATCGTCAATCAAATGTATGTTTCATTAGTGAAACATCACAAAATATAGCTGCACACTTGACACAAATAACCGTTATTTTTCCCTCACAAAAATAATGGAGTAGCGATCCAATTATTCACCCTCATGTGCATAAAAGTAGTTGTTAAGAATAACTCAATAAAGCATGTAATTACTCACATAAAAACAAAGAAACAAAGTTGCACAAATTAGTTAATTTTCTGCCAATTTTTCCCTCACAAAAACAGCACACATTCAGTCTTGAAAATCAAGTTAAACCTAGCAAAAACGCAGCTGCAAAATTGTCAATCAAATGTACACAAATTTAACTACCTTAGATAACCATTATCACCAAAATAGACTTTCAAAGATAACTACAAAATCATCAAAAAATCTGCACATTATCTTTATTAAGATATGATGAATTTATCCCAAATAATAAATCCTATCTTCAGTAGGATTTTACCCTTCACGTAAGTTTACCTTCAACAGTCACAACCATGGTAAACTTCCAAATATACCCAACTTACAAATAATGTTCAAAATTAATTTATAAGATATCATAACATATATCATAACAATCTTATCCTTTTTGGCTTTATTCGTCACATATAAGAACTCTCCCTTAATAAGAGAATTGAACACTCCCCCTTAATCGAATCTAAATTTTTAAATAACTTCCAAATAATTTCCGAATAACTTTCGAATATCCAAAGAAACAATAATAGAATCAATAATCCCAAGAAAAAAAAGTATCCAACTATCATCAAAGTTTCTCCCATTTGGGACAAAAAGATGCAAAAAAGAATAATGTCGTCAATGCGATCAATATCAGCAAATAAGGAGGCATAAAAATCAATAGTAGGTGCAACAGAAGAATCATAAGCACGCAGTGTAGTGGCAGAAGGCCAATATGACAATTTATCACCATTTAAAACACTAGCCAACATATTCTTACTCACATTAAAGCTATTTGCATACGATTGATTAAAATAAGAAACCCCAAAATTGTATTCAACGAATCAGAATCAATTTAATTGATCCCCTCCTACATAGACCATATGAAAGCATATTATCCAAACTCATACAACCCGTAACATAGAGAGAAACTAGAATAAAACTTAAAAACTTAAATCATAGAGAACTCGAATCTTCCTATAGGTCTCCAATCAAACATCAACATTTTCTCAACATAACTCCGTAAATCAAATCCAAAAACATAACTCGTAAATAATCAAACGGAGCCTCATTTTCACATCAAATAGACTATTCTACAAGTAAAGAAAAATCCAAACACACACCAATCAATTGAACCTTAAAAGGCCCATAAATAAAAAGTCAAAAAGCCTAGACAATAACTCCTTCGAACCCCCTTCTTTTTTTTCTTTTAAAAAATCAATATATTTCAAAAATGTAAAGCACACAGCCCCTATGCCCCCCGAAGAAATTCAAACATAACCTTATTCCTTGTCACATCATCTATGTCATCAACTATTTGGATGGTTTCTTCCTCCGAAGCAACCAACTGGTCCTTTGTCTTAACAATTTCTTTTCCAGCAGTAACTAACGGTAGATCTGGACAGTTTTTGGTATTAACTCCTTTGCGTCTCTATTTTGATATGTGATCCTACAATATGTAGCAATTATCTACCAATCTTTTGCCACTTACTAAGCACTTTCCTTGTTCATTCAACACCTTGCATCCATCATTAGCAAATTTAACTAACAACCCATTATCACAAGTTGACTAATACTTACCAAGTTAGTTTTTAAACCATCAACGTGAAGCACATTTTTTACGTGTGGCAGTCCATTCATGCAAAGAGTCCTCTTCTAATAACTTAGCCATCCATATAACTTTGATAATCCATCAAATGTCTTCTTTCACTTGTAATATGACGTGAACACCCACTGTCAAAATACCAACCATTATGAGAAGCAGCCCTCATAGATTTAAAAACTACAATTGCTTATAACTTACCCTTTCTAACCCAAGTATGCTTTAGTAACATGGGTTGCTACTGAAAATTAATTATAAAGTGTCTAGACTTTCGACTTTGAGCCCTCTGAAATATCATTTATAATAACTTTATAAAAATTTGGCCGTATGTGCCCGTTCCCCATGAAAGTGACAAGTGGATATAAATTTTTGCTTCCTTCTTAAAGTTTCTCCTTAGAAAAATCTTCCTGCACCATTTTTCTCATCATTTAACTTAGAACATTCACCTTCATAGTCAATGTCTTAAAGGTTTCCTTTATTCTTGCCAATTTCTAGCAACTTTTCTAGCTTTTCGGTACCTCCATTTAACATTCTTATCCTTTTTTCCGTACTGACCAGCTTCAACTTTGTTTCATTTAGCTTATCTATTATATATAACAACTTCTTCTCTAGATCTTGAATGATGTTCTTCATAGCAGAGTTTTCCTTCTTTAGCTTCTCATTCTTCTTGTATGTTTGGACCCACTTAGCATATATTAACTCATAAGCTTTGCAGATATCCTTCCTTTTGTAATTCGAATCTTTATCATCATTGTCGTAATCTAAACTAAAACTATGGATTAATTCATCTATGTTTTTATGAAATTTTGGATCGATTCATCTGTGCTTTTTTGGAATTTTGGACTAATTCATCTTTGTTTTCCCCATAAATTTCTTCTCTGATTGTTGTTAAGCAAGCAACTAGGCTTCTACTATATAAAGCAACTAGCACAACATGATTACTCACAAATTCCTTTCACCACCATATTCACTTTTAGAATCATTCTCATTTTAAGTTATCGTATAAGTCTTCCTTTTCCTCTTCTTCAAAATGTTAGCACATGGCTTGAAAATGTTCGAAGCCTTGACATTCATGACATTGTATTTTCTTCACCTTTCTTTCACCCTTTTGAGTTTTAGATTATTGTTTGAAATTATTATTTGATAAGCTCCCACCATTATACTTAAACTCGGGTCTATCTTTTCTCAACTTCTTTAACCATTTGCTAAAATTTCTTGTCAGTGACACCATATCCTCATTCTTATCAGATTCATCTTTTAAGTCATTCATGACTTTTCCAACCTCGTCTTGCAATGTCAATCATTTGTTCTTCTCTCACTTATCTCTTAACAAATTCATCTCAAAGTTGGTAAAAATCCTAATTACCTTATCCAAAGATAATTCATTGATATCATAAGCCTCTTCGATGGCTACAATTTTCGGTATGAATCTCGAAGGCAATGATCTCAATATCTTCTTGATAAGTTTCATATTTGAATATTTTTCCCAAGTTGATGTGCTTAGTTTGCAATATCATGCAGTCTCTCATTGAAGTGCCCAATATTTTTGCTTTCATCCATTTTTAGCTATTTAAATCTAACGACCAACATTTGAAGGTTTGAAACTATCACAGATTTTGATCCCTCATATATTTGTTTGCAAAGTTTCACATGCTTCTTTTGCCAAATCACAAGCTGATATTATAGCAAAACGACCTTCATCAACTACATTGAA
This sequence comes from Erythroxylum cassinoides, assembly GCA_027478405.1. Lineage (NCBI taxonomy): Eukaryota > Viridiplantae > Streptophyta > Magnoliopsida > Malpighiales > Erythroxylaceae > Erythroxylum > Erythroxylum cassinoides. Next base: position 21,803,361 of record JANIPM010000007.1, read on the forward strand.
GATAGCATGCATAGCCTGAGAATTTTCAAGTGTTCCCTCTTCTTCAACCCTTGTCCATTCAGATGGATCTTTAAGTATTGCTTCTCTCTTTTCATCAGTTGTTACTGGATGTGTCCAGCCATTTAAAACTGAATTTTATGCTTTTATTCCTTATGGAGTATTAGGACGTGAGATACGAAGAGTAATACCATGAGAATTAAGATAATTGCAAAGGCACCTTTGATTAGTTCTAGAGCTCCATCGTATTGAAAAGCTTTAATGGTAGTTGAGAAAAGGTTTTGAATGGTATCTTCAAAATTTTGGAAGTGGTATAAGGCATGAGATTTTTGAGCTAAGTGGAAAATCCAAATAAAATGACTAAAGTAATAAAAAGATTAAAAAAATATTGATAACTAGAAAGTGAAAGTGATGGGAAAGATCCCCAAATATCATAATGACAAGTTGTAAAGGTTATGTAGGGAGACGAGAAGATAAGAGAAACGAAAGACGACTACTCTTTCCTTAAAGACAAGAAGTACATGGTAGCAAAAATTTTGATTTAGTAGATAATAGAGTGTAAATTGACATGAATGACCTAAAAACTGGTGCTATAAATCAAGTGAACTAGAAGAGACTACAAAGGCAACAGGATTACCAATGTGCAGAGGAAATTTTATCGGATAAAGATTATTATAGAAGGGTCCCACAAGAAGCGATGTCTTGATATGGAGGTTGTTCATAATGTAACCAAAAAGGTTAAATTCATTAAGATAGAAATTATCAGTGACAAATTTTGCAACTGAAAGTAAATTAATAGTAAGACGAGGAATAATTAAAATATTATGAAGATAAAGTAGACGATGGCAAATAGAAAAGGTATCTTCACCAACTGACAAATTATGAATAGTTGTCCATTACTAATAATCACTTTATTCGAACTATTATATGATGCAATTGAGTCCACAAAATTAGGGTCAGGAGTAGTAGCTCCGACATCAAGTAACCACTAAGTGAAGTTGCTAGAAGTGAACTGAGAATTATTCGGGTAAGTTTGTAAAGTTAGGGCATCAAAGGTTGTGGTGAGGTTGTTGAAATTAGACGGGAGTCCAGATGGAAGATTTGCGGCAATATATCCCCATTTCTGACAAATTTGGCATTGGATATTTAACTTGCGTCTGGAAGAATTTGGGCAAGTGTTTGAGATACAGGTTATTAAGGTTTGAGTAGGCTTGGCTGGTTGGGGTGTTGATTGGGCTAGGTTAAAATGTGCTCCATGATGATTTAAAGAAAGTGAAAACTGGTCAAACGTCCCTACTGCTTGGTGGCCCAGGAAAGGCCCAATTATTTGTGGTCCATGGAGAGGCTGGATTAGGATTATTCCAGCGTCGTCTACTACCATTCGCTGCATGTGGTTTTCGGGAGGTGGGATTTCCTCAGACACCGTGAGCTGAGGAGCCACTGTGGTGAGAGGTCATAAGTGCCGATTCAGGTGAAGGCGGAGAATGGAGCGACTTAAGCCTCTGTTCGTGAATCAACAGTTTCAGTCAAAGCTCAGAAAATGAAATGGTGGATTATTGGTACTCCATAGCTCTAATGAATGATTCATACTCAATCGGAAGTACATCAAGCGTGAAGAGAATGATATCATCTTTGGGTATGGGGTTTATAATCATAGCGAGTTCATCAGTTGTTATGGAGACAAGAGTCAAGTAATCAGCAATGGTAGCTGTCCCTTTCTTGATACAGTATCAGAGTAGTAGATATTAGTTTTTATAAGAAAGATGGCAGCCAATATTGAGTTTTTCTAATTCTGAGTGGAGTAATACTCACGAGAGGAAATCACTACTTGTAAATACTAATTAAATACCTGACCTGATTTACTTGTAACTAATTGTCAAGGATAACTATACAAAGAGTTCAAGATCGTACGATCTTCATCTCAAAATTCTTGTTTCTCTGCACCTTCGATAAGGGGGGAGAATAAAGATTTCGCTTGATTCCTAATGAACATGATAAACCATATTGTAACTAATTAGATGACTCAAGCACTTGGGGCAAACAGAAGCAAATTTGAAGAGACATGGCTATTTGTCGAGAAAAATCAGTTCTTAGGACCTGTTAAGAGTAACCTTATGTGCTGGTCTTTAATTCTAACTTCGAACAGTTAACCAATTGATATGATTGTATAAATAGATAGCGTATAATTAGGGATCTCTTGCTTGTATAGTTTTGTTAATTGTATATAAATACCTCTTTGTATATCACCGAAATACACGATTTCCTTCGACATTCTTTTTCTGCTTTTTATTTCTTTATAGTATTTGAACTTCTTTTATAAAAAGGAGTCAAATTTTCCAAATTTTTCTTTCAAAATTTCTCTTGTAACCTTCTATCTTCACACTACCAAAAAAGTATACAATCTGCAACGTTTAACTGAGGAAACGTCGTAGATTGTATAAGCTTTTCGTGACATTTTTGAAACATCAAACGGCTGGTAAAGGTCAAGGTTTCAGCGACTTTTGTATTAAAACGACGCGGATTTGGAGAACTAATTGAGACGTTTTATTATTAAAACGTGACCAAATAAATATTATGACATTTTTATGAATAAAATGTCGCGAAAGGGTTGGTAAAGAAATTAAAACTCAATCGTTAACTAATTAACGTTGGGTTCAAAGATTTCTTCAATATCGCGCGTCCCACTTAGACTACTCTCTGCGCTCTCTCAACGTAAACAGATGGCTTCAATTATCCCTCTCAACGTTGCCGCCCTTGCTCCTCCACTGGTGTTGATTCCTAAGGTACATTTCGATGCCCACTGCTATTTTATCTTTGTGTTTGATTTGCTAAAGCTCGAACTTGCTGTGGTGGGTGTTGGGTATAACGTTCAAAGTATATATAGTGCATGTTTAAAATACCCATGAATCTCCTTTCTCTGTCTCTCTCTCTCTCTCTTTGTGTTCTTGATTTTGTTAAAATTTAAATGATTCTCTGTCAGGTGTTGTTTGAAATGACTTTTCCAATGGATTTTTGTTAGCTTCGAACAATATTATCAATTCTTAGTAAAGGTCGTCAGGTTTTTGGTATTGTACCGTCTCCAACATTCAAAATCTCCTTTTCTCTCATCCATATCCCTTCTTAATTTATCGCATTTCATCAAAAGCAATGTAATCTATTAGCTAGTTAATTTATGTAGCTTAATTTAGTCTGTAGGCACAACGTGTATCAAAGTTAGATTTGGGATGAAAGAAAGTCACTGTCAAGTTATACTCTAGTTAAAAGAAAATGTCTTCCTCGAATGATAATTTTCATATCAATAGATAACTTTTCTAACTCTTGTGGTTCACTTCTTTGGTTGTTGTTTAGGTAACTAGTTGCAATACGTAGATGCAGTTATTTTTATTAGTTTTATGGGAACTTGCAAGACAAACTATGTATGCAGAGCTTACATTAGTTTGGCTGAAGGATGTCCTTATGGAGACACTCCAACACTAGAGGCTATTACAATTTAAGATATAGACAAAAGGGATAATTAACCAACACTAAGCCTTTCAAAGTTGATCCTCACATCTCATTCTTGAAGATTTCTTCCTAGATTATGATGTTGTATGCTTGCTTTGCTGCCAAATTAAGCTGATATTAAGATCTAGCTTTAGAGATATAATCATAATATGTATTGATAATTCAAATATACAGTAAAAATATTAATCTAATGTTAGGTTGGTGATAGAGATTTCAATTATGGACATTAATGAAAGAGTAGTAGGATGTGCTTTTCAGGACTCACTTGAGTAATAGAGTTCCACTTTTATTAATATGCATATATAAAACCTCATTCTAATGTTTTCATCTCACTTTTTATATATAGTTAAGGTGTCTTGTTCCTTACAATGTAATATACAACCTAATTCATTAAATTATTAGAATTAACTGAATTTGTCACTAAAGTTGCATACATAATAATAAAGCTTACCTGACCTAAAAATGATTGGATTAATACAAGAAGCTTGTTAACTTATGAACTTCACTTTGTATACTCTGATATAATTGTACATCACATTTTCATTTGTTCATATTTATACTTGTTTATTATTGCATGCAGTGACAATATCATTGTTGCTATATTTTGTTATCTGTCTATCCATCAGTAGTTTACTTCTTGAGATGAAAATATTTGGTAATGTTTGTTTCATTGCTCTAGCTCATCATCAGTTGGTGTTTTTGCAGAACTAAAGACTGACCCTCTTAAGGATTGCAGAGGAATATTTTTGAAGTAAATTGAGTGCTGTCACAGATTTCAACACAGAAGAAGTGGATCTGGTATGAAAATTATGCATTTTATCTTATGCAATTCCAAAGATTTGTACTCTTCTCTTGTGTGGTAAAATGCCTTGTTTTGTTGTAGTAACTTTTCTTTTTCTTTGAATACTATTTACGTTTGTGCTTGATTTTGAGGATTCCTTAGGATTGTAACTCATGACTTTAGGATACCATCTTATCTGTTTAGGATTTGCAGTGTATTAGCTACTACACACGGTACTATTGTTGGACTATTGAGCAACTAGTTATAGCTACTCAACATCATAAGGAATAAGTGTGAAATAATGAGATTATTGGTCACCCTTTCAACTAAAAGGTTTAAAATCCTAAGAAGTAGACGTTTGAACATAATAGACATGTTTGATTAGTTTAATTATATGGTGCAAATTATTTTGGCTGTGGAACTATTAAACATGGTTGAGGATGCAAGGTAGATCAATTTTTTTCAAACTTGTGAGGATGTCTACAACAAAAATAACCTTCTCAAATTTTGACTAAATTTGAGAAGAATGGAGAAGTTGTATAGGATGACTCGAATGGAATTAGATTATATGTGAGTAAACTAAATAAAAGAAGAATTGTAGTCTAATAAGTTATCGCCATAACCTTTTGAATAGTAGCTAGTACGTGCAATAAGTGTATACAATCATGCAAGACCACGTTATTATTCCAACTTGTTGCTTGTGTTTTATGTGTAAATTGAATTCCCACTAACATAACATAATGTTCTCATTCTTATGTTAAATTAATAGGTAGTTTTTGTTCAATGGATAAGAGTTGGATGAACAGTGTTAGGGTTTCCTGTGAATACATTGATGGAGTGAAAACATTTATGAATTTTGTAGTGGAAAAAACGGGCAAAGATTGTGAAATTTCATACCTTTGTACTCGTTGCATGAATTGTTATATGAGGTCTCAAATGAATGTTTTTGACCATTTAATGAGATTTGGCATGGACCAATCATACACTTGTTGGGTTTTACACGGTAAAATGCCAGAATATAGATTAATCTCTAGGGAAGAAAGGCTTGACGATGCAAATGTAGACATTGATGGGATGGGGAATGATATTAATGACGGTGATGGTGATGAGGAAGATGATGGCATGCAAGATTTGCTTCATGATGTGGGTACCTTCGTAAATGATTGTGCAATTGATGAGGATGGATGGAGTCGTCCTATAGGCGTAGGAGATTTTATAGGACAAGGCTTTCATGAATTGTTGAGTAAAGCAACTGAAGAGTTGTACCCCGGATGTACAAACTTTTCAAAGTTGTCCTTTTTAATAAAGTTGATTCACTTGAAAGTATACAACAAGTGGAGCAATAAGTCATTTGACATGTTACTCGCTCTGCTGAGGGATGTATTACCTAATTGTGAAACCTTGCCGAAGTCCTATTATGAAGCAAATCAATTTCTACAGAGCCTAGGTTTAGGTTATGTGTCAATACATACATGTAAGTACGATTGTTCTGTAGCACCCCCTTACCGTAGGGTACGCACCGGGATGCCCGCAGGTTGTCCTGACACATAACCCATGATAAGGGTGTACTACCGAGCAAACCCAACTACACTCCACATGGCATCAACATAAAAATCACTAAATTTTGAAACCAAAAGCACTTTTTCAATTCATTCTAAGAATCTATAAGTATACAATTCTGTCCATACAATACTCAAAAGAAACTAAACAACTCCTAACCAGCTGACCCACCTCTGGGCCATAACTTCTCTTGCCGAAATGATCTACAAAGTAGAGAAAGTCCCACTCTCTGGAGCTAGAGGTCAACTAACGCTGTCCTAAAAAATATTTGCAATGTTGGGTGAGTTTGCGAACTCAGCGAGAAACCATAATCGATGGTTCACCCAACTCATGCAAAACAAACAGTTCACAGAATTTCACATAATATCGCACAATAACATATTCGGAAATATCACATGCATTATCATTTATCAAATATAAGACGTTCTGCCTTTCACACAGTCTATTTTCAATCATATGTATATGCAATGCACATGTGACACTTTTCATTTTATTACGGTGTTGTGACCGTGCGCCTGAAACTGTCCCAGTGACGGGCACATTACGGTGAGCCTATGGCTTTGAAATACGTTGGGCTCGAGGCCCTGTTGCGTTGAGCTTTAAATTCTGAAATACGTTGGCTGCTCCGGTCACAACTGTCATTATCTGAACATGCCTTTATGCATGCATATGTCTCACAACTTAATGCCATATGCCTCAAAACACATTAGAACCATGTACTTACAATTCGCACGTAATTAACACTTCAATATCAAGTACTCAATGCTTCGGACACCTATGGTCCGGAACCAATCACAATTAAACACATAAACCTTCCATTTCCTTCGCATGGCATAAGCGCATAATTTAAACACACAAAGATCGAGGAACCAACTAGGTTACTCACCAATTAACTTTCGAGCTAATGCCGGGAAGTCTCAGCTATGTCGGAGGATTGACGGTCCACTTGTGCCTCTAAAACAATCGAAATACATAAATTTTACTAATTGCACAAGTTACAATAACCAATAATGCATATGCAGCGATTTAATTGCGTACAATACATATTTATGACATTCTCGATACTATTCCCAAATCTTCCCAATTCAATCTTTTATTCCCTAACGACAGTACATCATAGACTCCATAATTCATTTAACGCAAATTTAGAACTCCACAAGTTACATTCCAATATATAAGAACTATCTTAATGTCGAAATCAAATTCCCTACTCAATTATCATCCAAATTCGAGAACTTTCGAAATTGATTCGAACTATCATTCTTATAAATCTGTAGTACTTAGTCTCTAAATTACAATCCATCAAGAACCAATTTAATTGGACTAAGACCTCAAAACCATAATAAAAGAATCAGAACTCTCGAAAAAATGGCGTGCTCGCCGCGACGCAAGGTTGCTCGCGGCGTAGGCGCTAGCGCGCCCCGCGGCGTGGCCTCTCACGCTCGTCGCGGTGTGCGAGAGGAAAATTGCTCGCCGCGGCGTGTTCATCACACGTCGCAGCGTGCAACCCTAGAAACACGCCCGAAACTCAGAATTTCTCACTTCTGTCAACTTTCAATCCAACAATCCTCTTTCAAAACACTCCCAAAACAACTTACATACTTAAAATAACTAATCCCTAATCTCAATTCCACCAAATAACCATTATCTCTCAATTACCATAACAAAACAAGATAAAAGCATCAATTTATACATCATCCGAAACCTAAACATTTCTCATTCATCAAATACTCTAATCAATCATCAATAACTCAATTTAATCCACAAATCAAACTATCTAAAGCAAGAAGAGTAAGAACTTACTTGATTAAACCTTGAAATCCTTCAAAAATATACAACCCTTCAAGCTCTCACACACCCACGGAAATCACCAACCTTCACACCCAAGATCAACTTCTCCAACACCAAGCAAAAAGAAGGGTTTAAGGATGAAGAAGAGAGCAATTAATAAGAAGAAAAATGGAAGAAGGAAGCAAGAAGAAGATCACGAAGGAGGAGAAGAAGGAAGCCAATTTTTCCTTCAAAAGAAAGAGGGTATTGTGGGTGTCAAAATTCAAAGGATAAGGGTTTTATACAAAAATAATTTAAAGGTTAAAGGCTTGTTTGGCAAAACTCTTGCCACAAGACCAGTCCAAACAGCCTGAATCCAATTTCTTATTCTAATCTCTCCTAGATTCCAATGGCTCTAAGCAATAAATCCTAAAATCATAACTCTAATTTTCCAGTGCCGTTGGTCAGTCAATTTCGAAACCGGAAATCCAGTTAATCTATCAATCTGTCATTTTTCTAGTCCGGACCTATTACTCCGAAAATTTCAGAAAAATTCCTAAAAATCCTCAAAATTACAAAACACATGATCATACACTCCAATTCTATATTTCAAACCTCTAGATCTCATTTCTCACTCAAATTCAATTTTCGAAGCTCAATCTAAACAATTTCCACCGAATTCCCAATATACACAATCATACCAGGAATATGTCATACATGCATGTACATACATATGCTTGTGCAATAGTTACCAATTATCAAAATATATAAAGGCTAATTAATGCTTGAACATGTCAAATCATGGATACACAACCACTGTACCTATCCCATCGGTGACGAGATGTTACATGTTCCCTATTTTGGAAAGAGTATGGGGACTTGCAAAGTTGTCCCAAGTGTGGAACATCAAGATGGCAGAATTAATGATGGCAAGGGTAAGAAGATACCGTGGAAAGTATTGCGGTACTTTCCATTAAATTCCAGACTACAATGATTATTCATGTCAAGTAAGACCGCTAAACAAATGACTTGGCATAATGATAGGCCTAAAGGTGACGATAATACCATAGTTCATCCTTCTAATGGAGAAGCTTGGAAGAGCTTTGATGAGTTATATCCTAAGTTTTCCAGAGAACCACATAATGTTAGACTAGGCTTAGCAATATATGGATCCAATCCATATGGAAATTTATCACTTTCATATAGCGTGTGGCCTTTTGTTCTTTTAACATACAATTTACCCCCTTGAAAGTGTTTGGATGAGTCATTTTTTATGCTATCGCTAGTTATTACAGGTCTGAAAGTGGTTGGTCGAGACATTGATGCCTATATGAGACCACTAGTAGATGAGTTAAATGAGTTATGGGAAGATGGTTTGATGTATTTGATGTTTCAAATGGAGAAAATTTTTGAATGCATGCAGCTTTAGTTTGGACTATCAATGACTTTCTAGCCTATGGTATTATTTCTGGGTAGAGCACAAAAGGCTATAAGGCATGCCCTGCTTGTAACAAGCACACTCCTTTTTGTAAGTTAAGAAGTAAGATTGGTTACTTACGTCATCATCGTTTTCTTCCTTAGCATCATCCATGGAGAAAAAGGAAGAAGTTTGATGGCAAGAGTAATCATCGACCTATACCTAACTTACTGGATGGAGATGTTGTGGTGGAACAATTATGTCATGTGGAGAATATATGTTATGGAATGCACCCCAGCAATAAGAGGAGAAGGAGATTGGAAGGAGAGTTTAATTGGAATAAAATAAAAAGCATTCTTTTTGATCTACCATATTGGCATAAGTTAAGATTAAGGCATAACCTTGATGTCATGCATATAGAAAAGAATATTTGTGACAAT
>JANIPM010000007.1:21892524-21902948 GCA_027478405.1 Erythroxylum cassinoides
TATAATTGAAATTGTGATATGATTAAAAATGATTTCGAATTTTAGTGGACCCGATTATTTATTGAATTCTACGCTTGTGATGACTTCAAAAATGTTTTAATAATGGCTTTCTGTGTTCCGTACTGAAATTTTGTGCCGTAGCTTACTAACCTCGTGTGGCGCAGACTCGGATATTACCCACGATATCGGGTTCAGGTCCTACGGGGTTGGGATGCTACATGATATTTATGGATGCACCCAAATCTAACATACCCTTTTCAATTCTCAAATCACCAATTTGACATAAGATAATGAATATACCTAGGTCTTGACACTTAGGTGAAAGCTTTTTCTTTTGAAAAATGGTTTAAACATTCTCCCCAAATTGTACTTTCTCACAAAATTTTAATTTCCTCTTTAAAGTGCAAAGTTTCTTAAGGAATTTTGCATACCGTGGGATATGTTTTATTGCGTCAAGTATTGGAATATTTACTTGAACTTTTTTGAAATCCTCCTATATTTCCTTCTCTTGCTCTTCCTTCTTTGCCTTGGCAAATCAACTCAGAAAGGGGGCGGAACAACCGGATTCTGCATACCTATCTACGTTTTTTCTGGCTGTGCAGATGCTTCCTTCGTTGCTTCTTCTTATACTTCTCTTCTACAAACTTTTGGAAGTGGTTCCTGCAATTCCTTACCACTCTTCAACATAGCCTTAGCATTTTGTTTGGGATTGATTTCTGATTGTGCTGGAAAATTTCCAAAACTCTGTGCCTTTAATTGATTTATGGCAGTTTCCATTTGGCTCATTTGATTTTCAAGATTTCAGATACTGGCTTGAGTACCCCACTGAAATGTCAAGGTGTTAGTGGCAAAAGATTGAACTATATCTTCCAAGGAAGACTTACCTTCAAAATTGGACTTTATGTGCTGATGTTGTCGAAGCACATACGGTTGTCTAAATTGCTAGAAATTCGTGATAGCTTGCTGTCCATGAGGATTCCCATAATGCAAATTTGGATGGTCATGCCAACCTGAATTATAGCTGTTGGAGAATGGGTCATATTTCCTTTGATTCAGTCTAGAAAAACCTCCCATGACATTCACTTGTTTTGCATTTTCTTCCTACAAAACTGGACATACGTCAGTGGAGTGTCCTAACATCAAACATACTCCACATACCTTTGCTTCTTCTTTCTTTGTAACTGCTATTTGTCACAACAAAGATGTAAGGCCATCCAATCTTTTCTCCAATGTTGTCACATGCACTTCCTTCACATGTTTTGAACCATGTCCAACACATATACCGAATTGTTGTGTATTGGAAGCCATATCCACTATTAAGTCCCTTACGACTATCGGTGTTTTGTCAACTAAAGCATCACTGCTTGCAGCATCAATCATACTCCTATTTGTGAGCAAAAGACCTTCGTAGAAGTATTGAATCAACAATTGGTCGGTTATTTGGTGACAGGGACAGCTAGTGCAAAGTTTCTTAAATCTTTCCCAATATTCGTAAATTGTCTCTCCCGTTTGTTATCGAATCCCACATATTTTCTTTCTGATGTTGGCTTCGTTCCTATGCAAACCACGTCAAGTTCCTTCAAATGTTTGTAAGGATCCTCTCTTAGTAGACCCTTAAAATAGGTAATAAATGGATCATCCTAGATTTTAATTCAAAAGTATTCTTGTCAGCTAAATTTGGAAAGTTGATATAGCGGGGTTGTTGAGCATCCGTAGGCGTGGCTAGTTTATAAAGAGTGCGGTTTGTTTCCATCTGCTCCATTTTCTGCACTTGTTGCTGCTGTTACTTCTGTTTTTATAACCTTTTGATTGCCTTCTTGATCTCTAAATCAAATAGTAGTTGAGTTGTTTTGTCTACTTGGGTAACATACATTTACCATTAAGAAACTCCCCGACCACGGTGCCAAAATTTGGTACTACTATCACTTACAACCAAATTAATACCAACTCTAGCAATAAAAAATGTAGTTAGTGAAGAATTAAGATCGTTCCCACGAGGAATTTTAATAGTAAAGAATATACGAGTTCAAAACTAAAACAAAGAGGGGTGGGGGGTTTTGGTTCATGTAAATTTGAAAAATTAAAAACAGATGAAAATGAAAATTAACAAAAATAATTATATATGAAAATTCAATAAACAAACCTTGTTTTTGGGTTATTGACATTATCATACTAATATGGATCCTCGATATAAAATTCAGTATACTAATAAACATTCATTGGGTGATGTTTTCTCTTAAGATTAAACAAATAGAAACACGTATTCTAAACCTTCTTATTAGTCAAAAACTTAGATAAAATCTTGAGTTTAATTGATTAACTAACCAAGAAATTAATGAACAAGACAACACATGTACGACATGCATTTAATCAAGTTAAGTATCGTCTTAGTACTTCCAACTCTATCATAAAGATGGTAATCCTAATTTCCACTTGGGATTGTCAAAACTGAATGTTATATCCTACTAATCTGGCTATTAAACGAATCAATTCCTAGTTACGCAACCTAGAAATCAACCAATTCAATTGTAAAAAGCAATTAAGAAGAAACTCAATATTCATCAATGAAACAAACTTTATTTGGAAATCTCACATATAATAGATGATAATGCAGTTCCCTTCAACCAAGAAAGGTTTAGCTACTCATAACAAAAGTAAAAACCAACAAAGAAATAGCAAAATACAAAGTCTCCATCCTGGTCTTTTCCTAGAAAATATAAAGACTCTTATAGAAAACTACTGCAGAAAATGTAAACATGCCTAATAATGCTTCCCGTGAGCAGTAACGAAAATCTTCATTTATGCTCTTCGATCTCCTCCTTTTCTTGTGATCTTCAGTAGATAATTTTTCCCTTATATTCTAGTTTCGAATCACCATCAATCAGGTAGCAATCTGGTTCTCAAGATCAAGAAAATCTTAGGTGAAACAAATCTGAATTTAAAAACAGATTCTGCAAGTATTGTTTATCCTTGCACGTGCCCACGCTTAGTCAATTATTTTTTCCAATCTAGGAATTCAAATTATCTTTACTTTCCTTGCATCTTTTTTATTTAATTTCATCTCTCAAGTGTTGAAAATCATTGGAGAACAATTAAGAAACAAATCCATCAATTTTGAATAATAATTTCAACATATTAAAGAGATTTATATACAAAATGAGCACAAAATGACAACTTAACACCTTCTATGGTGACATATTGCGGTAGTAAATCAAACATGCTTTGGATCATATCTAGATTCCCGTTCTCCAACCCTAAATTCAATCTACAAATAACACCATAGAAAACTTCTTTATTGTTTTACGTTACTGTAATGTTTTAATTTCCAGATTATGAGTTTCTTGGCTTTCTAGATTTATGAATTTTTAAAATTTTGAGTCTTTGGAATTGATATGAACTTTTGTGTTGTTGGTTTTCAAATTTCATCTAAATCTGATTTTAGGTTTGCAACTATTACAATTTTAATTCAAAATTTTAATATCAATAACATTAAAACAATTTAATCAAATTACAGAATTAAAGTATGCTATAATATCATTATTGAAAAACTGGGACATGATCCGATTCTAATTCCAGCAGAATAATGATAAATATTTTCATATTTTAATTTTCCAAAAACTAAGATCACTTTAATTATATAAAATGAATAACATCTAAATCATAATAAAGCACGAATATTAATTTTTACCTTATTCCGAAACTTAATCATTTTCCAGTCATATCGCACAAATTGTTTTTAAAACTAATTTATCTCAATCATCGTTCGTACAAGTGTCTAGTCTCTAATGATAACCATAGAAATTGTGAAGAGAACTTTGTAACTCTTACTGAGAGGAGAAAACAAGAAGTGCTAACTCCATTAAAGCTTAAGCCTATTTATAATAAGTTTTAGGCATTTTAGTAATTTAATTAAAATTAATTTCAATTAAAATTTAACTAAAATTATGTATAATTCTAATTAAATACCAATTATGCCCAAATAAAATCCAATAACTCATATTGATCCTTGTTTATTAAATATCTCATATTTGATCATAAAGTTTCTCAAACTTTACAATCAAATCTGTTTTGATTAAAATATTTTTGCTCTCTTCAACTTGTTCTTTATGTAAGACACATTAGGTTCTCAATTATGTTGGCAATGGATACAAATTACAACCCTAAATCATATTTAGATTAGATAAATTAAACTTTTTAATTTATTTTTAATTCTCTATTTAAACAATTAGCATTCATAGATTAAGATTAGTGCTAACAACACATTATAACTACCAAAATATTTAAGAATGTCAAAGTAGTTTTGGCTAACCTTTCTGAGTATGATTTTTTTTGTATAATTCAATACTTTAATCATATAATGTTTTGATTACAAGGAATTAATTTGTACTTTATTTTAAGTCTAATTATATTATTTCTCTGCAATTAGTCATTAATTCAATTAATGACATTTGCAAATTATTTATAAAATGTTATTCCACCTTTGCCAAGGGATTTTTAAATCAACACTAATCGAGAACAACAAAACATTCTCCCTAATTACTTTAGGATGATGAATCATATCTTGATCACTCAACTACCTCCAAATAAGTCATGCTACATACAATGACTACTGACTGAATTCCCATAATTAGAATATGCATAAGCAATATTAAAACATAGCAATTCTTATACAAGACAACTTTAGAGACCTCAAGTTAAAGGATCATTTATATAATCTATCACAATGAGAATTTCCATAGACATATAATTAATGTTCTAAATGGATTTTTCATATCAGGCCAATTTAATGAACTTGTTCTCTAATAAGCACCCACACATTTGTTTCTATATCTCCATACTTTAGCCTATGAGATCAGCTACTTCTTTTATAAGGAAAAACATAATGTGTGCTAGTCCTTTCGTGTTCTACTGATGCCCAGTCTTAATAGAACAATGACTAGGAACAATTTAAGGATAATATACAAATGCAATATGAATCTCATAATCATAATTTTATTTGTAATGTATGATTATCCCATGGATTTTATCATATACATCTAAATATATATAAGATAAAATCTTACATTAAATTATTTTGTCACTAAACTACAATAAACCAATTGACTGTAAGGCATAAACCAACACCATACACAATTAGTTACATGGTTTGATGGTAAACAATCCTTGATGTGATTGATAAGGGTGTTATCTACCTAATTTAATTTTAGTTTGTTGAGTGACCCAAGATCAACTAAATTTAAATGGAATCCTAGCCCACTAGAGAGATTAAATAATCTTTCTAAATAGTAGTGAGGGCTTTTATGTCGAATAAAACGGTCGAAGTAACCAATATATGATTGAAGTCATGATCTTATTTGGTAGTCATGATATATAATTAATTACTTATTTTCTTACATTTATATTTTATTTTGAGTACAATTTACCTTGATTAGTATAGTTGAAATTAACTTAGTGAACTAAATTTCTTAAACATAAGTTAAGTTTAGGAAAAGTTCTCAAAGTCATAAAACAAAGTTACATAGCCATTATGCAATTTTTCTATTAATCCCTAATGAGGATTTGGTTTTAGAAATATGTCAAAATTGTATGGATGACAAAATGTTATAACACTTTTAATTGACTAATATCTCATAAGCTTTAATGACAATAGTAAGATGTATGTAAACATTATCTAGTAAGATTCATGAGGTTACATGAAGTAAGGTTGAAAGGTATAATACCTTGATATAATTGTTCTACTCAATTTAGCCTACTAAAAGCATAAATATAGACTATAATTGAGGGAATTTTCTATAGAATGATAATAGTTATCACCAAAAGAAATGATTACATGACTTTCTTTACTTAAACAAAATATGATAAAGATCATATATATTTCTTCATGCTTATTAGTATTTAATATTAAATTTTGATTCAATATTATTACAACGTTTAAGGCACGAAAAGAAATAAAATGTTGAGAAAATGTAATTGATCTGGATCTATACAAATAGTTTTTATGTATTGGACGAAGGTAGACTTATGCTTAATAAAAGTGGTAAGAATATAATGTTGGATAACCGATATTATCTTTTTATACCATGTTGGTTAAACTAATATGATGAGAATCATAAAGTTACATACAAGGATATATCTATCCTTTTAATTATGAATCATATGAAACTTATTTGAGTTGAAGAATAATCAAACCAACCTTTGGTGAAATGATGATGGTGGTATTGAATTGTTAAATCTTATATACATGATGTGTTCAATGTGATAACAATTCATCAAAGGATGATATATGTATTTCATTATATTACCAATAACTTTATGTGATATAGTCATATGTTTTAAATATTAATTCAAAATTTAAAAAGTTCAAATTATTTAAATCTAAGTAGAAATAAAGCATTATGAATGCTGAAGCACTTCAACGAGATCGATATGGTAAAATATAAAATTTTTAGTTGTTTATAGAAAATAAGATTCTCTAGTGAATATCTCTATAGATAAATTCCATAAGAGTAAGGTTTCATATAAGGAGGAAAAATACAATATTAGATATTATATGACTTAATGTTATTTTTTCTATAGCTATACCTAATACAATAACTTACATTCAATAGTTCCAATCAAATCATTTAACAAGAATTCATATTAGAAATGAAACGCTAAGATTTTGAAAGAGTCAAAGCTAAAAATTTAGGGATCTGATGCTCAGATGAATCATATATTATCTAATAATTTTAAAACTAAATTGAATAATAAAAAATTATGATATATCTAAAAGGTTGAATATAATCATATAGACCCATTAACAAATTGTCTATTTCTACGTACACTTATAGTGGAGACTATTCTAAAGATAAGTATTAGGAGTAAGATGAAATTTGAAAAGCTCAAATCTTATGATAATGTATCCAATTGGAACTTGTAGCTTTAGTGATACATTTGATGTGTAGTTAAAAGGCTACAAGATGTTAAAAGATTCACTTTTATGATGAATTCAAAGAATTTATTTTGGAGATGGTTATGAATGTATCATGTATACAAAAAGGTAACTGTGAGTGATTCGCGATGTCTTTCAGTTTTACCCTTGGAGGTCGAATCAAAAATTGAATTGCAAGGATTGCAATATAGAGTGCAACCTTGGGTCGTCTCACTTAATTAGAACCTAATGCAATGGATCTAAGCTAGCCTAAATGTCATGAAATGCAAATTGAATTGGTTAGAGGGGGGCGGGTTTGGTTCTTTAAGAAAACTAACAAAATTGAACTAATTGTAAGAGAAGTATGTAAAAGGTATTTTTGGATTTTTGGGAATAAGAAATTGAAAGTTAAAAACAATGATCAAATGTGAGAAAACCCTCTTGAAAAATGAGCTTTGGCTATCATAGTTCAAAACAAATATTGGTGGGAGTGAAAATCACTAAGTTTTCAAATGATAAACCTTAAAGAACTCTTTAAGTCCAAGGTTTTAATCAATAAACTCCATTTCTTAAAACCTTGTTGAATGCATCTTAGTGTGTGCAATGGGTAAGTTAATGCAAGTGGTCAATTTAGGATCTAGCATCATTTCAATATCAAACACATCTAGGTAGATAAAAGAGAATTAACAAAATCACAAAATGACATATATGAGACTTCAATATTCAAGCTCCAAGTTCTACATCAACAAGCCCAATAACACAATACATTGTTCAACACTTGATTAAACTATAATCAAGAAAATCCAACTATAAAGCATAAATCCTAACTAAAGAGTTCATAACAATGTAGCTAACATGAATAAACTACTCCCCTTTGAAGCCCATTGAACTCAAGCCATTGCTACATCTTCACGAGGAAATGGTGCTGAGCCAAGCATTGCTTCGGGAGAACTCACAATTGGAAACCTACCATAAGCATCCATGGCAGCAGCAGCTGGTGAAGGTGACAATGAAAAATAGAAGGGAAGTGATGGATGATGGTCAAAGTTGAGAGAGAGAGAGCCGAGAGTGTGAGTATGCTCTATATGATTTGTTAATGTCCGCTCTTAACCTAATTTGGTAGGTTTTTAAACAAAGGATGCTTGGGTTGGGTCGCACATTGGGTGATTTTTTTGAAAATAGTTCAAGTTTTTGAAGGTTCGCCGCAGTGACAGGTAAGTTTGCCATGACGAACTTTTCTCGAAAGGTTTTACTTCATTGTTGGTTCCTTCGCTGAGGCAGACTTTTCCCAAAATTTTAACCTGGCTTCTTTGTATTTCGCCACGGTGACAGATCCACTTCGCCGCGGCGAACTTCCTGTTGCGTCTTTTCTCTTGTTGACTTCACTTCCTCTTATCTTGTTGACTTCACTTCCTCTTCTCTGGTTGACTTCACTTCAGCCTTTTTTGACTCTACATCTTCTTCTTGATTCCCTTTTCCTTGAGTCTCCTACAATAAAAAATGGTAGCTTGCAGTATCAATTGTTCTCAGAAAATTAACTAGTGCAATTAATACTGATTTGTGACAATCTTTACACTCAAACGACATCAAATAAAAGTACACACTCAAAAGTCAATTTAAGCAAAAAATCTAGAAATGGGATTCAAAAAGTGTAGTCAGAGTCATGAAAATGTCGCCAATTTATGTAATAAACTTGGTCTCAATCAAATTTCCCCACACTTAGACCTTTCGACTCCTAGACAAAGTTTAAAAGAGTCAAAGAACCACAAGTGCAAAAGAAAAATTCCGACCATGCTTAAAATAAAAGAAGGAAATTGGCAAAAATTACTTTCTCAGAAATCAATCAAAATAGATTGAAAGAATGCTAAGAAAATAAACACTCTAAGAATTTAATCCAACAGATTGAGCAAGAGAGATTTCACTCAAGGTAAGGTGTTTGCTCTCACCTCACTTGTTTTGGGATAATTTCACTCTAAAATTTGCTTAGTCCATTCTCTACCATAAGCTTGTAATAGTTCTACCTCTCCACTATAAGAACTATAGTTTCAAAAATCAAGAGGACTTTTCAAGGTTGTAATGCACAGAAGGCTAGATGAAATGTATGGAATGGATGAAAGAAGAAACAAGTATGAGCGCATGCACCATAATTATGAAATAGATGTCAACAGTAAGACAATATTTACACAAATGACAACATAATTATTTCTTAACCCTTTTTTTATGAGAATATTTTCTTTTGAGAACATATATATATTGTTCTCTTTCTTTCTTTTCTCTCTCTTTTTTTGCATTGGCTTTTTCAATAACCAATTTCTTGAGATAACTAGAAGAAAATGCGAAATAAACTATTGATACCATATAAAGATGCGTGTATATGCTTATAAATTATGGCTCAAGGGGCTAATAATGGATAGGTGTTTATGGGATTAAGTTTGAGTCAAAGGGTTTTGAAAGAATGCCTCTATCATGTTAACGAAATTGTAGTTCATCAAGCTTTGATTAAGAATTGAAACAAGTTCTAGAGAGATATGAAATAAGCAAATACACACAAAAATTGAAAAATTCAGGCCCCAATATCCTTCCAACAAGTTTAATATCTCAATAAACAATCTCAAGTTTTAAAAACATAAAGTGCTACTTTGTCAGCATACCCTCAATTACTTGTGTTGAAAACATTAAAATTGAAATTAGCCAAAACTGACTATCATTTAAAGAATGGGAGGTATTTTCAAAAACACAAGGATCACTTTGAAACTTATAAAATCTTTGAGATACAAGAGTGATAAGAATCTAATTAGGGAGAATTGTTGAATTGATTTGATTAAAAAAAAATTTCTGCAGGAGTATGGCACCTCGGCGAAACCAAAGTTTGCTGCGGCGAACTGTTTAGCACACAAACATTGTCGTGGCCAAGAAAGAGTTCGCTGTAGCTAAAATTATGGATTCAGCACATGGCCACGGTGAAAAACAACAGAAACTTAATTTGCTTCAATCACCAAGTTTAGAATTTTGAACATTATGCATAATTGACTAATACAAACATTTAAATAGCCAAAATGAAGCACAAACAAGAGTTGCAAGATGAGAAAACCTCCCCCACACTTAAACATCATATTGTTCTCAATGTGAAATATTCAAAACATAAGAACAATGGGAACAACAGGGAAATCTTTTATTGAAATGTAAAGCTACTGATGAAAGTAAAAACACAGCTATCTTCCTAATGGGATGGTTTCTCCCCCACACTTGTTTAGTAAATTAGTAAATTAAAACATGGTATAGCTAGTCCAAGATCAAGAATGAATAAACAAGTGAAGGAGAGAAGGAACCTGCTATTCATGGTGGTTTTTGATTCTCATGGTAGAGCTTCAATAGGTGGCCATTTACTTTGAGTTGAGTTCTGATTTCTTCATGCAGAAGCTCGACCATACCAAAGTTGTGCACTTTAGTGACCAAATACGGTCTATCCCAACAAGTATTGAATTTTCCATGGTTAAAGCTGAAATGAGCCTTG